>CM072159.1:4563586-5092935 GCA_036850595.1 Rhyacichthys aspro
AGTAAAACCAAATGTCTTAGTGTCTATGATGAGTGACAATTCATTCATTCTTTGTGCAGACCTTGGTTTGCAATATCAGGTATGAAAGTGTTTTAGTTGTTGAAGAAAAGCATTGTGTATTCTTGATGACAACTCTAAGCTGTATTCCAGTGCAATATCACCACTGCCAACTGTGTTCAAAGACCATTTACATTCTACAACTCTAATTTAGACTGAAAACGCATTAGTACGTATTAGTAAGTACTTACAGGAGAGTTGATCGGTTTTCTGGGAGGTCAGGAGAACAGGGGCTCGGCCGTTTGAGAGGGGTTGCCAGGTTGATTTGTGTGGGACACTGATTCTCTGACCCCTGAAGGATGAAGTTAAAAGTTAATCAAAATGAATATATTGTGTAATGAAATCTAGTACTTATCATTTTTTGTAACCTGGTCTTTCAATTTGCTACAGTGTGCCAACTACCCTCATTATTTTTGTTCAGTTAAGAGGACATACTTCATCACCTCACAGAGTTCAAATAAAATTCACCCCCTCTCTCATTTTCCTAGCTTTCACAGCTCATTCGTGCACTTCGTTCCCCTCTTCAATCTCATTTCTCACTCTGCTATCCTCTCTATTATAAAATGATGGTGTGATAAAGGTCATATGCTATAATGAGGCCCAATTAACTCCATCCAGGCTTTGGTTAAATCAATAACCTCCTTCTATAGCTGCTTCCTGTAGAGTCAGGCCTCAGCTTCCATCTCTCTGTACGACAAACGATTGTTCCTCCTCTGCACTGGGAAACACACATAATTATAGTAGTGTCATGAGTCATGGTCAGGAGAGGGGAGGAAGAGGCTGAGAATGAATAGACTGTCTCTATATAGAAGAAACACACAAGGATCTTAAGTATTGATTAAACATCAAGCGGGTGGCACAATTGTTTTTACTAGTCACTTGGTAATTCAAATCACTAAATAAGAGTGAGAAAAACATAGGCTGTACACTAAAATGTGAGTCATATAGTAAATTGAATATCTAGTCAATATACAGACTAGAGGTGTGTGATAGGACGATATTAGAACCTTGATACAAACCCAGACTAATCACAGTTAACTATGGGAGGGGCTTTGCATAGTGGACCTCAGTCACAGGGACTTATTAGTCTACAGTTTTGGGTCGACAACATGTTAATTTGCAGTGTTAATTCATTTGTCATTAACAATGTTAGCATGTTAGTAGCGGAATCATTTTATACTATATAGGAGATGTAATTTATAGTTTGTTTTTGCAAGAAACTTGTCAATAAAAAGATGCATTTTGTTGTACTAGAAGCAGTAGAACGTAGAACATAGTACTACTTTGTAAGGTATTGTAAGCAATAATACAAAATCAACCCTCAACCCAACAACACAAACCCTTTACAGGTAACTTTTTATAGTCATCTTCTCATTCCCTCCTTGCTCGTTTCATTGAAAAAAGTTGTTGTGCTTATGTTAATAATTAATTAACATTATTGAAGTCTCACCGTAGAGCTGCCACACTCGCACTTTGTCTTCATACGGCAGGTCATATTTCAGCGGGTCTCCCACCGGACCCTGGTAGTACGGCCTCATGATGGACTCAATGGCCGAGGTGTGGACCAAACCGATGGCGTGTCCGAACTCATGGACTGCAACCGCAAACAGGTCCATTCCATTCGAGTCTGAGGAGACATAAAGTAACATTTTAAAGTTTTTATTATCACTCCCAAGACATAATGTACCAGTGTTTGGTCAATGCCCATCTCATTGTGTAGTGTTGCTGAAGCAGGCAGATACTGCACTTATAAGACTCTTTTTTTCCATTTTTGTTGTGTTGGGTCAGAGCCCCAAATCTAAAATATTTGTGAGGTATAGGTCTTTTGTCAATGGGCAGGGGGCAAGTTGAGGATGTGGATGAGACATAGAATGCAGGACTTTCCCAATACAAGTTGCAGTTTGCATGGTGTGAATATAGACGTTGTATGGACATTCAAATACTACCAGTATTTCATTGAGGAAAAGGTCCTATGCCATTATTTGTTCATTCATTCATTCATTCATTAGTGTCATTACATTTGGAGAGGACCATTAAAGGACCAGTATCTTTATGTTAAAGAAAATGTAAATATGTGTGTATAAATAGAATATGTTATCATCTGCTTTTCTAAGTAGAACATAATGGACTTTGTAATAAAAAATAAATAACTATGTAATGTTTGTTAATTTGACTTTCTAGTTGTTGATGGCTACAACAATATTGGTCGATTTAGGGCATATCATACAAATTGTGATTTGACAATGTGTGAAAGGCAAAGAGGCTCTAACCCCCCTCGGCATGTGCTGAAGCTCTGCTAGCCACGTGGACTGCTGAGATAACTGCACTATTACATCCTGTGTTTCTGCATGCCAATCAAAACCTAAGTGCATGAAAGACACCTAAAGAGACTGCAGGCAATTAAAGTGCACTTCAATTTACTTTCAGCTTCAAATAAGAAAAACCTTGTGTCTGGCTCTGTCTAGCTCTGAGAATTAAGACAAAACCTGAGGGATGAAGGTTTAGAATTGAAAAAAATTGGAGAGTGAACATCGAGCCAAGTTGGCTGGTAGTTAACCTTACACTGGCCTTGGGGTGTAGGCGCACATGCTTACAGTGGTCACATGAGATATTTAGAAGAAAAAAACAAGGCTTATCTGTGTTTGCACATGGTTAGCTGGACAAAAAAAGGATAGACTGAAGGAGAATGAGATTAATAGCTTGTACAATGTCACCTTTATATCCTCTCAAATGTTGGGCAGCATAAGCCATATTTTGATTTAAAACAAACAAAAAAATTAAATAAATAAATAAATAACAATGTTATAAATAAATGTTGCCTCTTGTTATTTCTATGTGAAAAGTTTGATCACTGAGGGTATTTGAGGAGGCCTTCAGACTTTTTGGCAACATATTTCATTTTGTCACAGCTGATCTATTTTCTTGTAAAAAATAAAGGTAAGAATTGCTTTTTATTACAGTTTAGAGTATGTTTGTGAAATTATTTTTTTTTAATTATTTCAATATTTGCATTATTTTAGGTGCATGGTTTCTAAATGAGTCTATTGGAGTTTTCTACTAAAGCTCACGTCACACCGCAATTGTGTAAGCCTACTACATGTCACACTTGGCGACTTGAGTTAACTACAGCCTGCATGTTGATGTATGTGACACTGTGTGACTAGAAAAATAAAGTGCACCGTAGGCTACGATTCAGCTGTGTTGAAAAAAAGGGCAGCCTCATAAAGTGTCGACTTGAGTGATGTTCAAAAGAGCAAAAGAAGACAACTTGGTTTCAGTGTTACAAATAGATGTTAGGGTCATTTGTTAGCATGCGTTTGTTTACAAAGACATCCAGCTAATTGCTACACAATACTACGGGGTGTCAGTGGATGTTCTCAGTCATCCAGGATATATTCAAGAAAAGGTTTTCCGACAAGCGACTGGATGTAGGTTTTCATTCTCATCCAAGGGACTTCTGAAATGACAATTTCAGTGACTGTCTGATTGTATCAACCTGTCACACTGTACAACATAAGACCACTGATTTAAAGCCTCGGATTTTGCTTAATCAATTGCTCGTCTGTGATGACCAAAATCACACAGATGCAGTCACTAAATAAATCAGCTATTTTTTCAGATTAAACTTTAATCAAATTTTGACTTTCTACAGACAATCAGAATATAATATTAAAGATATGTCTAAATTAGGAATATCATCTCTACATTTCTGTAATCCATAAAATGGGCATTTTGGCAAGTTGGTCTTTGAAATGGAAGGAAATTTAAAAAATGGCAAGACCCCACACTCAAGCATGTGGCATCAACTTAAAGCTCTGTTTGTACTCTTTAAAATACAACAGGACTTAACAGAGTCACAGCAGAGAATGAGAGATAGGTGCAAAATGTGCAAAACAGATAATAGGATGAAGAGCCTTGATGACTTGCTATACAAAGAGTGTAAAACTTATTCATGTAAATCATTGTAAATTATCCTACAAGTAATATATCAACTGATGGTCAACATTTTGTAATACTCGCCCCCAGAGAACCAACAAACAGCCTTTTATGGACTCTAGTTAAGCTTCTTATTACAGTGTCTTCAAAACTTTTCATTTGCCAGGCCTTTTACTAAACAGTTAAGATCACAGGACATAGCTGCTTTGATCTCGGCTAAGAAGATTTTTAAAAGGCTTGTTTGACTACCTCCGAAACACCACACACTTGCGGCTATATGCCTTGGAGTTTGCCTTCAGGGTCAACAGGTTTGATTGACACTGCAGGCAGCACAGCAGGAGTAACCTTGGCAGCCTGTGATCTGTTTGTGGATCTTGTTTGTCCATTGATTACTCATGTTTAGTGATTGCAATATGATACTGCCTGATGAGAAACACACACGACTCATTCCCAAAAAAAACCTCTCCACCCTTACAATGACAATCTGTTTGCTTTATTTTATTAAAAACAAACTAAAACTGAACAAATTTGTCACCACAAAATATTTATATATTACATCAAACCAAATTTTAGAGCTTAGCTTAGAGTTCAGCGTCAGACTAATGCGAGCCTTCTTATAGCACTCTTATCGATAGCTTAAATGTGCTGTCAGTAATTATGTATGTTTCACTCTTTGTGTGTGTCTTTTTTTCAGTTTCACTATTGGCTAAGTAGACACAGCCACTTCCTTGGTAGGACTTGCTGCTGCTATTAATTCAATCTTGACAAGCCTTGTTTACCAATAGCCATTGTGAGCGTCTCCTTCGTGGCAGTTTTATAGCAGATTAAAAAATGTTGAATATTTAACCTGTGGCATGATCATACAATTTTTCTAAAACTAAACTTTCCACATTAATGCTAAGCTTTTGAATTTTATGTACTGTCCACAAAACATTTTGGGTCAGGGCCAAGGTCAAGCTCATGTTGAAAACCCAAGTATAAACTTAATTAAATCTTTTGAATATAAGCAGAAATTATTTCAAGCAAAACAAAGGGGTGGACATTTTCAAGGTTTAGACGTACAATTCTCATTATGATGTGTGACAAAACTCTTGTCTATGTCTTTCTTCTCTTGAAACATCTCACCCCATAGAGACTGTGTCTGTCCCCCGAGTGCCCAGATACTCAAACACAAGCTCCTGTAGATACCTAAAACCAATAAATAACACACCTAACTTAAACTTAAATGTAGGGAAACGCATCAGAGTCGTCAACTGTGGATTACTAAATGTCAGATCAATTTCGTCTAAATCACTAATAGTTAATGATTTAATTGGAGATCATAAAATCGATCTAATGTCTCTAACAGAAACATGGCTAAAACAGGACGAATATATTAGTCTAAATGAAGCTACTCCACCCAGTCATGTAAACTTTCACACACCTCGAAGCACAGGCCGAGGTGGAGGAGTGGGAGTAATCTCACACTCCAATTTATTGATTCGCCCGAGACCGAAACAGCCTTACCGCTCTTTTGAAAGCCTTATGTTGTCTATTACGCACCCTAACTGGAAAAAACAAAAACCTGTTTCATTTATTATTATTTACCGTCCTCCCGGCCCTTACTCCGAGTTCCTAAATGAATTCTCTGATTTTTTATCCTGTACACTGTTAGACTCGGATAAAATCGTTATAGTAGGGGATTTTAACATTCATGTTGATGACAGCAGTGATAGTCTCAGCAGTGCGTTTATGACCTTATTGGATTCCGTCGGTTTCGTACAAAACATAAGTGAACCCACTCACAGGCACAACCACACCCTGGACCTTATATTAACCTACGGTATAGAGATCAGTCAGTTAAAAGTCCTACCTCATAACCCCGTCCTATCGGATCATTTTTTAATTACCTTTCAGTTCACGCTCGAGGACTACCGCGTTCCTTACAAAAAAAACATATTGGAAGAGTATTATCCGATAAAACTGCCTCAGAGTTTAAAGAAGCAATTCAGCCAATATTAGCCAGGAATACAGAGACCAGCCTCCACAGCTCCAGTCCAAGTGGAACCGATCAGCTTGTCAACACTGTAATGCGTTCAATGCAAACAGCTCTGGATAGTGTAGCTCCGCTTAAACCGAGGGTCATCAGAAGTTGTAGAGAATCACCCTGGTTTAACCCAGAAACTCGTCTCCTCAAACAAGCCACGCGTAAATTAGAACGACAATGGCGTCACTCCAACTCCGAGGAGTCTCTCAAGGCCTGGAAATACAGTCTATCAACTTATAAACAAGCCCTGCGTAAGGCTAAAACGACGTATTATTCTACATTGATAGAAGAAAACAAAAACAACCCTAGGTTTCTGTTCAGCACTGTAGCCAGGCTGACAAACAGTCACAGTTCAGTAGAACCTAGCATCCCTCCAAATCTTAGATGTGACGACTTCCTCAATTTTTTCAATAATAAAATAAACACAATTAGAAATAAAATAAACCAAATCCACCTCAATTTTAGCTCAGAACAGATTAGTGCCCTAAAAGCTCATTCCTCAATCAAACCTCTTTTAATGTTAGACCGCTTCAACGCCGTAGATTTAAATGAATTAGCCTCAATCGTCGTGTCTTCTACAACATCCACATGTATCTTAGACCCGATCCCTTCCAAACTTTTTAAAGAGGTCTTCCCTTTTATCACTGAAACTATTTTGAATATAATAAACTCTTCCTTGGAAACAGGCTATGTCCCACAGTTTTTTAAATCAGCAGTGATTAAACCTCTGTTGAAAAAACCAACCCTCGATCCAGGCGTCTTAGAAAACTATCGACCTATATCTAATCTTCCTTTTATTTCAAAAATACTCGAGAAAATTGTAGCTACACAGCTACGCAATCATCTGCAGGACAACAACTTATTTGAAGATTTTCAGTCAGGATTTAGACCGTACCACAGCACAGAAACAGCTTTAGTCAAAGTCGCCAATGATCTGTTAGTGGCTTCAGATAATGGACTGGTCTCTGTCCTAGTCCTCTTAGATCTCAGCGCAGCCTTCGACACGATAGACCACAGTCTCCTGCTACAGAGGTTAGAGTTCGACATTGGAATCAGAGGATCAGCTCTCAAATGGTTTAAATCTTATCTAACAGACAGATACCAGTTTGTTAGAGTTAATGAGGAATCATCTGCATCCACAGAAGTTAGCCATGGAGTACCACAAGGATCTGTATTAGGCCCTATTCTTTTTACATTATACATGCTCCCGTTAGGCAGTATAATAAGAAAACATGGAATTAACTTCCACTGTTACGCCGACGACACCCAGCTTTATCTATCGATTAAACCCGATAAGATCAATCCTATGGACAAATTAGAAGCGTGCGTGAAAGACATAAGGACCTGGATGACGTTAAACTACCTTCTTTTAAACCCAGAAAAAACGGAGTTGATTATACTAGGCCCCAGGAATCTAAGAGACACATTATCAAACCAAATAGTCAATTTAGATGGTGTTAGTGTAGCTTCGAGCTCAACTGTCAGGAATCTTGGCGTAATATTTGACGAAGAGTTATCGTTTAAAACCCACATTAGCCAAGCTTGTAAAACTGCATTTTTCACCTGCGCAACATAGGGAAAATTAGAAATATCTTGTCTAAAAGTGATGCCGAAAAACTGATCCATGCGTTTGTTACATCGAGGTTAGACTACTGTAATTCTCTGCTGGCAGGATGCCCAAATAACTCCTTGAGAAGTTTTCAGCTCGTCCAAAACGCAGCAGCTAGAATATTAACAGGAACAAACAGACGAGCACATTACTCCAGTGTTAGCTTCTCTTCACTGGCTTCCAATAGAATTCAGAATTAAGTTCAAAATCCTCCTCCTCACTTATAAGGCCCTCAGTGGGAAGGCCCCGTCCTATCTCAGAGACCTCACAGTGCCGTACCGTCCTAATAGAGCGCTTCGTTCTCAAAATGCAGGGCTACTAGTCGTTCCTAGAGTTTCCAAAAGTACAATGGGAGGTAGAGCCTTTAGTTACCAAGCTCCTGTTTTATGGAATCAACTTCCAGCTCGTTAAAGAGGCAGACACAGTCTCTATATTTAAGGTTAGGCTTAAGACTTTCCTTTTGGATAGGGCTTATGGTCAGGATATATAGATTAGCTGTGATTTCTCTTGGCCTACATGATGAGGAAGGGACACATTGAGCTTCTATCCTCTGTTATATATTAATTACATTTCCGCTCAGTTCATTACTGTTCACAAGTTGTTGCTCTTTCCCACTCTTCCCAGATGTCTGGCTGCTGTTAGACGTCCCAGTGATGACTGGACCTTAGCTGTGGCCCATCGGTGATCCTGTCCCGACCCATGGACCCATCCTGACCCAGTCCCTCTCAGATGAACTGTTCCTGCTGAGATTACTATGGACTTTATCCTAATTAACTTCATTCACTTGTACATATAATTGAGTATCTGTCAGTGACACATCTATTGCACGGCCTGTCCGTCCTGGGGGTGGATCCCTCCTTCTGTGGTTCTCCCTGAGGTTTCTCTTTTTCCCCGGCTGGGTTTTTTGAGTTTTTCCTTACCCTGATGGAGGGTCTAAGGACAGGGGATGTTGTCATGCTCTGTCTGTTGTGCATTTATTGTCTTGAGTGTTCATTTACTGTGAAGCCCTTTGAGGCAATTGTCATTGTGATACTGGGCTATACAAATAAAATTGAATTGAATTGAATTGAAATTCTGTACTGTGTGAGCTGAAGGTGACTGCACGCATTGTTCGTTTGCAAAACTTGGAAACTTTAAGTTAATAACTTTGTCTACTGTATTATTAAATATAATTTAAGTTTTGTTTGTAATTATATTATTTTTATATTTGTTTTCTATCATGAAAGTCTTGTTGTGAGACTTTCAGTTGCATGATGAAATCACCTTGACTTACAGAGCAGTGAGTAAGCACAGAAATGTTTGCCTTACTCTGATACAATGTGATGTAAGAGACTCTGGTAAACCTTAACAAGAGGCTAACATAGATGGAAAGAGTTATTCTTTAAATTTGCTGTTAGTCCATGTAAAGTAATGCTACAATTCAGCAATATGAGAGGGTTATTTCCCAGTGTCAAAGATAGGGTTTCATATTACTTATCATTTACACTTTTAGGTAAAACTGAATTTGAGAGGTACTGTTGAAGCATGATCAGTGTAACATAACGTCTGGGTTTGGTACTTACAACATTCTAATGTTCATTGTGGCAAATATTTTTGTAAAGAGAGAGGATTAGCCTAAGTGTAAAATAGTTTCAGGGCACCACCTCAAAGAGGAAAAGAATAATAAAGCTGGATTTAAAAGTGAGTTTGCAGACAGACAGTGATCTGTATATGAAGTGTAACACCCATAAACTTAAGCATAAATGGTGATTTGTACTGTAATGTTGGTTTATTGACTAAGATTAATGCACAGACGGCATTTGGATTTGCAGTTTGATTCCGTAATAAAAACCGTAAATTAAGGACCCTTTGTCTGTTGAAGGTGGGTTATGATTTTATGGGAATCATTTGGAAAATTATCCAGTTTGTCAATTTTGAAAAGCAGTGTAAAAAAGTAAGGTAAATTTAAATTAAGTTTAATCTTTATGCCTGCACTCTTACTGAGTATTGAGTCAAGGCCAGAGGCATGAGGTCAGAGGGCAGGAGCCAACAGGAATGGTGGTGGTACCAACGGGTCCAAATTTCTTGGTACTGCCGATGATGGTTAGGAGTGTGTGGTCCCCAACGCTAAATGACTGTTGGTCTGTCTTGGAGGATCCACTCTGTGTTCTCTCCCGCGAGATGCTGCTTGCTGGGTCAGAGGTCAAGTAACGGATCTGTCTGTGAGAAGGGCTGCTGTGGATCAGAGTGAGGTAGCAGCAATGTCTGTGCCTTTATGGCAGTCGAATCAGTTGTAAGAGTTCAGCATAAAGAGGTGTTGGGTCTTGGAGAAAAATGCCAATTGACAGAAAACATTCAGAATTCTTAGTAGGATTTTTAGGTAAAATTGTCTCTGTAGCAGCAATTCAAAAATCAAAATGTTTTTGTTTTTTTTAAAACATGTCACTTTTAGGTGATTAAACAGTTATTTTTTTCACATTTAAAATCACAAAAATCCCATTTAAGGCTGAGCATTTCACAGATGTTTTGACTTTAAGACAGAGCTAACCCTGAACAATCATCTGTTGAATGCAGGCCTAATACTTGACTGACTGTAAGGGTATTCTCACACTGGAAATCTACCGCACTGAAGGACGTTTCACATCTTAAAATACTGCATGCTTGACATTTGACTCCAATCCCCGTTGAAAGAGGTGGTCTCAGGCATGGCATAATTGCATGCATGAATACAAGGACATGTGTGTGACATTCATAAATAATGGCATATAACTGATGCAGTCGCTTAATTGATTACTTAATTTATACTTTATTTGTCTGGGTCACTAAGCATTGCGCCAGACATAAGCTTGCCAAAATCTTTGATTTGCTGTTCAAAAAGGGGCTATCAAAGAAGCCTCATGCTCATCACCCTCCACAACACCAGCCAACCAATGAGAGTGTCCCTTATTCAAATGAGGAAGCAGGCCCCAATGTATTTGACCATGCGACTGGCCAAAACTTGATGTCCTTGGCTAAACGTTCTCGTCTGTAAAGTCCTTTATAATTAAGTCTATGTGACATCTTAAGGTCTTGTTTTTCTCACGCTACTTTTATTTTTATTTTATTCTTTATCAAAAAGAAAAATGTTGCATACTGTAAGTTTGAAATCTTGATTCATTAGTTTAACTCTTAAAAGTTGGGCAGTCGCCAATATCCAATGTAAAAATAAGCCTCAAAAGCAGCTTATTGTTCTCTGTGATGTACTGTTGGGCTCTCTATTGCACAGATGGACATGGCACTTCAAAATAAACTAATAAAATAAGAGCCAGGTCGGCTACAAGAGGCATCCATTTATTTGATACATTTTGGGCACCCTTTATTTCTCTCTAGTCTTGCTTTTGTATAGAGACATCTTTGTCAAGACACAAACACCCTAGCAAGCAAGCAACGCACCCGCTCTAAAAAATTGACTGTCATTAAAACTTCACCTGGTTAATGAAGCTTTTGTTTTAGTCAGGGTAATCACTTTGTAGAAGCAGATTGCTGTCGGTGTGATAATTAATAGAAGCAATCTGCCTCCTGTCAGAGCCAAAACAGCACTTCCAGACCTCAACTTACTTGATCTTGCCACAAATTTGCCTTTCTCAAATCCTAATGGACAACAAAACCATCCATCACACAGCAGGGGTGAGCCGCCAAGCTAAAGTGCCGCTTAATATTTCACTATTCAGCATTATGGGGCACATTAGACTCTGGCCTTAGTGCACATAGATTTAGGGCTTCACAGACAAAACCAATGCACTGGGAATTGGGGGAAGGGAGTTAGTGAAGGCAATTACTCTGCCACGGCTTTGTCTGATAAGGTTAATTTTTCTGAAGACGATTACATGGCCGTACAAACTGCTGAAGTGCCGACATTTACTTTTTTACTATCCAGGCTGTCCTGATGTCTTCTCAAGGGAACAGAACGCTTATAGAAAAGATGCTACAGACAACAATTTACAATGTGATAACTTTGTGGGAACAATCCACGCAGGACCAAATATTTGCTGTTGTACAAGCAAAGTACTGAGGTAAGGTTATCAATTGCCAAGGGAAGCTGATGATAGATGCAGAACTGGAAAGAAATTAGTCCTTTAATTGCTGGTTTCCCTCTTGACCCAGTGCTCCATATCTGGCAAAATTTATAAAGGCACATTTCCACTGGAGTGGTATCTTAATGGTCTGGTCAGTAGAGCATGGTTTTAGAGACCATTGTCAAAAAAGGGGTGGGAAACATAACCGTTTACAACAAAATGCAGCTGTGTTCTGTTGATTGAATAGAAAATCGTTCTTAAGGGCAAAATAACAAGAATAATACAAACAGTCAAATTCCGAGAAGACATCACACTAAATGTTATACTTTTCGGATAAAACAAATAAACCAAAAAACACACAAGCATTTATTTGCAGCAGAGATTGCATCTGATAGCGCTCAATTTGTGAATGACATAAATTGCATTAAAGCATCACTGCAGAACTTTCTTGGTCATGCGCCACCTAAAGCCCACTCAACTGCACTGTCTTATGCTGTATTTAATTGTATTTAATGTAAGCTATATTTAAAGGTAAAACATTACATAATGTTGCTTTGAATTTGAGCATAACTTGTGGCATCAAATAGTGACTTTCTAAAATGTATGAAACTGGTGCAATTGCCTGGATTTAAAATTAGAAAGCAGGAAATGAACCAGACGCAATCTTCTTTTTTCCATTGAGTGTTACATCATTATACCGTCTATACCTCCACCCGCCCCCACACCACATAGGGATTTACTTTTTAATTTGAGTTAATGGTAGCACACCTACATTTGAAAAGATTGCTTCAAATTCAATTTATTTCTAATATAGCAACATATAACAAAATAATACTGTGTAGCGCTATGACATTACTTTGCAGAGGAAACACAAGCCACGCCTGGGCCTACCCATAACAAACAGCTCCATATTTAACAGACCAACAGGGGAAAATGTACCCTAAGTCTTGAGGTTTAAAATGTGGACGAGTGGTTTGATTTTACACCCACATCACAAAGTCTCTTGTGGCTCACTGAATCTTCAGAGAGATGATAAGTAAACCCTGTCTGAAAGGCATTGGAGTTTAGGATTTGCTTCAGAAGATTCAAAAGAAAAGGCAGTGCTTGCTGTACAGAACATTAAATCTACTCCAGTCGATGGGATTTATACCTTTACATGGGCGAACACACAAACAACACTGGGGCAATTCATATGTCTAAGTCATCTTTAAAAGTTCACATTTACTGTACCGACACAAGCACTCAACACTATCAATAAACGCAACAACACTTTAAATTACAACATAAACATGAAAGAGAGTCATTCACTCATTAGTTTTATACAGCTGCAATTTGCCAGCCAGAAAGGGTTATTACCGCTTTACTTCAGTGTTTACCCAAGTCATTCTCAATTATCTGACTAATCTCTGGGTATTGTTCAAAAGCTTCAGAACAATTTTTCAGATGTATTCAGTTCAACTCTGAGTAAATTCATCTCCTAATGTTATTGACACTTTTCTGAGAGTGAGATCAACTGTAATATCCAAGTCAGAAAGTAAAAAAAACAAGCCAAAGAGTTTTTTTAGGCTTTAAAGAAAACTATGCTCAACACTACAATAAGTGGTATTATTGTAAAAACCACATACTGGTTTGTTCAAAGGTGGTTCCAGAAAGCATCTCTGAGAAGGTGCATGAGCTGTGTACATATTCAAACTGCAGCAATTTTTTTGATATTTGCTGACTTTAAATATCTAAATGGTAGCTAAATGAAATGTAGCAAGTGTAAAGTGATCACTTTAAATAGCACATGGTCGAGATTTTTAATGGACTGAAAATGTATTTAATCTTCATATTTTATTTTTACTTTATTGACCCAATCAATGCATCATTCATTAGGTGAGCCTAGTTTTATTTATATACAGTCCAAACTAATTTAATAATCTCACAAGAATCTTTCACCTAAGTCTACTGCATTTAGCATTTAGAGTTACTGCTATGTTTTATGGAGGGCCAGAACTGCCAAAATAAATAAATACATGTCATTGTACTGGTTCATGTGGTCTATGTTTCTCAAATTTGCTTGAAATATGTTGTGGCCTTATATTAAATTTACAATATCTGAACCAATGCCAGTGAATTCTATTATAAAATACTGGCACTCTGTAATGGTTAAAACTGGGGCTGGGAAATGAATCAAAATAATTTGATGAATTGAACTTTTTGAATTTGATGTCAATAATAGCTGTATCGCAAAATCCTTTATGCAGTACAGTGTAAAGGGTCATGCTGCTACTTACATAATAATTGTGGTGACTTTGCAGACAATATTGGTACTAATAAGGTTTTGTAGAGTGCAAAACTGACTGCATCTGTTTTTATGCAAATTAGCCATGTGCTTTGATTTTACATTTCACTTTTTTATCTTTTAGGACTTTTGTGGAATGGTGTAAATTTAGCAAACCTCATGTTTTCACTCACTTGAAATGAAAAACACACTTTGTTTTCTTCCCGTATCGCGCATCCCTATTTAATACTCTGCTGTGAAATCACTAAGCAAACAGTAATAAGATAATGACATACAGACAAATTATCCACGGTCATCGACACAGATTCCACCTATGACCCCCGACAGTGTCCCATTAACCAGGCCCTCATCTCTCCAGCTGACGGGGCCCCCCCACTGTCACATAGCCTCCACTGCTGCGCCAGAGTCTAATTGGAGCAGATTGAGCTGCTGTCCCAATGCATATGGTTCACTGCACTGATAGTGCACAACAAAGAGGGGAGATCCACCAGGTCCCAGCCCCTGCAGACACTCACCAGCTAAGACAGAGAGCCCCACCCGCCCCGAACCATCCTCCTGTTAATGTGCACTTTCAACACAGAGCTATAATACCACCTTTGGTTCCTTTCTTATACAACATTTTTATTTTTTTTAAGCTTCAGCAAATTCAAAAAAGTCATTGCAATGCACAACAATCGACAGCCAAGAATTTGTTAGTTAATAGTATGTAAGTTCATCCAGGTGGTTATAATGGTCACGGGTAAAGTAGGCAACTAGACATAGTTTAGAAACAACAGAAGACATTTCGTCCCTCATCCAAGGAACTTTGTCATTTCAAAAGTAGACTGGTCTTTTAGTTTATATCCCTCAGAGGGAGTTATTTAACCAGGTATCTGAGACCCATTGAGAGGCCAGGACTTAGTATCACTCAGGGCCATTAACAGGTGAATGGCTTGTGTGGGTATCAGTAGGGGGAGTTGATACTCACCTGTGGGCCATCAGCATAATGTACCCTCTCTGAAGTTGATGGCCTATTGTTTTGGTGAAACTGTTTTGCTTTGGCACAAAGTTGTAAATAGATGTTGTTTGTGTCTCAGTGCACCTCCTCTATTTAGAGAGAGCTGTTCTAATTTCATAAAAATTACCTCTATCTCTCCCTGCATAAAACACTTGGCCTCTCTGGCCAATATCTAGACATTACTGTCCTCAAAGAAGTGACCACTCACTTTTAGATTGAGATGTACTCAAGTCTGTTAGGACCGGCCCTTCTGTTTTGACATATCCTCGGACAAACCCAGACAAAGCAGGCCCTTCACTGGAGGATGTGTCAGTGGTTTGAGCATGGAAAGAAAGAAGCATTTTTTGTCAAATCAGATCAGATCAAATCTAATTATTACATTAATAAAAACTTTGGCACACACTTATTTTATAGCATTATTGAACAAAGAATTGAAAGGAGGATTGAAAAATGTAAATAGACATACTTTTACAAAACGTAAACTTACAATTAATTGTGTTGTAACAAATTAATTAGTGTCAAGTCAAATTCAAATTTGGGGATATTGTCCCAAAATATAATTATCACTTTGTATATTGTCATGGGGAGTATTAGCAATCCATTCTCTCTTTGTGGGAATATTCTGGTAGTTTTTTTCCTCCACTCTCTACATTTTCTTATCCTCAGACAGTTCTAGCATAGTGTAGTGATTCCCAACCTGGGCTTCAGGACATTCTAGGGGTCCAATTCATATTTGTGCATGTTTTAAAAGATCATAACACCTGACTCAAAGGTATAATAGCAGTCAAAACAAGTAAACCAAATTAAACCAAACAATTTTTACTTGCATTCAACTGTTTAGCTCAGCAAAAGTTGAATGTAAAACAGTAACATTACAGCTAAAGTAGTAACATTAGACACCCAGCATCAAATAATAATAATAAAAAAACTAGGTAAATTTGATCAATTTTACAATATGTCAAATCATTCATAAGGCAGTTGTCAAATCATAGTAAACCCTGTATTTTTAAGCACAAGAAGAGAGTTGGGATTGAACTGCCTTCTCGAAATCTATAACCAGTCAAGATGGGTGTTATGTGCTCTTTGATGGAGAAGATGAAGCCCTTCTCCTCTGATGCTAAATTTGGCAACTTTTTCCAACAGTGGAATATATCAGCAGGATATAAAATTGGAAAAGATGTGCACAATCTGACTGGCTTTCAGGTCAAAAATACTGATGTTCATTTTAACATTTCATTTCCTTGAAATACTTGAATGGTGACTCAATAAAGGATATTTCATTGAGAGATGTTATTTAGTAACACTGCATTTACCTAACCATATTTCAACAATCAACTTTGTTAGCAAACATACCAAAATGTAAAATAAGAATTTCAAGTAGCATTCTTCAGAAATCACATTTAATATCAAAACATAAAAAGTTCTTGTGGGCTGTAACTGTAAGGCACTGCATACAGCACACTGCACAATAAAATGTTCATGTCCTCAAATGCACGATACACCTATCCCCAACCACCTATACATGCAGTTCCCCCATAAATACCTTGCCCTGATTACAGCATCAATATGGCAGAATCACTCAGTCTGTCAGTCCAGCCACAGCGTGCATACTGATTCCTTTGTGTTTTGCTGCTAGTTGTAAAAACCTCATTCTTGTCAGGTTTTGTTATTGATATTTTCATCAGGAATTACTCTGTTTAGGACGTCGCAGACTGAGGAGAAGACGAGGTGCGCTTTGAATTGGGTGCAGGCTGCCAAGTCATGCAATCTCTTCTGCAGGAGGGAAATGGGCTTCACTTGGAAACTGAGGAGTAATGACATCCCTAAATATGACTGAGATTTGGCGTCCATTCTGGAGTTGGCTTTAGGGAAGTTTCAGCAGATGGTGTATGTATGGTTTGGCAGCGAGAATGACTCTGGCGCTGCTTGGGTACTGTTTGCAGTAATTTAGAAACAATTATAAATTACAAATGTGGATTACCTGCCACTCATATTGCTGTATATGGAGTATTAGGGCTACGCAGAGAAGTGGAGGAAAGAAGAGTCGATGAAATTTAAAATCACTGAAAAAAAAAAATAATGGAACGTTATTTAAGAGTGTTGGATGTTATATGCACTTATATGATTACATAGTGATACTCCTAAGCGTCGCCATTGTCTGTAAATCTACAATCCACTCACTCCTCTGACAACTTTGAAAAATATCATCTGTTGCTAGAACTCAGTAATCGCTTTACTTTAGTGATGGGACTTTAGTGGTGCTTTGAGACTGTTGCTTTTTGGTAGCTGATGTTTTTTTGAAGAAAAATCAAAGGGCTTGTCATTGAGGCCTAGTGCCTTGGTACCCTGCTGTTGTTGCTCTGTTGACCAATGTAATGAGCTGCCGTCTTCCTGCTTGGGGCGGTAGGCAATTGCCCACTTTGCCCTCTTTTCCTGTTATGATGCCTCTGCTCAAAGAGGAGCAGTGATTATGATTGCTCAGTCTTTTACAGTGAGCAACTAGACTCCATCAGATCTGACAACTCTCAGGAACATTTCAGTGACTGTAGGAGATTGTATTGCGCTATAAAATGATATTACTTTAGAAAATATTGATAAAAAATCCTGTTAAAGTTTATACACCACTTATCACAAACAATCACTGTCTGCCTTACTGACTTGTCACCTGAAGCTGTCACATTAACACAAGTTTTTAGTTTTAGTTTAGAGTGCAGCTCCGGGGTCTCTTAGAAAACACAAAGTCGTTTTAAATAACTGAGTCAGGTATTTATTGTTATTGTTCCTGCATAATTGTAAAGTTTATTTTGGTGTGTTTGATGCCAGCTTCACATTACTAGCTTGCATACTGGTTTATGATTGACATGTCAGCTTTTCCAATTCAGGCTAGCTTGGGGCAAAGCAAAGTTATAACACCTTCAAACCTTTATCATTAAAGCTCAGTTTTTCTTATTATAATGTAGCTTCATAACAATGCATCCAAATTTTCCAAATACAGCTCAGTCCAAAGACAACCTCTGTGACTTTGGGGCCCGTGGGACTATTTCTCACAAATACTTCCAAATCATTTGTAGCTGGATCCTTTTTAGGCCCGAGCCAGGCATTCGCCGGGAGGGCCTATTGTTTTCGCTGTGATTATTATTATTATTATTATTATTATTATTTTTTTTTGTCTGACACTTTCAGCCCTAATTTGACCCCCTGAACGTGCTCAAAAACTCACCAAACTTTGCCCAAAATTCAGGATCGGCGAAAAATAATTTATTTTGGGGGTCGCATAAAAATCCATAAAAAGGTGGCTCGACAGCGCACCCTGGAAAATGGAAATACATTAGCCCAATGGGAAGTGAAAGTGCTTTTTTTTTGCCGTAAAGCCACCAACTTTGGTACACACATTCCTTATCCGAGGCAAACAAAAATATTATTATAGCTTTGCCCGCTGACAAACAGGAAGTCCGCCATTTTGGGTGAAACATGCGACGCCCAAAATCGCACCCTTCATTCAAAACACTACTTGTCCTAGGTTTTTCATCCAAAAGGCTCCAAATTTGGTCAGAATCATCTAGACACCAGTGCCGACAAAAATTATCAAGTGGTTTTTTTATATCTTGATGGGTGTGGTCGTAACGAGCCCCTAACGAGGAGGCCATTTTTGTAAAAATAAAATCTCCTGTAACTTTCACAAACATTGTTGGATCTTTTTGGACCCAATGAAGCGTTTGTGCACATTCATGACCTGAACACAATGATATGCAAATTATAGGGCTAGCTTCAAAACTGGCTCTCCAGCGCCCTCTAAATTTATAATGGGGACCAAAAATTTAGTTTGGTCTAGAGACATGAAATTTGGTACACACATCCCTTATGTCATGCCGATCAAAAAGCCAATCACAATGACCCCTATCTACAACTGTGTTGCCATGGGAACGCTCGAAACATGTCATTTAAATGAATGGGAGGATAAATTCAACGCTAAATTTAGGTCTTAAATGTAAATGAAACTGCACCAAACTTTACCCAAAATTCAAGACCTTTGAGCAATAATATTTTTTGCCACTAACATACAAATCCATAAAAAGGGGCTCGACAGCGCACCCTGGAAAATGGAAATACATTACGCCAATGGGAAGTGAAAGTACATTTTTTTGGCCGTAAAGTCACCAACTTTGGTACACACATTCCTTTACCCCGAGGCAAACAAAAATATTATTATGGCTTTGCCCGCTGACAAACAGGAAGTCCGCCATTTTGGGTGAAACATGCAACGCCCAAAATCGGACCCCTCATTCAAAACACTACTTGTCCTAGGGTTTTCATCCAAAAGACTCCAAATTTGGTCAGAATCATCTAGACACATGAGCCGACAAAAATTATCAAGTGGTTTTTTGATATCTTAATGGGTGTGGCTGTAAATAGCCCCTAACGAGGAGGCCATTTTGGAAAAAGAAAATCTCCTGTAACTTTCACATACACTGTCAGATTTGGTGGGACCCAATGAAGCGTTTGTGCACATTAATGACCTGAACACAGTGATATGCAAATGATAGGACTGTCTTCAAAACTGGCTCTCCAGCGCCCCTATAAATTTATAATGGGGGCCAAAAATTTAGTTTGGTCTAGAGACATGAAATTTGGTACACACATCTCTTATGTCATGCCGAACAAAAAACCCAATCACAATGACCCCCTATCTACAACCATGTTGCCATGGAAATGCTCCAAATATGCAATGTAAATGAATGGGAGGATAAATTCAACGCTAAATTGAGTGCCTAAACGTCACTTAAACCGCACCAAACTTTACCCAAAATTCAAGACCACTGAGTAATAATTTTTTTTGCCACTAACATACAAATCCATAAAAAGGGGGCTCAACAGCGCACCCCAGAAAAATGGGTATACATTACGCCAATGGAAAGTGAAAGTACATTTTTTTTGCCCTAAAGTCACCAACTTTGGTACACACATTCCTTACACCGAGTCAAACAAAAAATATTATTATGGCTTTGCTCCATGACAAAAAGGAAGTCCGCCATTTTGGGTGGAACATGCGACGCCCAAAATCACACCCCTCATTCAAAATACTACTTGTCCTAGGGTTTTCATCGAAAAGACTCCAAATTTGGACAGAATCATCTAGACACATGTGCAAACAAAAATTATCAATTTATTTTTTGATATCTTAATGGGTGTGGCCGTATCGATCCCCTAACGAGGAGGCCATTTTTGGAAAAAGAAAATCTCCTGTAACTTTCACATACACTGTCAGATTTGGTTGGACCCAAAGAAGCGTTTGTGCACATTAATGACCTGAACACAGTGATATTCAAATAATGGGACTGTCTTTATAACTGACTCTCCTTCAATGTAAAAAATGTAGTCTTGCCCAGGACATTTCTCCCCGATGTTGCAAAGGGAGGCGAAATTAAAGTCCTTTCGAGGACATTTACTCTCGCGGTTGCAAGGGGAGTCGACGTGCGGTCTTCCCGAGGAAACGTGCCCCCCGCAGCCGCAAGGGATGCGAGGGCCTTTGACGCCGCTTGCGGCTTTAATTAATATTGCTTCCGTCTTTCTTCTGCTGTCCATCCGTCCTCCTTTTCAGAAGAAGGGATGAGATGGGTGAAGCGAGCAGAGGAGAGAGGAAGGTCATTTTAGGTTCAGTCATCCGGATGGAGGGTAGAATAAAGAAAGGCAGTCAGAGAAAGGAGAGTTAATGATTTATGTTGTCATTCGTGTGACCGCTCTGAGACAGCCCCTTTGCTGCCCGACGATGCATTCAGTGTCACAAGATCGCTCCATTTCATTCGGATGAGTGGACTTCTAATGCCCCCCACATCATGGCTGCTTACCACCTCCTTCACTTAATTTTGGTTAAAAGGGAGGAAAGGACAGTGGAAGGAAAATTAGATTAGTGCTGCAAATCTTAAGAGGTTTCTCCAATTAGACAATTTTGTTTGGTCTCAGATTGTTACATAACACGACTGTTCTTGTATCACCACACCATCCACTTTTATCCAATCAGAAGGGAGAACTCAGTAAATATATATCTGCAAATTTGCACGATTCAAACAAACAATCATGGTCTGAAAAAGTGGTGTCACAAAGAAGGTCTCTGACTCTCTCAGTTAACTCTGAGTTTCTCTTTCTAAACTATCAAGTGGAGATTAAAATGAAGACCAGAAATTACACTAAAATCAAAAGGCAGAATTACCAGCAACATTGAGTGAATGATCAGCACATACACAACATGTAAAAAACAACTACTCAACAGAACTGTTTATTAAAATGTTAGGACCTTTTTTTTTTTTTTTTTTTTTGCTTATTGGTGAGTGGGTTGTGTTCATAACCTCTGAGGCAGTGTTTCCAAAACTTTTGTTCAGGGAACCCATATTTCAAAAAGACAAAGTAATTGTGCCCCAAAATCTTGGTGTCAAAAAATTGCTTAAAGCCCAATACGTCTTTCCCTTCAGTAGCATTTATTGTTACATTCAGTTTTACTATGCCTTAGGGTCAGGGTCAAATGATTAGTGGAAATTTTATGGAAACACACAATAACATTTACTGCTATATGTGAATGGATAGTAGCTGATTGAGTTGATGTTTGTTATCTCAGTAGATTAGATTTGTTATCGCTATTTGTTTTAATTTGGCGTCAGAGTTAAATTAGCTACTGTTTTAGTCCTTCTCATTTAGTAAAATGCAAAGTTATCCTCAAAAGTAATTTAAAGTTAGGTGGAATCACTTTTTTCTTAATTTTTATTCTAGAAGAATCCTCAAGAAGGCTGCAGAATTCAGAATTATTTGTAAGAAAACAAGGACACATGCGTTTTGGTCGAGGGGCACAATGAGCTATGTACTGAATGAGTAAGCCTGCAAAGGAGTGAATGAATCCATCTTATGGTCTTATACTTTCTAAGACCAATGTGTTCTTTTTTTGTTTTTCATGGCTGTCTGAGAATGACGGATATGTCTAATATGAGCTTATCTATTTTTGATTGACAGAGCTGATTGAATTCCATTTAGAACTGCTGTCATGCTGTCCTCTTTTCAAACCCTCACATCTCCCTCAGTGGGTAATCAAGCGCTCTGAAAGCCGTTTGATGAAAGAAATTTGGCCAGATCATTCAAGATAACACTGCATAAAGTAATTTATTAGCCCACACAGCTCCCAGCAAAAAAACACTTAACTGAAATGGGCCATCAGCGTCTGTACTCATAGTACAATACAGGCAAAGTTAACTCTCACTACAGCCCCGCGGTAAGAGGCAGAAACATAATATTTGCCATGGAAATGACTAGAACCAGTGAGTGCACTGAAATATGACTGAATTCTCTGCATGAAGCTCTTGTATTGGATTCAGTATAGATTTAATCCATCAAAATAGAACAAAAACTACAAAATTAGGTAGCAAGAATCAAAATTTTGTACAACATTAAGACAATTTGGGTTTACGGTGTGAAGCTCTGGTTGTTTTGAATACAAACCAAGCACACAGTAGCTTAATTTCCTTATTCAGGGCCAATGAGGCTCAAACCTATTACCGTATTTTCCGGACTATAAGCCACTACTTTTTTTCCATGCTTTGAACCATGCAGCTTATACAGAGATGCGGCTTTTCTATGAATTTTTCTTCAGCCCTCAGGGGGGTGCTCTAGCAGGAAGTGCAAAAACGAGACAGGCAGAGGTAGTCGGTACAAACAAGAAAGCACCAGTTTTTATTCTTAGCACATGCAACCCAAGACGCACAACTAAAATACGGTAATATTTTTACGCCCTCACCCCCTCATAATGGAATATCTTATTTCTCAGCCTGGATATCGGCGGCTTATAGTCCGGTGCGGCTTATATGTGACAAAATATATATTTCTTTAAAATTTTAGTGGGTGCGGCTTATATTTAGGTGCGCTCTGTAGTCCGGGAAATACGGTACAATTCATCATTTGCAGTGGCTAGCACCTTAAGATTAACAATGACATTCATGCAGCTGTATCATTTAAAAACAATCATCCAGTTGAACAAAAAACATCACTGTCTGAACCCACAACTTTCTTGCTACTGTCTAACCATTTGTAAGTTTTGTAGGCAATTCCTAGTTCCCCAAAATTTATAATAGTAGTCTTCAGATTGGTAATGATTAATGATGATGATAATATTGGTGCCATTTAGTCTAGCATCATTGGTCTTGGTCAGTGAAGAATGAAAATACTCTTGGCCCAAGCTTCAGTTGACATAATTTTATGTATTACCATAAAACATTTTTTTAACAAAAACATAAAATTTCATCTTGAAAATTTACAACCGACAGAGAAAGTGTCAGATTACGTTGGTTATACAATATTTTTTATAAGTATAAAATAAAAGTGTTACGTTGATTAAAGTGTATGCTGATTAAGGTTAATTTGAGGTTGATTGAGATTAATTATTTATAACAGAATAAAGGCATTTCACACCAATAAAGTTTCATATATGTTCTTCCACCTACAGTTAAGAAGTCTTAAATTAAATGAAGTAGCCCCCAATTTCCACTGCATGCACCGACTGGCACTGCACACCTTTGCCCACTGGATGCATTTCATATCCACTGCGCAGTGGAGCGGAGCCCCGAGCAGCTCGGAGGAGCATGAGCGGGAAATATGAGAGAGCGCAATAAAAGCCATTGATTAAGACGTGTGCAGGACCAAAACAACTGTTTATTCAGAAGAAGAAGGACCAGAAAACAATTGTTTCTTGTCCGTGCAGCGGAGCGGAGACACATGCAGTGTAAATTGAACTATTTAGCTAATCAAGAAGTAAAATCAACAACTTAAACTGGCTTAAGTTAGTCTTCCACAAAAATTAAAAAATCTATTAACAGACCAAGACCAGTGAAAAGATTTGTGATGGATCATATGGATGGAGATATACAATCCTACCTGGTGATCTGAAGGTCCAAGCCTCATCATCATCAAAGTGTGTGTCCCCGGCCGTGAACCTCTCTCCAGGGAAGAAGGCGTGGGCCACAGTGCCCCCAGGTCCGTCAAAGGGATAGCCGTCGTTATGGTCAGCTTTAGTGAAGTCGATCTGAATGTCGGCGTCACTGCCCGCCACCTCATGGAAGTTCAGAGGTGCTATGTCGCTCCACACCTTTAAGGCATAGTACATCAGGGCTCGCACCGTGTCTCTGCCCAGCAACGCTGAGTCCTTAGGGAACGTCCTCACTCTGCAGGGAACAGAAGAAATATACTGTATGTTACATGCAAGATAAAGAGGAGAGAGGTATTTATATTAATTAGAATTAGCAAAGTAAGCAGAGGTGGCAAGCCTTTCACTGTCTTTATGTAAATGTAATGGAAATTACTATAGTAAATGAAACAAGGATCTAGTCAAAAGGAACTTTTCATTCAACACAGTAGTGGATGCCTATATAACAAACACAAATAAATATATTCAAATCTAATATGTCAACAGTAAAACATAAATAAACACTTAACTTCCTACTCCTCCTAAAGTTACTAACATGCAAAGTATATAACAAATGTATTTGAGCAAAGGTTTTAATTTATTTCTCTTAAAATCTACTTAAACTGTAGACACACAAGGCCAACAGTAAAAATGCTGGTCAGTAGTGAAAAATATTAAGTGTACTCTGAAACACAATTACTAAAAATGTTACCTGCATTAATCTAATGAAGTAAATATTGCTAAGACATTTTGATCTTCTGGGATAAAAGGAAGTTGTCAGAACTGTTGTGTTGTCATTTGCATTGGTGGCCAATCCCAGTATTGCGCTCCATCAAGACCACAATAGAAAACTGATGACTAGACACATACAACCACTCAGTCAGAGTTCTTGGTAAGAATTCTGTAGGAAAACTGAATGGGCAGTACAATAATCTAGCAACCTTGCAAACATTAACATCATCCATTCTATTCTTATCCTGAGAGGTTGCTTAGAAAAGAGTTCAGAAATTCCTGTTTGCATGCCTGGCGTGATTCCATCTGTTTTTGTATTTTATGCCTTGTGCACTGGCCCCATGCATATAATGATAATACACTGATACAATGTGCACTCAGGAGATTATGGACTTACTCCTCACCAGTATTTCACCCGCCTTCCCTGCAGACCTGCCCAAACATCATTGAGTCAATTTTCTCCTGTCTGCACATCATCTCTCCATCTCAAGCTTTTCCTATCAGCTCCAGCCAAGGCAGGCCGTGACTAAACACTAAACACAGTCCATTCTGCTTCTTTTTCCCGTTGTTCTGCTGTTCCCTACCTCATTGCCTGTTTGTTTCCTTATCAACCCATCATTCTTGACTCCGTCTCTCTCCACTCTCTTCAGCTTCGCGACAATATGCCCCTCACGAGAGTGCTTTATCTGAATGCACCATGTGATTTGGCCATTACAAATCACACAGTTGTAGTAAATTAAATTATCAGTGGGAAGCAGGTTTCGCAGCCCAATGAAAGATTTCTCCTAGTAGTTTACTATCAGCTTAGTAAATGGACAAATTTTCTTTGAAATAGAGCGTCTGTTGTAATTTAGAACCCCAAACTTACAAGATAAAGCCATATTAGTTATGTGCCACCCACTGCTGTGGGGCATAAAAACCCAAGGCTGCATTGTGGTACAGGAAATTGCATACTTAAAGCTGGCCTTGTGCTTTTCCATGTTCACTTTATTGTATATGTATTATAGACTTCGATGGTTATCCAGAGAATGTATAGTATGTCATAGTGCATACCAATTTTGACATTGTTAACATTCTCCCATTCATCTGAGCTCTGCAAAGGAGCAACCAGATTTATTGACAGTTATGTATGATTATAGGATAGCCTTTATTCACAATGTGACAGCCTACTTGACAAACATGTGGATTAATCAGTAAAGAGACTACCACAAAACTCATGCAGTATATTCCAACACAACTCTACTGGCAGACATTCAGTTAGTGGACAAAAGCGCTGTAGCTTTCTCGTTTCTATGGCATCAGAGTGGGATGTGTTGAATATTTTGACCTTGTGAAGCAGGAGGGGTTTGAGCAACTTTTATCACAGCCACATTGTGATGGCTGGGGAAAAGCTGATTTCTGGTGCAATGACTAAAATCTCTGTAAACTGCATATGAGATGCCCAATCAGTCTATGGTGCTGCTGTTCATTTTTAGGTTTAGCTAGGTATAATGTTAGGTATAAGTCAGTTGGTAACAAGCTTTGTTACCACTTATCCAGGCCCTGATTGTTAAAATGTATCTAACCAGGCAGTATCTGTCGTAGGTTCAACTGTCTTCACATCTTACGGCCCAGCAGCAGGTTCGCTCTATTTGTCTCCAGAGTAGACATATGATGTTTTTCAGTTTGTGGTCTGGCTGAAATTATTTTTAGCAATAAAATACATTCAAAAGGATATATATAGCCCCCAAAAAAGGCTGACACACATGTAAGCAGCCACCTCCAACACAAAAGACAGGGTGTGGGTTAGAGCCCATACACAAGTACACTGTAGCATGATTCAGTCTTTAAAAATCAAATGTCAGTACAGTTGTTTATGATCTAATCCCACATCACACACCCGTAACTAATACAAATTTAATGCTTTAGCCTTCACACTAGTACTTAATAAACTTTCATAAATTATTCCTTCTCTAAATTATTCCTTCTCTAAATCTTACTTTAATGATATGCAGAGTTACTGTATTCTCTTTTGCTGTATAAAACCCAATTCACCCACAAAATAACAAAAAACAGTCTAGTAGATTAGAGCTGAACTGAGACCAGCTCAGGGCCAAAACCAGACAGCGCCAATCACGTCTAACAATCAGGTCCCCAGCTTCAACTTCTGTCACTACAAACAGTTTTGCTCGGGTTCACTCTCGTCTCTACTTTTGTTCAACTTGGCGTCTTGAAAGGGAAGTTCCTGTCAAACAAATCACAGGTTTGACATTTGCCTCAAACTCTGAATTCTTCCTGATTAAGGGACTTCCTCTGAGCTTCGGTGACTCATCCCTCCCTGAAATGTCTTTTTGCTCTTTCCCAGCCTATTCTCAGCAGTGCAGGTACAGTAGAAGCTGGTTTCAGATGATGCGTTGGAGTGTTTTATCTTAACAACAGCCTGCACATGGCCTTAGGAACAATAAATAGTAAGAGATAATGAGAAAGAGGCCAAAGTAAAAGTACACATGAAAAACACTGTTCTTGTGTAAAAAAAAAAAAAAAAATCCTGACAACCACCGGCAGCTTTATCATTGATTCTTGAGTGAGTGCAGTGTCATTCACGTTGAGCATAACGAGCCTCTTAAGTTGGAGCTTACTCCGGGCAATTACACTCAAAGTGAGCACTGATCACAGAGACACATCTCCATCTCTGACACAGCATCTGATGTACCCTTCACTGTAACTGCTGAAAGCTTCCACATTTTAAGTAAAAAATAAAATCGGTGAAAGATCCATGAAGCAGTACAGTGGTTTGAGAAAGTCACAAAGATATTATTAACCCCCAATTCACTAACACAAAATGAAACAGGACTGTAATCTATTTGATTGACAACAATGTCCAGTCAGTGTAGAAATCCTGTTAGACCAATCAATAGGGCAAATGTGCTTTGTGTCTATGATTGCTATGTTTTCCAAATTGTGCTGGTCCAGAGGCAATATACTGTACACATGTTAGTACTATGCCTCTGAATGGCTGTAACTCTATTTTGTTGTCCTCAAAGGCAGTTAAATTTATGCCCATTGATTCCAGACACTAGAAATCCATTTGAATCCACAAAGCGCAGACTCATTATTTTTTTCAAGAGTAAAAAAGAATCAAGATTGCTGGTCAGTCTAGCAAACCTTTCTACAATTATTTTGATAAAAGGGCCACTTATCCAATACTTAAAGGTCCAAGTACAATGTACCTCCAACCTAATGGACACAATTGAGGAGGAAAATGTGAAGGTGAATGTACAAACACTAGAAACTATTTGGAACAAAAATAGTTTTGTTTTGGTAGCAAAACAAACCTTTTCTGATAAAGTTTCATACTCAAAGTATAAAAGATGAAAAGACCAAACAGATAAATCGTGAGTAATCAATGAATCCTTCACAGTGAAGGTGCCTGTTCTGATATTTCTTACATTAGTATTACATTAGTAGAGAATCCGTTTCTTCCCATGTGCCCTTGTGTTCTGTGGCTGTGTAGGCGTTGTATTTGAACACAGCGGTCGTTGAGCTCCTCTCACTTCCTCTGAGCTGCAGTGTTTGAGTCCCTTTCATAACCAAGCTTTCATCTTCAGCAGAGAAAGGCCCTCAGCAGCACAAATGACCTTGTCATTACTTGGATGTTTCTTTTTTGACAGTTTTTTCCCATGTTTGAACAGGTGGATGTCAGATGGTTCTGTGTCAGGAAAGTATAGCAGGTGGTCATTTGAAATCTATTTGAGAGCCATGGTTACACAAACATGCACACAACTATGACTTGAGACTTGTGGGTTTGGAGTTGAGAGTGTTCAGACCTTAGGGACTGTCCAAAGCTACTACGCTGTGGACAGTCCCTCAGAGGGCTATATATCTCAGCTCTTTCTCCAGTTGAACTGAGAATTGACAAAGTCCCTTGGATGAGGGATGAAACGTTTTCACCTCAAACCTAAGTCCAGATGCCTTGTTAGAAAACCCTTCTTGAAAATGTCCTGGATGACTGAGAACCTCCACAAACATGTCCACAGCTAGTCAATCCAAAGTGGAAAAATTGAATGTGAATGTGTGCTTGGATCCAGTCGCTCAGGACACATTTAGAGGTGTTCATTAGCTTGCAGTGTAGTTAAGAAAGATCCCAACTTATGTGGGCACAGGCATCAATAGAGAGAGAATAATGTGAAATTAGTTTGTGAAGATTCTCAGTCATTCAGGTAATTGTAAAATTCTTTTAGAACGTAGAAGACATTTCATCCCTTATCTGAGGGACTTTGTCAATCTTAGGACAACTATGTCCAGATGCTTTTTTAAATGCATTTTAGTTTTATCAATCAGGAGTTCTAAGTATTGTATATATATATATATATATATATGTATATGTGTGTGTGTATATATATAGTTTGTAATCGAGCTGTCACCTGACTCCAGTGCGAAGGAAATAAAGTACCAGTGAATATAAACTAAAACCTTCTATGAACAAATGAAACTGCAATATGCTACTTTTGTGCTTAGTAGTAAACTTTGCTGTAGATATCAACTTTAGAACAACTTGCCATGAGGGGAAGGGGATAGCATTTGATCACAAAAAAAATCTTCATACTGCATCTTTAACCATTAAAGTCACAAGTATATTCACAATTACCTTGTAGTGACTACCTCTCCCTCATGAGTGATACTTCAGAGATGAAAAGGTATTGTTTCTCAGCTCTTCTCTGGTACTACACATAGATATCACAGACCAAATGTATTGATGTTTTGTTGCAGCCAACTGCTAGCATAGTTCAGTTTACTTCTTCTCAGGCCAGTTGGACTGGTTCTAGACATTTTGTCTGATTGTAGTTGGACAAAGATATTTTTAGCTTGCACCTTCCTAGCGGAAGTCACACAAGATTTTTTTTTCAAATGTATTAATATACGGAGGCAGACTCAAGATTAAAAAAAATCCAGATTTTCTTGACCTATTTTAAATACTTTCCAAGAATTGAAGCTGTTGCCTGAGTTATGTGTCAGCTTGTTGGATTTTATTGAAAATATGCCATGTATGAGCTAAAGCTGATATGGTTGGTCACATAAACACAATTTCTCCTGTTTGACTTGTTATTTCTGCTTATTTGTCATAGTTTTTTCCATAGGCTGCCTTGAGCTGATTATTCAGAGGAACGAGAGAGTGGAAACAGAGCGACTATGAAAGGAGAGAGTTTCATAGTGTCCCCTGCCTTCAGCCTCTCTGCGTGATCGGAGCAGGCTTGTACCTCCCGTGGCTCCGCTGCTCCACAGAGACATGAGCCGACATCAAAAGACCAGCTAAAAAGTACAAGCGCTCTCAAACGCACCAACACAGACGCGGTCGATGACATTCACCTTGTGTGCTCCAATAGCCTACCCAGACGTAAGCTGATTAGCCCCGGAAATTGAAAGCTCATATGCCAGCAGCGTTTCAAATTCTTATAGGCATTAGCAGGTGCACACATGTAGAAACGCAGGGCTCTCAAAGACAGTCACACATGCTAATGCAACACTGATTGATACAGAGAACCATGCTGTGTACTTCCATAAACTTCTCCTGCTTTCCTGGCTCGCATGAACACACATCTACTTATTCTCAGCCAAGATGAAAGACACCAAATTAAAAAGGCTCTGCATGAGTCTCCCCTCTCTTGCCACAAATCTTTTTCGCTGGCTGTCTTCCCTCTTTTCTGCCTCACTATTACAGTCAGCGATAGTGATGTGAAATCTGGAGGAAAATATGACGGCACCGGTAATAAGATAAGACTCAATAACAGCGGCAGAGTTATTCTTAAACTTCCGTCGAGCAATTTCACAGGTTGGTGGTCTCAAATGGCAGAGAGGAGATGAATGCTGAAGGCTTCAACGTCCTGGAATCATGTAGTGCCGTGTCAATAAACCAGTGTGTGGCAGAAGGCATTGTGACACAGACACAATGACAAATGTGTGAGTGCTGATAAAGGAGGCACCTCAGAGGAAAAGTTGGGCTTCACGCTTTTCTCAAGAAAAGGATTTGAACAATCGATAAATGAAGTTTACTAATCCTGTCTAGAGCAGATTGCTTACTGTGTAATTGTTACAGAGAGGTCGACTTTATGTTTTTTTCACTTTTATTGGCTTGGTTGTATTCACACTATTTATGAAAGACAACCAGACTTTAATGACTATAGACATGCTTAATACACTGCAACAATAAAAATACTCATGACCAAATAGGTATCGGTGAGCATCCATATTTTTTTTGTATAAATTAGCAGAGTGGTTACCAGCTACTGTTACTTGTTTAAACCTCCTATTCTCCTCAAATTTACTAACACTTTTTACCCTCGGGGGTCAATCTGACCCCAGGGATATTTGTGTCCAGAAAATGATTTACAGAAAATTGTTGCCCGAGTTTTTGTGTCAGACACTTTATTTGTTGAATACATAAATAAGCCCTTCATAATGAAAGCTGACCTGTTCTCTAGCGCCACCATCAGGCCAAACTTAAACCATCAGGCCAAAATTAGAATTAATTTATCTTGAAAATCTTTCATCCAAATCTTTCCTAATTTGGGCTGCACATTCATGACTTTTTTTTTTGTTTGTTTGTTTTTTGTTTTTGTGTGTGTGTGGGGGGGGATTACATGTATGAAAATTCACCCATCTCTGAAACAGAAAATCATAATGAGAACATCAGGCAGAACATGGAACAGTTCTTTATTCCCACAGTCAAACTTTTAGTCAGCACTACTGTACGCATGCTCCTTGCAGACATATTTCTTGCATTTCGAACAGGTCATGCTAGTCTTAGAATCATTTCGGGTGGGACAAACCTGACACCTGACACGTTTCTTGCCCACGGTTTGTACCATTGGAGGAGTTTGGGTGTTTGTTTCTGTCTGTATGTCCCTCACAACAGCTACAGCAGCTGTTGATGCTCTTGGAAGGCACCATCTTCTCTCAATCTGAGGTTTCACCAGTGCATTACAAAGCTGCTCCAGGAAAATCTTCCTTCGGCTCAGTTTTCCCCTGTTCCAGTCCTTGTTTATTTCACTCCATATCACAAATGCATTGTATGCACTCACATCAATGATATGGAAGAAGATGACAAGGGGCCAACGTCATGTGCCGACAACTGTATGTGGCTGTGACCTTGTCCAGGTTGTCCATCCCTCCCTTTGTCTGATTGTAGTCCAGCACCATTTGTGGTTTTTTGTCTTCTCTGCTGCTCAGGGCAGCATCTTTGTGCATGGTGCTGAGCATTTTTCCCTTTCTTGGGGCAATAGGAGACCACAGTTGCTTTGTCAGTGAAGGCAAACACTGAAGATGTTACCTTCGTGTTCTTGACAGCAAGAAGTTCAGGGGGAAGCTCTGGTTTATTCTTTCTCACTGTTCCCAACATCGTGAACTTCCTTTTGAGCAGTTCCTCACCCAGGGCATAAGATGTGAAAAAATGATCACATGTAATATTATGCCCATGCAGTCCTTCAGCCATATCAAGCACAACCCTTGTGCCCTGATTTTGTTCTGGTGCTTCGCCAGGAGATTTGCCCATGTAAACCTGCATATTCCAGGCAAAGCTGGACTGGGCATCACACGTATCACCTCTGCACCTGCAGGTGTTATTAGGTCACACACACAGACAGACACGTTTTACACCTCTAAAACAGCTTGGGGTCAAACTGACCCCCGAGGAACACCAATGCGTATAGTATGTGTTCAGCACATTGAAAAAATGTCATCATGAAAAAAAACAAACAAACAAAAAACAAAGGCAACTATTATTTTTTGAGTGATAAACATTGAAAGGGGTCAAATTGACCCCAAGGAGAATGGGAGGGTTAAACCATTGGCACAAATTATTGACAGTGTTCCTGTGGGTAAAATATCTTTTGCTTTATTTTACCTAACTTTTTCTGCATTCATTCACACAACTATTGGACTCACTAAAGCTGCCTTGTTTTAAAAATGCAGTTTTTTTCTTTTGTAAAAGATGCATGGTGTTTCAGGTTATGGGATCAGTCCTTGGAATGGCTGGTCCTCTGTCCCATTCTTTTCTCTGGATGCAAGAGTAAATGTTTGTCTGTCAGTGGCTGTCTCAAAGTATCAGCCCTGCGATTAAATGGCAACTTTCCAGGTGCTACCTCCTCTCACATCTAAAGCAGATGGGATAGGCTTCAGCTTATAATAGTGTATTAAATTGTACTTGCCAATCAGGAAATGCACATTTTAAACACTGAAAAACTTTAAAAGACTATCTACTCAGATGATGTTTTTCAACTGGTAGAAGATAAAGATAGAAGATAAATGTATGATTGTAGAATAACACACTCAACATGCATTGCATTTCAATATATTTCTAGATGGGGCTTGCACACTTACTGCTGAAAGTATCGTTCGGTTGCATGGGCAGCCAGAACCTTTTACTTTCTTCATGATGTAAAGTGGGTCTGGAAACTCACCCATTGACTACTTAAATTGACTTCAATATGACCAACCAATCATAACCATTTATCTAAAATGGGGCAGACTTCATGTAATGCTCTATTTTTCCTGATGTTTTTCAAGGTTTGTTGGTTTCTGTGAATGTTGGTACTGCATCCTGAATTCTGATTCCTCCTCCTGGAAATCAAACTCTGAGGCACTAGACTAATTTTAGTAATTCTAAAGAAAAAGAATCGGGAAGACCGACCAGGCTTGTCAGTGGACCTAGTCTATACTAATGCAACATTGTGTTTTCCAGTCCAGCTCCAAAGATCCACAGATGTACATCACATATTGTGACAAAATACTTTTTAGTTACTTTTATTATATTTAGTGGACATCTAGGCTTGCCTGCTTCTTATTTTGGCAATATATACAGTGGGAGAACTGAGTTACATTTGCTTTTACACATACAACGGCCAAGGAATTCATCCAACTTAATAGAGTTGATTAGGCACTGATATATTTCATTGCCAAAGACTTCCAGGTCATAACTGCTATCCGCTTCACGCTGTTATTTTTATTCCCTAGAACACCTTAAAGATACAAACATTTGGTGCTGCTTTTCTTTCTTACTGTGTTATTTCCAAACACCCACTAACAACTGTGAGCTATGATTACAATTAGCACAGTGATAGACCCCTGCCGCTATGTTATGACTGCACTTAATGCTTTAATTACTAACCACAGTCAGATTCCTTCCTTTAAACCATTCACACACTGATCATATTTTAGTAGCATTTTGGCTTCACAGAAATGAAACTGCTGGTGCGATGGATCTTCATGGCCATTAAGTGCATGCTCTTGTTCACACAGCTACTCATGCATCTACTCAGATCATTAACCTGACATCTTCGAGAAAGATTTTTGCATGACGACCACCAACTGTAAACAGAGGCAAAATCTCCAAAGTGCTTCCTTTGTCAGTTTCTTTCTCGCTCTTTGTAATCCTCATCTGCATCTCTTCGTCTGTCTCGGCTCGCTACACCTATCGGTTTGAGTTATCAGTCGGGCTGCTAATGACTGCCAGACCGTCCTCTGTGATAATGGGCTAACAATATAAGATAATGAGCTAACAGTGGGCTGTTACACAACTCTCGCCTGTGAGGATCTGAAGCTGGAAGATGAAAGATACGCATTGACTCATTTGTTACTTGTACAGTTGTGTAGAAATGCTTTGCTGTAGTGAAAAGCCTCTTTAACTCGTGATTTGTCCCACTTACCACCCCCTCTGATCTTTGGAGAACATAATGACATGATGGATGTGTGTGAACAAGCAGAGGACAGTGTGAGACAGTGACCTCGGACTCTGTCAATACCACCTGTCCCCAAACAAGCCGCAGGTGAGTCAGCACCACTCGCTCAAGGCCTGAGGGCACTCTGAATAAACATTGTGATGCACAATGGCCCGAACAGCGCACATCAAGGACAACCACTCAGTTATAGCACTCTGTTTGGTTAGGTTCTTTAAGAAGATTCAACATTCTGGGTATGCTAGCTTCCTTCCACCGTCCAAAGAAATGCTTGCATACATTTTAGTAAGTCTTGGTGATTTTTTGTGTTTTGTTTTAGTAGTAACTTGTTTTAAAATGAAAATGTGTTGGAGCCTCTTGGCACATTGCATTACTAACTGTGTATTTTATTATCATTGACAGAAAAATGCATTTAAAAAGCACTAAATAGAGAAAAGGGGGTAGCAGACACAATGAAGTGAGAGCACCGTATCTGAGAAGGTCAAATGAGCATGAGTACTCAAATCATATCCCATTTATATATCCCAAATAAAACTTGTGTGCAATTGGCTGTTGCTAAGGTTGAGTGGAGTCAGTGCAAAGTTCAAAAACTGCTGCTGTCGAGATTTTCCAGCACGTGAGTCTTAGAGGTTAATGTAGCTGATAGATAACAATCATGAACAAAAGCAGTTTTACAGAACTTAATATTACTGACTTTGCATAAAAAGTCAATAGTAAAATGCTGGTGTCCAAAGTTAATAACAAGACTAATATTAGCCTTATTATATACTAAATATTCATACATATTTCATTTGATAAAATCCAGACAGAGGCTGCATAACAGACACAGTAGACAAAGCTTCAAGTGTAACTGTTTAAATATCCATCTAGCCACTCTAAAATTATTTTTGCACAAATCTGTTGCATTCTATTGTTTTTTTGTTTGTTTTTTTTTCCACATAGCATGTTCTAATTAATCCCTTTTAGGCAATATCATAACAAAGCTTGCTAATTTTCTTTATCCAAGTTGTTTTGCTCTGAATTTTTGCCAGCCACCCGCATCTACAATTACTGGTACAGATTTTAGGCCAAAATAATTTAAGCTACTTAGTTTTAGGCTGCCGGATGTTCAATACAATAATTTAAATGAATATAATAATGTAATATGTTCATGGCATCAATATTTAATTATTTTCTTTAATCTGACTGAGAGCAGAGCGGCATGCATGTATTTAATATGCCTGTCACTTTACGTCTGACTCATTAGTTGCTTTGCACATAATCTGTATTCTGTCAGTCCGTTATACACCCATATAATCTAATGAAGCAGAAATACCGAGAAATATTAGATGATAAAAATAGTCTTCCAAAGCAAGTGGGGCAGGACAGCTCTGTATTCAAGTGCTGAACTCAAAAAATAGACAGAAACGAGAGCAATTTTTGCCGAATATCAATGCATTGTTACGGCACTTTGCAGACAATATAGAAATCTCTCTGGATCGTAAACCAGCACATAATCCGCACTGCTCCAGAGTTGTGCACTACAAATCTGAGTGGTGTGAAAACAAAAGCACTTCCCCAGACTGAAGACGAGCAGAGTGAGAGCTGACAAGAGAAAGGTGGATGACTGGCACCGGTTCAAAGGCAGCAGCAGTGTGGAAGCCCACCCGGTAGATCGGAAACACAGACAGGCCTGTGTGCCAACGTGCATGTCTCCGTGTGTCAGTCCTGTCAAATTCCTATATTTTATTCCGGCGTATTCACATTCTGTTCACAGACACAGACATACACTTGGCTTTGAGCTTGAATCACATGGTGAAGTCTGTGTGAATCAGCAACAATATGCACCACTGCTCTCTCCTCCTCTGCTGATCCATGATGGCTGCTGATGACCATGTTAATTATCGGATCTAAGTGGTGGATGTGTTTTGCTGTAATGAGGCCTCTGTAGGAATGATGCTCTAAAACACAAGATAGGAGTTGGAATAATATGTCAACTGAATATCGAGCGGTAAACTCTAATTTCATTTCAGCATTAGATGTAAAAAAACAGACCTTTTGTTTTCATACATGGGTCATTTCAGACTCTGCTTACATTTATAAAGGCTTTTACAGGAATATTATAATGTTAGAAGTAAGATTGCATGGGGTTACTTGAGGATAGATGGACTATTACCTGTCCTAGATTATGATCAGCACATCCGCAATTTGGGGAACAGGAAGTAGGCTCATCCACCACACCAGGTTGGCTAATGTACTGATGTGAGGAGATCTAGAGCCAATATAAACTCCAAACAAAAGCTACACCTAAACAAAAAATATGGGGATAATTTTGTATCACTGCATTGGACATGATACATTTTTTTCTATCCCAAATGATTTGTGCCTTAGCATTCTTATTGCAAAAGTATTCATGCATAATTTTGTGTTGGAGTCTGAAGAACAAAGTACATTATCTAACACAGGTGATCCATCCCTATATCGAAATATAGAATACCTTATCGATATATTCCTTTAGCTTTTGACATTCAGAGCATTTATTTTCTACCGTTTATTCTGACACAGATCGCTGGGGGCTGGAACCTATCCCCCAATTTTTTTACACAATAAATGTAATGTTTTATTTTGAATTCTTAAAGCGAGAGAAAAAACAGAAACACTCTCCCAGTCAATTACTATGGACAATTAATGGTCACCAATTGACCTACACATCCTTGCCTTTTGATGACGGGAGGAAGCTGTAGTTCCTAAAGAGAACCCACAATAACACATCCATTATAGTTTGCCTTAAAACTACCTACACTGCCACCGTTCACTCCAAAGTTAAGTTTCTGAGGAGCCAAGTGAATCTCAAGTTTTTTTTTTAGCACAGTCTTTGTTTTGCTGCAGGAGGATTATCATTGTCGTTGAGAGCACACCTGTGTTCTCAAAGGGACCATTAGCTTTAGCTTCACTAACCTTGGATATGAATAAGTTCTAATAATGCTAGCCTATAACAAGGTTAACTGTATCAGTGTATGTAAACATTCCCCTCCAACATAAGGTCAACAATATTACGGTACTTCATCTTTATAGCATGTTATTGTAGCATAAATCTACAGAATACATTTTATGATAACAGGCTGTTGCTACCTCCAGGACAGATGCCTCTTATTCCATTTGTTCTGAGGGACTGCGCTTCGTTTCCTACGGCCCACTGTTACCTCTGTCTGGGACACATCTGGCAGGGAACATCTGGGAGTTTTCATTAGTCCCAGAGTAGCTTGATCTGAAAGGAGACATGTGAGGGGAATGAAAATTAGCCAAAAATTAAATTAGAGGTTTGTATGTTTTGTCAAAGTGACACCTATTCACAGCCACATACCTAAGACCCCGGTCTCTTTGAGCCCTCCGAACTTCTGCATGGCTTTGATGGCCTTGGTCAGCGCCTCCTTGGTCTGGAGCTGGCCAGTCACCGGGTCAGGGGGCGGGAGGTAACCAAACTTACTCAGCCAGTCCTGGAAAAGAGAAATATGAGACTGAGTTCAAGGGTCATTCAAGGCATTTCAATGACTCCAGCGATGCTAAAGCTGCTGAGGTCTGCCACCTGTTCATGTTTATGGTCTGTGGATTCTGTTGGCCCTATTTTCATTGTTGGAGCCAACTACGCTCTTTGTCATTCTTTGTCACAACTCAGGATTTTACCTGATGACTGTCCAAAGATTATGAGTAATTTATGTGTCATCATGTTATTGTGATTATATGAAAAAAATCTGAAAAACTCTGTTAATCTCTACTACTTATTATTCTTCCTCACACTCTTATATAATGTCTTCTGTCCTTATTTCTATCTCAGCCTCACTAAACCCCCTCCCTGTTGAAAACTCAGTGCCAATACGACTTGACAGGTTTTAAATAGGTTTTTGATCAGTGCTGATCTAAGGTGAGTGGCACAGATCGATAACATGGCAGCTGTTCAGCAGCAACAAATCTGGGCAAATCCCTTCAGCTTAAATTTAGCTAAGTGGTATTTGCCTCCTGATCCATGGCTTTTTACTACCACAGCAGCAGGGGAAGAGTCTAACACTAGATGAAACTGAACTGTCAGATCTCCAGCAAGAAGCAAAAATACAAATTTTAGAGGGTTATCACATTTGAGTTTGTGAGTGGCACATGTCAACAAGTGCACAATATTTCATTAACAAAGTTCAATGACAACAGACTAAGGTACTGAATACTATACGTGTTATTTTTGTTCATGTGTTAACATCTATCACCTAACTTTTTTGAAAATTTACTTGCTTGGTTGATGGATTGCATCTGCGTTTGCTAGCCTCATCTGATTAATAAAAAATGAATCAATTGTCATATACCGTCATAAACCAGTTCACAAATGCACTATGTAGTGCAGCTCTAAAAAGGCAATGAGGGGTTGGGGAATAATGAATATATTATTTCAACAAAATATTCAACCAGTGCCCTAAATCAAACTGCAGTGTTAGAACCTTGCATTTTATATACATAATTGAACTCTATTTAACTTTTACTATGCCAATAGGGACAAATATTGCTGGCCATATAGCAATATGCAAAACTGTAATATTGCAAGTTACACTGATATTGTGCAGCCATAATCTGTACCGATAAAGTTGAGTTGGTGCATCACAAGGCAGAATTACGTCTGTGTCAATGAGAAAAAGTCCTCTAAATCCAAATGATATTTCTCCGAATGAGCACACTGAGTTATTTGCTCTCTGTAAGCAAGGTGTACAAGTGATGGATTACACCTGTGCTCTCTCCAAAACCGCAACTCAATGTTTTCTCTCATAATTCATAAACTCACTACATTAAACTTTTTTGTTGAGCCAGCAACTAATTTCAACTCTGACACTGTAGTTTGATGACAAAAAAAAAACTATGTAAAACCTGCCAACCAGTACAGTAACATGGCAAACAGTCTTAAATTACCTACAGCAATGTCAGTGTGCAAAGGCTGCAAAAAGACTTCAAGTGGGAACACACATTAGAGTTAACAGGATAGGAAGGAGGGTAAACAATCATTCTGTTCCTCATAAACAATATGTCAGAGATAGCAAGGAGAATAATGGAAGCTATAAGGACAAAGGAAGGGGAAGTGGAAAAGTGTGTATAATTTACATCTCGAATTTAATAAGCCATAAAGTAATGCAGCTTTTCTCCTGGGGCCTCCATCCCTGAAATATGAGGCGAGGGGAAATGAGCGCGGTGTGGGGGACATGGGAATTTGGCTTGTATTGCATCAAATGTCTGATTAACAATAAAAGCAGGTATACAGCTGGATGATAAAGACACAAAGTTACTTCCACAACTGCAGAGATTTACATGAAAAGACAAGAAATATATTTTATAGTGTTTTATTAGAAGACCTTGCAATTGATGCTAATGTTGCCAAGACTGCATTAACTGAGACCAAGTCAATACAGTCTAGTTGAGAGTTTATGTTTTTACACTAAAGCCTCTATCCGACAGAGATTTTTGCAATCAGAAGATTTCTCCGTCACTTTGACTTAAATTGGCTGCGACCTGTGTCTTGAACCAGTCACATTGTGAGAGAAGAGAAGCCGAATGTGTCGTAGACTATGACTAAACTCTGGCCAGAAACAGGCAGCGTCAACTTGAGTGCTTTTCAAAGGAGCAGTAGAGATCAATTGGCTTGGTTGCAGAAAGAATATGGGGTGAGTTGTCAGCATATGTTTGTTTAGATCGTAATCTAGCTAACTGCAATACGATATTACAGCTGTACCAGGATTATCTATGATTGTCCTACATTTCTTACACTGTCAAATATAGTTGTTATGACTGGAAGATCATGTCACACTACAACTACCAATTTACAGCCACAGTATTTGATTTTTTGACTAATTACTTGATTGTTGACAATGGCTAAAACCACAGTGTGTCAGGCGTTAAGGATAAACTCAAAAAAGTTAGATATTATAGGTCAAAATCTAGATCACTGCTAAGGTGAAACAAAGACAGTGGGTGATATCTAGATTTTGGTTCTAGTTTCACTAACAGAGAAAAACACATGGGGTAGTTATAATTTAGACTAGGATTTGTTAATGATGGATGTTCTTGAAATTTGAAGTCAGAAGTTGGCCACAGTAATGATGATAAATGTGGTATTGGTTGGTCTTGAGGTAAAATGCAGACTCCTCTATGTCTGAGATCTAGAGTGTGGTCATCGTACTTCTCTTGTGACCAAAGATAAACTCGAGGAAAGCATTAAGAAAAGTGCTTGATGCTCAAGTTGCTGCAAAGAACTGTTGACAAAAAGTACAATGCACACCAATCCACCATTGCCCCTATTCCTAAAGAAGGTTTTAGCATATGTTAGTCAAGTCTTCCACACACAGGCATATTATTTCATTAAATTAAACACTATTGCAAAAGCCTGGCAACTCTTCAGGACAGATGTCATAATTTGATAAAAGGTACAAAATGGCTACTCTTTCTCATTTGCTTTGGTAATTGCCACTCATTTGCATCATCTGCCTTCAAGACAAGACGCAGAACCTTTTGAAATTAAACTTGAGATTATGCAGTGATTAAGGAGCTTCCAAACAGATGTGTTTATCCTGTAATGCTGCACAACTGTGAAAAATACTTTTACATCATCTTGAATGACTTAACTTGTGTACAACTTTTCACCAGAGCAGGGACTGGAGAGAGCTACAGCCATGAAGCAGGCATGCAGAGACTTCAACAGGACAGATTCTCACTGAAGTGGGGCCTGACCGCATGTCCCAGCTCAGTCCCTGGGGGTCTTCACCATTTAGCATAGTCGCTTCTCAGATGACCCTGTCTGTTCTGGGGTATGTTAGCATTTAGTTTTTGAATGGTGTGAACATGCCCTGTGAGAGGAATATTGAGTTTAGGCCAAAGTGGTTTCAATGAGGAGCTCAGTGTGCAGTGTGGATTGGCCTAAAGGAAGAAAATCCGTATTTAACTTACACTTTATTGTCCCCTTGGAGATTTTTTTTTCTTCATTCCTTTAACCCATCCATTTCAGTGTTGAAGGTGCAGCCTGTCATGCACATTTAAAAAGAGTATATGCTTAATGTGTCATGTTACATCACCCAAGTGCACCATAATATAAGTTGTTATTTATTTGTTAGAATGGATGAAGTGGCTTTAACTAGTTTTAGTGAAGGCTCACGCATACTATCTACTGGTATGAACTATTGCAGCACATTGTACAACACCAGGGAGGTCAGAAAATGGTGGCATGAGGTCAAAGTAAAAATGTCTAGTTGAAGTTTTAGAAAATAGACTAGCGCTTGTTTTGTGTCTGAAGTCAACTATTATATTTAGATTTGACTCATAAGCTTTAAAAATGTTAGCATGATGCTCATTTAAGAGAAGATGTTGCCTTGGAAAACCCTGCTGTGGTTGGTGCCCTTCTGTTAACAGTGTAAAAACAGATGGTGAATCTCCCCTGTGACTACACCTCCTGGCCTTTCATAATGGAGTGAAATGGTTGTGTAGCATCTAGTCAATCTACTGTCAGGAACAGTAGTTTCCCTGCTGTCAATAATATGATATTCATCATTTTATTTGTATACTTCTTGTAAGATGAGGCTGCATCTCATTGGGGTGCAATTAGCTTTCAAAATGTTGATGGTCTACCCTCTGAATCTCAGCATGGAGTCTTGTTGATTTAGCTCATCTTTATAATTTAAAACCCACCTGCAGTTATGCCATGCAGAATAGATGTTATTACCAACCTTTTCTTACCTAAGAGTGTATTACAGGACTGTACAAAAGTCTTAAGTTAATTTTAGTGACCATAGTAATAATGACATAACTTTCATCAACTGACAGAAATGATGCCCCAAACTTTTCTATCTTATCTAACTTATCTATCTTGAATACTTGAATAGACTGGCAGCTTCTAGTTCTGGTTCACACCAGTTGGAGAAACACCAAGATTCCACAGCCGTACGGCATCAACAGAATGTTGTGATCAAAGCACAGCAGATGTAAACAGCAGCTGGCTACATGGCACAGCCCAAAGACTAATGGAGACCTTTTGTACTATTAACAGAAGTTTTCGTTTTTCTAAGCATGTAACTGTCCACTGCAGATGATAATGGGACGACAGTGTTGAAACAGAACAAGTCTTAGAAATGACTGCATATGTAAAACAGTAAGTAAATATCTTCAACATTCATAACACCATTTATCAAAGCTGGTAAAACAACAGTATAAGGAGGCCAGTTTATATAGAATTTAAATTGTTTGTGCAGGAAATATGTGTTCAATTGTGTATAATCATATAATCACATAACATCACATAACAATCAAATAACACACTTGAATGTATCTGAGTTGGAACCATAGACTCAGTGGAAGGTGACATTAAATGGCACCAACGTTTCTGTTTCTGTGGGGGGTTTTCAGCATTTTTTTTGGGCACACATTCTGGCATGTAGGCTTAGGACATTAGGAACTAAAGCAAGTTTGTTTTAATGTCACCATCACATGGTGTTATCGCAAGCAAAGATAATTGTTGTTCTAACGGTGAAGTTACAGTAAGCTCTAATCTTCAGTTTGGTGTAATGTATTAGTATTTTGCAGAGGAATAATTGTTCTGGTTTTTGATTTTTTCTTTTGCCTTCATTAGATAGATACAGTGTAGACAGACAGGAAACAGAGTGAGAGAGAGGCATGACATTGAGCGTATGACCTGAGCCAGAATTGAACCTGGGTCACTTGAGTATATAGTATGCTCCAAACCAAGTGGACCACCCCATAGTTTTACTTTTTTAATAAAAGGAACGTAGGAAAGCTCCCTAGGCTGCTGTTGGGGGTCAGTGGTGGTCTGAGACAGGGACGGCAAAAAGATATTAATATAGAAAAAAAACATGCATCACTAGAGGATGAGATGGCTAAACAATACTTTACACTTGGAAATGGATTGGTAGAACACCGTAATGTATTTTTGTACCCTCAAATGATCCTAAATTAGCAAAGAAAACTAAAAATATGTTTTCACTTTGTGATTCAAATGCAACATGCAAATCTGCACAAATCTTCAACAGATGAACAGAGCAATACAAGTGACATATATTCACAGCATTCTTTTCCCTACGCAATAATTTCACAAGCAGGCATTTACCTCTCAACTGAACCACTTCAGCAAATAAACACAGATATTTAATATAACTCTTTTTTCCTACTGATAGTAAAACAATAGCTCAGCTGGAATATGAACAGCACACATCATTTCACTTTCTCACAGGCTATGAGCACATAATCGAGGCGAGGAGCGGGTAATATGGGGTTTGACTTGTTCCCAGCCTGCGCTCCTGTATCGGGACGTGAAGGATCATTTATCTCTGTAATCCTGAACCTTGGTCTCTGTAATCCTTTAATACAGTAGGAGTCTGGAGTCGGGAAGGAGATATAAATTCATAAAAAAAGAAAAAAAACCTACAAAGAGTAAAAGAAAGACAGTGGGATCTATAAATAGTTGGAGCAGGGGGAATTTTAGAAGTGCGCTCATTTTTCTCATCCCCTGTTGGAGTTTATGGTATTTATAGTGTGGCATGCTGGGTTCTGGAGAATTATGGATGTCTTTGAACATGGCATACATTCACAAATTTTATACAAGGACTTTGCGTCAGAATTAGTGCATCCTTAATCTATAAAAACAAGCTTTTACTACCTATTTGTGAACACATTTTTGACCTATGATGTGCTGACTTTCCAGATAATATGTAAAAAGCCATGTTGTGTTTTTTCTAGGCCCTTTTCTACTTCATATTCGAGCTCGCACAGGATCAGAGTGGAGCAGTTAGCACTCCTGTCTCACAATAAGAGGGGTCGGTGGATCGATACTAACTTCAGAAGACATGCGTGTGCAGAAGTGGTGAGTCTAAATTGTTCGTAGTAAGTGTGAATGGTCATCTGTTTCTGAATGTAGGCTTTGAGATTAACCGGAGATTGTGCAGAGTTTATTGAATGCATGAAAGACCTAGCACCAGAGCTTAACAATAACTACACAAAGGTATTTACTGTAAAAAAACATAAATGAGCTACAACTAGCCTCAACCATGGAATAGACAAGGATTGAAATTCCATACATGGCACCAAATGTTGCCTCTTTTTGTTTAAATCCTCACAATACAGTAGCGTTGTAGTCAGGACGACACCAGATGTGTCCAGTGCACCAAGACACAGGCAACATTTTTCAACATTTTAAGCACTAAACCTTTTCGAGACCAAGAACTAAATGAATTTACTCAAGCCTGTAGTGCATGATACATTGGATGAGGCTCTAGGGAGCAGATCTAAAATTCAAACACAAGTACAGTCCTATACAAATGACACGGAATAAATTAGAGACATTCCAAAAGTGGGACAAATTCAAGAAAGAAAACTTTTAAAAACAGTTTTAAATACCACAAAATGCTCCCCATAAACAATGTCTTAAAGTCTTTGGTATGGTGACCTGACAACAACTTACAACTAAATTTAGCCTTGCACCTTGCAACAAGATAATTTTTTTTAATGTATGTTTTCTAAGACTGGAGTCAGAATTCTGTGATCAAACTCAAAATTGCATTGCATAACTTTTAGCCCAATATATATATATATTCTCAAAATCAAGATCAGTAGAATCATGTCTATCTCACTGACACAGTACCCACAGCTGGACAGACATCTTCAATGGAACTTTTATTTCCCTGTGATAGTGACATATCACACAAGATTATGCATCTAGTAAAGATAATTTTTCAGAAGACATGTTTTTTCATCCAAACTTGCCCTCTTAAAAATCTCTATTATGTGTAAGAGGGCATGTTTGACCGCCACTGACAGTGTTGCTACTGGCTAAAAGCTATACAGGGTTGCTTCAATCTGCAATGTATGCGTGCACTTTTTAAATTTTCTCTTTTCAAACTTTTTTCTTTTTTTTTAAGATTATTTTTCGGAAATTACTTGATAGTGTATACTAGCTGGACAGGAAATGAGGTGACCCGACTGAGACTTTAAGTTCAATTATTTAGGTTTTGTGAGTTTTCTGCACCATTGGTCCACCATGGCCCTCCAACTTAAGACTGTTACTCACAGGTACCGATAGTTCTGAGAACAAAGTTATATTTCTGACTTTGATCACAGAGTACCTACTTAATCTGCCTGCATGTTCTTCTTCTCTTTGACGTTTAACAGACCAGATGCTTGTCAAAACTTCTTTGTAGGTTCTTTGGTCTTCTGTTCATCACATCAAGCAAATGTTTAAGCCATTTCCTACATTCAAGACAAAAATCTGTGTGCAGTATAGCTGTAAATATGTGACATTATAGCAACACATTTTGCTGCTAGTTGTAATAGTCCCCTCTTTTCAATTCAATGCTTTCTTGTCCACTGAAGTGTCAACAGAAAATGGTGCCATGGTTATGTAATCCTCACTATTCCTGACTGACACTCAACATCTCTTTCTTGTTTTTCAACTTTGAGAGGCAGCATTTGATCAGCTCTAAAAACAGTAATGAATTCCCAAGGATAGGGGCTCAGAGCACAGATCAATGCTTCTCTGGTTGTTAAAGGGAAAAATTGATTTCATGTAGGAAAGAAAAAAAGTTTCATGTGTGTGAGACATTGATTAATGTGAGCTCAGATTTGAAGCAGCGCAGAGTTGCCGATGCATCAGTTATCAGTGTAGCGTTTGAAACGATAGGAGGAAGGAAGGGAGGCAGGGAGGCAGTTTGTGTTGGTGAGAAGACGGGCAGTGAGAAGCAAACTGGGAAATTACACTGGACACTTTGTCATATAAAAAATATAAATGTCATGTTATAGTCTTTTCCTCCTCACCAGGCATTACTTAAAGAACAAAAAATGTTTACAACTAGCTTACGTTGTGATTCCCTAAAAGCCAAAGAGTCACATCACTTTTTTCTGTTTTTGCGCCAGGTCAGACCACATTAGGGACAAACTTTGTACCTTAATTTTATTGCTGTATTACTGTCCGTATTAGTGACCCAACATTTAAGTAAAAATCAAAACAACACATACAGTGTATTTGTAGGTTTGTGTTCAATAAAAGAAACTGTAAACCAAAATCTCCCTCAAGCGTCAAATAACTGATTTGTTAATGGCATGTTTTAGTACTAATAACTGTTTAAGTGCAGTTGTTTAAAATGGACTTCATTTTGAATGACACTGTAAGGCCAATTAAATGCAGTGAACTATACATCTGCAATACTCTCTCTTCTCTCTTTCTTTCTTTTGTCTTTGAAATTAAGAAAATATAAGCCAACATTCAGTTGAAGGTCAGTGCAGTAATGATGGAGCACAGCCAACCGATATAAATAAGTTTGATTTACATGACTTATGTGTATCGACAGCCTGTTGTTCATTAGAGCTGTTTCATGTCCATCTCATCTCAGTCACAATTAAAGCTGCTTTACATGATGAATTTCTCTGCAACCACACCCCTCATCACCTAACAGCAACCTCTTCTGCATATATTTATATAAATAATTAAACTGAACCAATTCACCACCCTGCACTCCCATGTATATCTCCACCTCATTAAAATGAATTGCCAATATTTATCCGTATTTTACATAGTTTCTTTTTTCTCTCTGTTTTTCTTTTTTGTGCTGTTTCTCTGTGTTTACACAGACGTAGCCAGCGCTGGAAGACACTTTCACTTCTGAACTTGACAGGCAGTGTAGACCAACAGCCAATGGGAGTGCCCCCAGTGTCAATACCTACTTCTATAGGAGCATGTGATTGGCCAAAGCTTCTGGTATGCTCTGAGCATAGTATCTATTAAAATCCCTGCCCATAAAGCAGGAATTTGTGATGATGTGTTATTATCTTGTATTTTGACAGATCATTTATCAAATTTTACTCAAATGTGAGAAAAATTGTACTCCCTTGCTTTGTAATGAAAGACATAAAGCTGACCTGTTCAGAGCTGGGGCTGTGGTAATTCTAACAACTCTACTTAATGTAACATGTGTGACTATTTGGCAAATAAGATTTTATACTGATGGGATTTCATTGACTGATTAGTTCAGTTTATTTAATAGTTTGTTGAGTAGATATGATAATAATGCCTACTTTGAAGGCATTATTATCATATCTACTCAACAAAGTTCACCTCAAACTAAAGTCCATTGGTAAAATTCAGTGATAACTGATAAATGTTCCACTTTAAAAGGTTTTTGTAAAAAAAAAAAAAAAAAAAAAAGTTAATAGTAATGACAAAAAAAAAAAGTCAAAAATTCTTTGTCGTCCACTACTGCTGCTCATTTGAATCTTTTGCGTTAAGCACTAATGGCTTCTCCAGCACATACTATGTTGAATGTTGTGATAACATTCATCTGGCTTCAGCTCCAGTGGCCAGCTGCAGGATCGTGCATTTTATCATCACCTATTTCAGTTCAGTGACATCATATGTGTCAGCTTACATGCACACAGATTCACACATGGACTATGGCCATGTTGTCACCGCAGCAACTTCCCTCATAACCCAGATCTGTTCTGGCTCTGAGCTCCTTTGTCTCACAGGCTGTCCTGGTTTAGCTGCAATGAACAGCTGCAGAGTGTCTTCATGTCACAGCTCGGCACAGGAAATGACTCACAGAGACATTTAACCTCCTGACCCAAATGTCTCTCAGAGGGTCATGAAGTAGCACGGCTCATTATAAAGTTTACATTGTTCTTCAATACCTCGGTGGCCTACCAGTGAGAGTGCAATACTGATCCAAGTATGCTGATGTACTTATATATGAAATATTTGCTAGCACATTCAAATTAGTTTAAAGGATATGTTATTATTTCATCTGCATCTCTGCCAAGAATCCAATAGGACGATGACATCACTTTCTTCCGAGTTTGAAGCCAGGAGGTAATTACTACAACAAGCTGGAGTGATTTCATCTAGGATGTTGTAAACTGAAAACATCTTCAACTAAAATACGGCAAATGTAGAGAAGGCAGTATGTAAAAAGATCATGTGACCATTTCTTGTAGGATTGCAATCGTCTGTCTGAACCATAATCTTAAAGTCACACAGTGTAACTTTTACCAGAAAATTTTTGAATTGTTCTTTGACAGTGAAAGTGAAAATAAGCCCCCATTAGCGAAATTCTTTGTTACACTAATAAAGATATCAGAGTTAATATTCTTACAGGAGAAAGGCTAGTGGAGATAACTAGCAGCAGCCTTTTCTCTGTGACCCATCTTTTAACAACACTATGAGCACAGCTGACCAGACACTGCACTATCTAACTCTGACGGGTCCTAATACCATCTCCAATCAACACCATTTTTTTCAATTTGATTATTATAAAATAGAAATTGAGTCATGACATGCCCGTAGAAGTTTGCAGCAGTGACCTTGCAAATAGTTCTCATATCTTAAAATGTTGCATAGTGTTGTTTTTACCACTTTCTAGATACATTTTGTTGTGTTTTTGCACCACTGGAGGGTTTTGTGTGATTTTGGGGGTGATTTGGCTTTTATTTTTTTTATTTTTTTGTCTTAGTTTTGTGACAGGCAAGCATTTCTTGTGCAGACGTTTTTTGTTCATATCATCTTTTATGTTCATATAAAACAAATAATGATGTGTGGGGAGGTTTCAATGCCACTAATCAATTCTATCCAAACATTTCTCTCTAAAAAGTGGATCATTAATCAACTTCATCTTGGCCAGCTCTATGCTGTACTGCAGTAATATCAATGCAGACAGTGTTATTGTACTCATAAAAGCTATGTCAAACCAAAAGCAAATAACATTCAGAATCAACATCATGGACATACTGAGGCAGATGAGACGGGATTGAATTTTAATGGTGAATATTATACAAAATACCAAAAAGAGTCTATAGCATCCCAAACAGTAGTCAATCATTTGCAACAGGAAAGAAATCTAATCATTATTCCAGGCACTTAAAGTAGCTTCCCATTTGTCTTGCCACTCTCAAAGAGATAGTTTACACAGAGTATTACTCGAGGATGATATGGATCCAGCAATGAAAGCTCACTTAAGTGTGTTTGACTGAGAGGCGCCCGAGCCCCTTCCAACAGCATGCCTCGAATGTAAACACTTTAGAGAAGCTACCGAAGATTTAGTCTCATTTGTGCAAACAGATAAGATCAAAGCCTAGAGAATAAAAGGAGTGGGAATCTGAGGAAATTGGGAGTGACATGCAGCCTGAATGACATGTTTAATCGAACAGAAAATTGAGGCAGGATTTCCAGCCTGAAAAGTAATGAGAAATCATCTGTGCTGAAAAAAATCATGCCTTCGCTCTTGCAATTTGCTCACCTTTACTTTCGCAGCTTTAACCTCTTTTTTCCTAGTCTGTATGTATGTTCTGGTGTGATGAATGCACGCTGGATCTGTAGGCTGCAATCAAGACAGAACTGATTTTCAGCAAACCACAAAATACTACCATGATGTCCTTGCAATGGTATTCTGTCTGCAGCTACTTCTTTTATATGAATTGTAATGCAGCGTTAAAATGGATTACTGTTTGACCCGTACATAGAGCGAGTCTTTTTGTGCGAGGATGTTGCCATAGAAACCGCGTATGGACATTAGATATATCAGTCAAGAGTGAATATCAGAACCAGGTATAGTAGTATTAAAGGAGTTAGCCATTTTGCTAAAAGACCGCTAATTCTGTTGTTAAATGTGTCAGCTCAAATACTCGATAAAGCTGCAGCCAGGACAATTCTCTCAAAAATAAATTCTCTAGTAAGCTTAGGTTTAGAGGTGAGACGTTATTTTAAGACATTACTGTCCCTTTTGCTTTAAGAACGGCCTAAATCCCCTGACATGTGATAAACAATTAGTCATGATGAAATTATTGTGGCATTAAATTGGTGGATGTACAATGCATAGGAAGATCAAACCAACAGGTTGGATGCCTTTTAGTTTGGGCCCTGTGTTTCTGTAGACCAGTCTTAATGTAATTTATATATGCCACGTAAAGGCACCTTTATATTGAAGCACATGGCAAATTTGCATAAATTAACCAAGTATGATGCAATCTTTTCAGATTAATGTCAAGTTTCTGCCACTTTGCAAAACCAAGGCATTAATCGATTTAATTCAATTTATCATCCTGCCCTTATCTGTAGTATAACATCCTTTCATATTAGTCTGCTGGATGGCTGCCGATGGCTTAAGGCAGAGATAGGAACAATAATACTCATTAGGGCATTCGTTTTCAAATAGTCTTATCTTGGACCTAACTGATCACAACTGTGCACACATGTCAAACTTAAGGCCCGGGGTCCAAATGTGGCCACCCAATAAATTTGGTAGGTGATTTTTTGGGGGACTTTGCACAATAATCAAAAAAGACAAAAGGCAGCAAACTATTCTTAAGATATGTATTAGTGAAGAATGCCACCCTACAAGTAGACAAAATGACACATTTAAAAGAGGCCAAAATGGGGCTTAAAATGATGCCAAAGTGGCAAAAATAGAAGTGAATTCACAAAATGATGTGTGAAAATGCGGCATACAATTAGGAAACTATTGCTAAAATCAAACTGATGTAATAAAGACTGAAATGAAAACAAAACATTACATTCAAACAGTATAAAATTTACAAAAAGATACACACAGTGTCTCAGTCTTCTGCCCTGGAAAGGATTCTTATTTACTATCATGGGCCCTAACCACTGTGAGTTTGAGACCACTGATTTGGTGCAATTCACTAATTCCCTTTAAAACAACTACATAAAGTTAACATTTGAACAATTTTGTAATGGTTTTATGGCAAATATTTCCCCCAAAAATACATTTAGAAATAAGTAAAATGTACATTAAATATGTTTATGCCTACAATTTTGTTATTAATGTTAACTTTACCTTTTCAATATATTGGTATTATAATGTCTTCAGCAAACTCTGCCATAAGAAACGTTTCACATAATATAGCTAAACAGTCTCCATGCTAAAATTCCTCTGTGACCGACTAAGAACTTGCTCAAACGATTAATTTATACTGCAAGTTATACTGTCACTCCACTGAAAGTCATTTTTACTTTAATTGAGGATGCTTATCACTGAATTGGAACACAGAAGAAGAGCTTGTGGTGCAATTTAAACTGTGTTGTCAAATTAGCAGTGTTAATTAATTGTTTTCAAAAAAGATTTATGCAAGTATATTTTAAATTGCAATTAATCACAAACATTACGGAAATAAAACTGTGGAAAAACTTTGAGCTGAAGTTTGGAGTAAGACTCTCTGCAGCGTAGTCTCAGGGCAAAACCAATCAAACAGAGCGAGAGAAAACTGACGCTGTTTGGACGCTGACCGTGACCAGCACTGAACCGTAAAAAAGACCGAGCCACATTCTCACTTGAGACTGCCAGAGTTACTGCTGACTCACATTAACATCAGTGCCTGAGATACACCATTAACTCACAGTACGAGACCTATCAGCAATAAGTCAATAAACAATTAAGGAAGTTGAGTCCTGAAATAACTTCACAGTAGATAACAGCAATTCAAGGCTGTTTAAAATATCATTCAGATATTCACGTCCAGTTGTTATGACCTCTCTACTATATCATTTACGTACTTGTGCGTAGTTAAAGTGGATGCCACACAGTCTGCCCACATGATTTGATTGCTAAAAGGTTTTGGCTGCACCAGGCCGGTACTTATACTGCCCATTATCTGCTCGATTTCTCCAAATGAAGTATCCATTTCCTCTGTGATGAACTGGATACAGTAAATTACAAAGCCCACTGCTGCTATAAATAAAATCTTTAAATTAGTCTAATAGGTTTATCCATTGAGGAATATGAAGTGTCTGTTGTAAACCTGCAAGAAAATGAGAGCACATTCAACAGAGGATGAATATAATCAGGATTTTCTTTAGTTTGGCCCAATTATTTAGCTTCCTTTTTCAGGAGAACACATTATGCATTTCCTGACCTCTTTTAGGACAAACTGCAGAGATCGATATCTTGTTGCAGCAGTAAATAGAACAAATTTGAGATGTTGAGAAACCTGGCTGCAAATCACTTTTAACCAGCAGTTCATTGGCAAGACACAGCATTATTCTGGGAAATGAGAAGCCCCAAAACAATAAGGATTATAAATGCTGTACAGAATCCACTCTCCGTGTAAAATATGTGCTTGATTTATTTCGAATGGCTGTGTGGGACAATATTTGCGATGCATCCACAATGGCTTTTGCTCGCTTTAATCACAATGTGACAAAGCCTCAATAAAAAAAAGTAGGCGTCAAGAGCGTAGCTGAGTGGAAAAGGGACTTCATCCAGGATAATGGTTACAGCTATAATTCTGGCCTCTTTGCCTTTATATGAACACTCATCCACCGTACTAGGGCTTTATTTGTAGGTTATTGCCCTGTTAAACAAGATTGTAAGACGAATAAAGGGTCATATCAGCTGCCACATTTTCCAACTCGTGTGTGACGTTATTGTTCAGTTTTTACAATGAAAAGGTTTTTTCATCCTCCAGGTAACTGGTGTAAAAAGACCACTCACACTCACTCTGAGCGATCTATCATCCAAACGACGGGTGATGGAGAGTCCTCTTATTTATCTGCAATGGCATTTTAAAAAAAAGACTTTCTAAAAAAAAGTGCACCACACTGAAATGGCAGCTAAGTTTTTTTAAATTCCACTGTGAAATCCGATGACTTGTCTAGGAAAAATATAGCTAAGCTTTAGATATAGCTATATACACTTTGACAATGAAAGATACACAACTGCATATGATAAAAAGAGGATGTTGTGAGGCATGGCATTTCTGGTGCACAAAAAAAACAACTTTTTCTTCTTTTCAATTATTTTTAATTAATTATATATATTCTGATTAATATTCACAGAGGACTGTATCCTTGCGCATGAGAACAGGAGTGAAAGTGTTCGTTGTTTCTTGATCACACCGACCAGGCTTGTCTTTGAAGAGTTAAAACGTAAGGAAGTAGGGTGGTCATATTTTCATTATAAACACTGGTCATTGTGGCCGTTATTAACCATTATTAGACTCCTTCATGGGTTAAGCTGGTAGATCCAGGCACTGCGTGGGTGTCCTGCGCCTCAATAAGTGGCAATAACTGATACGCAGTTATAAACTAGCAGCACAATAGCATCTAGCTGTACTCCATAAATTCAGAGGATGGGCTGGTGTGTGGCCATACTTCAATATTTAGCCACAAGGTTCACATGTACCTGGAGAGGAGCATCAACTGGATGAGCATCGGATAATTTTTATTCAATTTCTTTCTTAAATCATGTTGTGGTTTTGTCCATACTTAAAACAAACACGCCGAGTTTTGAGTGATGTGATGTAGCCACAATAATCTGACCATGGTCTCCACAGTGGGACACAGTGCGGCTTCTTCTCATAGGACGTATATAGACGTACAGTATAACCGCTGAAAACAGCCTGAGGCACATGGCTGGACACACACACACAGACAGCGCGAGAGGAGATGACTGACCGCACAAGTGCATCTGCGCGGACCTGGGCTTTGGCACATTAGCATAGCACATTAAAAACACACACCAAAGCTCCACTTCCCACTATAACAGACTAAGGATAAAATCCAAACTCTGTCCTCATTTTGTAAAAAGGTGGGTCAGTGAGCGTTATCAACATAATGTAGCGTTCAAGTGCACTGTAAAACTTAGTGCTACAGTGCTATAAGCATTTGTATACATTTATTTTATGATTTATTTTTAAGTATTTTTGTTACAAAGGCCAAGAGGCGTCCAGTGCTTTGTGAATCACTGATTGAAACATTAAAGTGTAGCCTTTATGGTCATATCAACATACACACAGTATTCATTTTACTCGTTTTGAACAGTGATCATTTATTATACCCACTGTTATACATCAGTCAGGATTCCTTAATGATCAACATTTGATAAAATATATAAAAAGGCTAATTTAAACCAAGTTTAGTGTGCAAAATGTAAAGGTCTGAAATCTATATGTTTCTTTTGGCTCCCAACAGATTAAATTTTATGTTTTTGGAGAGAGGTGGCTCTTTGGCTCCAAAAGGTTGCCGACCCCTGTCTGAGACCTTTTGCTGTGAGTTTGTTCCTTTTGATAGCATAATGCAAACAATATATTTATTTCATTTCTGAAAACCTCTTGCATATTGTCTGACGTGAGAGCTATTCATGGATCAAATAAAGCAGTGTTTTGACACTAGGCCTTCACCGAGCAAAGGGTTGTGTAGCTCTGATCGCTACCGCCCCTTCCAGGCTCCATGCTGGTTCTCACTCTGAGACCCTTGCCACTCTCGAGACAGCGTTTTGAGCTGAACCAACATTCCACCACTATACATCATCAATGGAAGGTGCTCATTAACACACAGCGGATGTAAACAACAGCCAACAACATGGCACAATCCATAGACTTTTGACTATTACATAACTATCCACTGCAGAGGATATGAAGACAGTGATGACAATAATGAAACAGGAAAATGCTGCTTGTCTAGGATAACACTGTACATTTACTATAAGTAAACAGACAAACTTTATCGCAAGCCACGTATGAACCTAAGCAGTTGTGTCTGTAATGAAGTAAAAGATTCAAAACGCCTTTTATATCAAAGATTGGTAAAAACAGCAGTTTAATGTGGCTAGGAAACAACATGATGCCGTGGTTCACACAGAGGAATGAACTACTGTTTTTCAGGTTTTCAGGTTCCAAACCATGTTACCTGGGAACCAGAACCGGCACAAGAGTCTGGCCCTTAATAGAAGCAGAAAATTAAATTTGCAGTTAAATGCAGTTGTGCAGTTACTGAGCAGTTATGATAACTTTTTATATATGGTGCAGCTTTTGTGTCTTTTTAACAATATAGAGCGAATAACCATCAAATGTCAAGACTTTATCAGCAGTTTGAAGATGTTCCAATGGTGTCTCAGATGTCTCCACCCAGAAAGACATTTACCACACAAACCAAAAAAAACGTCTTTGCCATAACACATTACTATGCATTTCCATAGACTGTTTCCTCATTTTTTTTTAGCAAAACTTAAATCTCAATTAGGAGTGCTTCCATTTATCTTCTTCCTCAAACTGTACGCAGAGTTGACACAAGAAAAGATGGCGAACAACAAAAGTCATCAGTTAGATTGTAGTCCATTATTCCGTAAGCAGATGGCACACGCATTTTCCTGCCAAAGCATTCAATCACTCCTCTTCAGGAAGTGTTTTTGCGGCAGATACAATATGCAGTGCGAGCCTTACTTGTTAAAAGCATTTGGTACATTCTGATGTGTGGGCTTTATTTTGATGCATGGTCTCAATTCGGTTCATTTTGGAAACACTTGGGAAGAAAATCCTGTCCTAATTTGCATCTTTGTGAGTACGTGTGAGTGTGCATGAGGATTATAATGTGACTGTAAGTGAATCACTTAATCCCTGGCTTAGGAACAGCTGCTTGTACACAGAACTGAGACACAACAGCGGTCTGTTTCTGGAGGCAGTGGCGAGGAAGAAGGGGCCGATACAGGAAGGCGTTGTGAAGAAAGCGGATGAGACGCTAAAGATGAGCAGGAAGTGGAACACAGAGACCAACAAAGAGGAGACGCAGTGAGGGAAGAACGTTACTAAACAACCAAAATAAATAGCTAAAAATAAAGAGAAAAGTTATGAGAAATTGGAAAATCAATGCAGAAGGAGAAGCAATCCCAAATCTAGGTCAAAGCCATTTCTACAGTAGATTCAGACAAGGAAAAAGCAGCAGCTGTTCTGACACCAAAGAATATACAAAATAAAAGGCCTCATGGAAGGACTGAATCATTATGGCAAACTTTTAGAGGCATTTCCATTGTCAAAAGGGATACAAAGCATCCCAAACAGGTATACTGCTGTACCTTTTATTTCAACGGTGGGATACAGACAGAAAAGCAAACAAAAACAACTGGTTGAGGAGAAGAGCAAAGTATGAGGGCGCAGAAGTTGTGAAGGACAGGCGAGTGTTGATTATAAAGCATCACAGAGGCAGAGGCAGGCTTAAGTAGCCAAACACTGCACAGAATAGAGTCTTGTGAATTCTTTTCAATGACTGTAAATAAAATTGAAAAAAACACTGCCCTTTTGAAATGCAAGCCAAAACAGAAGGAGTACACTTTCAATAGACTATAAACTCTGCAAAGCTGCGAATGGCACTCTTTGAAATTTAAGATGCAGACCCTATATCGAGTATCAGCAGACATGTTTAACAAAGCTAACGGAAACATACCAGATTTGCAGTAAGATAGAATCACATAAATTGTATATGTTATCACTACATCAGGAAGTTTGTATATGTCAAGTCATATAACATAACAAAAGAGTTAAGAGTAGAAGTGAAAAAGGGGCCTTGAACAAATGTGAAGAATAAACAACATGAAGCAGCCAATTAGAAGATCCCCCTGTAAAGGGAACTTACTCTAACAGGCCTAAATCTCAGCGGCTCCACTGAGCCAAACTGCCCTGAAACCCTGTTTGAAGTTGCTCTCTCAGTGGGCGGTAATGTGGCATGGCACTGAGCCAAAGTCCACAGACACAGCCAGTCAATAGCAGTCTCCCAGTGTCCCCAGATACTGAGGATATGGGAAAGTGCACCTTAAAGCCTGACAAATCTCTTCTAAGCATGTCCTTTCATTTGTCAAGAGCTTTTTCATTTCCCTTGGGCCGTCTGGTTTTAGAGCTGAAGAGTTTAGCTGGAGATACATGTATATTGTCTTCTTTTAAGATTCTGTTCTGGAGCAACATGAAACTGAAATAAATAGTGCTTTCTTTCCAATGTCTATTTTAACTGTATATCTCATTACTGATCAGATTCTAATTAAATCAGTCTGTGGTCACTGGTATGGTGACATTATATAAAATTAACCATGAGTACATTTTCAGTGTTTTTTACAATTTAATAGTGCAGCTATTGCAATTATATCTATTTTAGACGTCTGTATTTCCTTGCGGCCCAGTCCAAGCTTAGTCTGGGATTTACACAATCCAGCAAAGCTAGAAGTTATTGCTCCATTAATAAAAGTGGAGGACTAATAAAAGGCTTTGATGTCGGCTGTGGCCAAGGCTGACATTTAGCATCAGGAGCCGTTCCTGCTGAGTCAGACTTTTAGGGCTCATGTTTACTGAAGAGAGGGACATCACCATCAACTGGGGCTCAGACTTCTATTAAAACCTCAGGGCGACTGAAGTTTAAGGCAAGGTTTTCTTTTAGTGCTTCCCTGTGCGTCATAACTGAGAACTAAAACTCCAGATGGTGGACAAAGGTCTTTCTTCCAACCAAAGCTATGTTTGTCCATCTTGATTCTTTTCCTATTGTATAAAAAGAATGACTTTGGTTTCTGTGACTTTTACTTGGATTTCCAAAGGGCCGAACCAATGGATGCCGATTGAACTGCTCCAGGACACAATTGGATAGACCAGAAAACAGCAATAATACCACAATACCAATGTACGCAGAATAAACACCCACTCCAATCAGAGATATGAAGCATTGCATAAAGCCCATCTAATTTTTACTGAGAATAAATACACTGTGAACAGGATCCTTTACCTATTTTACTTTGTTAAGAGAATAGGGATTGATTGGCCAGGCTCTATTAAAATAACACAGAGCTCAGAAACTCATTTCAATTTGCGTGATAGTATATTTAATGTAGTATGATGCAAGTCTTGTACGTTGGGGTTTGTGCTAGTGTTTATACTCTCTTCTGATACAGAGGAGCCGAACAACTGCACATATTCCTTCTAACCATTGCTCTTTGCTTAGCCATTTTAGTTTGGAGTAAGTGGCAATCCCATCTTGTCTCTTTTTATTCGGAGAAATTAGAGGATGAAGCAAAATTTGAAGGCCTATGATACAGTCCTCTGCCTTTACTTTATGTTCCCTCTTTGCTGTGGCTCCCGTCTCTTGTTCCTTTCTGTTTATGTGTATCATTTTCTTTCATACACGCATCCTAGCCTGTGGTCTCTAATGTGCTGTGTGTTCTTGAGCTTGTTTAATTCTGGGAGCAGAAAATATTAAGGGCTCATCCATTGGGCTTACAGGAAATCTATGAAATAGCTGCCATGTGTTCCTATTGTGACCCCGAGCATGAAGAGAATATCTCTGAGGCATTATCTCAGGAATGCTGGATGTAAAAATACATACATGTGTGCTGTGTGTATATTTAGCTCTATTTTCAGACCTACATTGTGTCCCTGATCTTACACTAACCCAAATATATAAGGCCTAGTTAAGACACTGGAGACTGCTGTTCACACTGTCATGAAGTTGCAACACACTTTCATCCCAAAGGTATTACAACATTAGTCCTTTTATGTTGGCTTTTTGCTGTGGGATACTTCTGTCTCCTCACCACTCCTAAGAAGGAGCGCTGCTTTCATGAGGGTTGTGAAGTGTTATCCTGCTACAGAAGGTTGAAACAGAAACACCAGAATGGAAATATTAGGGATTTAACACAATTAATCTGTACATATTTAATAAAATGTGCTACATTTTTTGGGTTTTAATTTATTTAGCATTAGCATCAGAAGAACACAATGGAAGAAACCCCCACCAAATTTGCCATAAACCCATATGTTAAGTATCACCATCACTATTGGATTGAATTGAGCTACAATGTGAGTTGATTAAAAGGTAGTAATGTTAAAATGTTAAGAATTTGGGTTTAGGAAAGTGTATACATTGATTTAAAACTGACTATTTTCTGCAATGTGAAATAGGTAGAGGGGCCGACCTGTTTATCTCAACATTAGAAAAAAGGGAGGGTAACTTCTAAAGAATTTATTTATGTTTTTTTTTGTTTTTTTTTTACATAATAGCATAGTCCACATAATAGCTTTTACTCATTTAAAAAACAGGGGGAAAACAGCCCATATGCTTATCCCCCCTTCCCCCCCCCCCCCCCGGGGGGGGGGGGGGGGTTTTTTTTTTTTTTTTGGGGGGGGGGGGGGGGGGGCCCCATCCCTCCTTCCTTTTTTCCCCCAAAAAAAAAAAAAAGTGTTTTTTGTTCGCTTTTGTTTTCTCGGGGGGGCCCCCTGGGGGGGGGGGGGTTTGGTATGGTTTTGATTTTTTTTTTTTTTTTCTTCCCCCCCCCCTTTTTTTTTTTTTTTTCTTCCTTGGGTTTTTTTTTTTTTTTTTTTTTTCCTTTTTTTTTTTTTTTTTTTTTTTTTTTTTCTTTTTTTTTTTTTTTTTTTTTTTTTTCGGGGGGGGGGGGGGGGGGCTTAAGAGCACCTTCAGCTTCAGTACAAGATAAATTTACCATCATATCCCATTTTGCTGAGAACAGGTTGCAGTGGCATTTATTAAGGAATGCTGGATATAACGTATGTACAAGTGCTCTGTATTTGGCTCTATTTTCAGACCAACATTGTATCCAAATGTGTAAGAGCCCGGTCTAGACACTTGGGACTGCTTTTCACTCCATCGTGATCATCGCATGTGAAGTGCGGTATCAATGCCGGACAAAGAAAGCGGGCTCTAATTGCCTGTGATAGTTTGACGAAGACGTGGCTTATCTCTGCCACCCACTCAATCTCTGTCTTCCCTTTAGTGTCTAAATCCCATCATTTAGCTTAGCCCTTAAGATGGATGGGATAAGGTTCACGTAGGCCTCTTTAAGTTGACTCTGCAGAAGATAAGTCATTCTTTTTCCACTTCTTTCTTTCCTGTTTTTCATCATTCGGTCTATTGTGACTTGTTACAAAATAACAAATGCTAATGAGAAAGACACAATGAGCACACCAAAGTGTCCGCGTACGCACATTCAAATGGAGCACACAAGGGGGACCAAACTGACAGCCATGCACACCGACCACATTTATTATCATTCTGCCAGTTTCTGCAAGCAATCTCAGAGTAGCTTCGCTGTTGCTTTGGGTTTTCTTGATCTTGCTATTAAAGCCGTCTGTTGGCAGCTGAGTTTGTCGTCCTGTGGGTTATTTTAGGCTTCAGCATCGAGTCAGTGCAACACCAGAAACCGCTGTAATTACAAGATCTGGTCAGTCCTTTGAATTGCAATCGCAACCAAAACCCTTGATCTGGTCTAGGGACTGGAAGAAGGGGGAGGGGCTTCTCGGTTAAAATAGAACAATCCACATGGAGCTCATTTGAGGTTTTCTATAAGAGGAGCCGGAGAGTGGGCACGCTCTCTCAAACACAAGTAATAAAAGTAAGTGAAGTTCAAGCCAACGGAAAAGGACTATTGCATGAGACTCTGTTGTGGAAAACAGTAATAGTCTTCCATTGGTTGGCCACAGTATTCAAGCCAATACCACTGACAGAAGCAGAAGTGTCTACAAATGGATGTTTTCAGCCATCTATACTTTGCTTTTGAAAGGGATGCATGATATAACCTCAAGAGAGAGAAAGATGCAGTGCACAAGAGGCAAACCGCTCTGAAGTAACTCTTCAGCCAGACGCACCATGAGACTGCCATTTACATTTCAAATCAAACCAAAGCACAGATAAAAATGAAAACCTGACCTGCTAGCTCTACCAAATTACCTAGTTAAAATTCATAAGTAAGACTTCAAAAATGACTTGTATGACACCAGAAAGGAACACTAGCGTTAGACAAATGTAAATACGGAATGCAACTCAGACAAAATGTGTTATATTTGAGCATTTTATTTTGTCATTTGTTGTTTAGAATACAATAGGATGACAATATTTTTACGTGTTTTTAGAGTATTCTTCAGCTTTAAAAACTTTGTGCTGACTTTGAAAAACGAACTCCAGTCATAGCCAAAAGGGCAAGTAAAAGTCATCAGAATACAATGAGGATGGCCCCTGAGCTGAAAAGCTTTTGAATGAAGTAAGTGCTCTCCATTTAGACTATAAAGTGGTCAAATAGGATTCGTTTATAGACATTAACACTATACAGCTTGTATGTGACTGAAAGTACTTACAGAATATGCCAAATGCAGTGAAATGATAAGATATTACTTTTTCTAAGTAAGTTGCTGCTGGACCTCTTTAATGACTTTCTATTGGGCATGATGACAGGTCAAGCTGTGAACACTCAGAAAGGCCAGCCAAGCAATAGCATTACATCTAAGCACATAAATGGTTCAATCAGGGTTGAGGAATGAATTTGCAGAGCACTGATGTCACTGTATCCATGGCAACTGCATGACTGACTGACTACAGACAGTGGACTGATAAATGAATTAAAAGCACAGTTTTCTGTTTTGGTTTGAAGTGGTTAAAAGTAGGCCACTCTGGAGAGTTGCTGTTCAAAATAAGGACATCTTTGAGTTTTACTAGATATCCATCAGGAGACTGGGTAGGCCTGCACATACTTCACAGTTTTATTGTATGCATTGTTTATTGTTGTTATTATCAGTATCATCAATCACGTTGTTCCTATCACAGAGATGTACATCCCGTATATCACAATAACGTTACAGTTTTTAATGTGATAGACATTTACTCTTTGTCCAATTATCGTCCAGCAAAGATCTGGTTCATTCTAACATTTAGTCACAGATTAGACCAATTATAACCGTATATACCATTTTATCTGTCTTTCTGTATTTGTAAATGTAAATTCCATCTGTGAGGATCTACGAAGTTAATGCCCAAGTGTCCTTAATGTGAATGCATGATGAATACTTTTTTCACACTAACTACATTTTTAAAGAGCCCGTAAAATCTGATAACCATGCTTTCTAAGCCACATTGATACAAGGGAGTCAGCCAAGTAGATGTTTCATAAACCACATTTTCAAACACGTCACAATATATTGGTTAAAAACACAGTTACTGACTTTAACAGGCAAGCCACCCCAATTCATAACATCAACTTTAATTCATGTATCCAGAGTTTTAAATGCATCTGGAAATCTCTGTCATAATTTAGTGGAGAACGTCATGCCGAACTCTGGCTGCTGCCACACATCAGTTCCACGCTGCTGTGCCACTGTGGCAGCCAATAAAGTGTCAGTCTCCTTTTAAGAGCCTTGTTGAATTGGCCTCTAAGGATATAACTCTGTGACAAGCTCTTCTTAAAAAACTTCCAAGTGTCTGAAGAAGTTTTACACTTAGCAAGAGCCACATAGACAGATTTGATAAAGAAAGGAAAGAGCTATTGTCGAGTTTCTAAAGTATAGCCTCTTCTATGCACACAACAGTGTATAGACAAGCACTGTCATATATGATGAATACATGATGGCTTGTGAATGAGAGATAAGTAATTATGTTGCTTTTATTGTCATTTATAGCATTATTACTATTACTACAGACCTTTTCACACATGCACTGTTGCTCAGACTCTACCCAGGCTGTCACTATGAATCTGTGCTCTCCATTTGTACTTTACTTTCCACTGTTTGTTTACTCTGCCTACATGTTCGAAAGCACGTTTCAGGGCTCGAGACCAACGCTGTCCTGTCGACCTCGGGACAAAACACAAACCCCCGCTCCTGTCACTATGTCAGTACAGGAAGTGGATGAGCACAATATCAGCAAAGTTTCCTTTCTAAAAAAAGAATTTTCACTTAAGGCTTTTTTTTACCTTAGGTAGTGACCTAAAGGGCATGCCATTTACCATTTTACTATTTACCATTTCACAGCAGCTTGTATATTTAATAAATATATATTGACATTTGATATTCTCTGTGGGACGGTTGGAACCTTTTTTAAGGATGGTTCCAGGACAGGGATTAAAAAGATGGAGCCTTGCAGGTATAGACTTTCTTTCCGTGTGTGAATGCACAGATGAGGAGAAAGACTGGGTCTTCTTGGGTGTTTTTCCATATGGCCTTCTCAGATTTTAATACAGGTAAACAATTACAACCATGAGGACTTGATTAAAAATGTAAAAGTTCCAGTTCTTGGGTTTGACATGCATGTAGATGATGGGTTTGAGTTAGTGTCCAAGGATCCACTGCTGTAATTGGTGTGTAAGTCTTAGACCACCTTAAATGTCCATCAGGATTTTGGTCCTGAATACAGTATGCAAATAACAAATATCAAGTGATCATGGTCACATTTATACAAACTTTTCTTGGCCTCCCTGTCTGGTTTTGTGCATTGGCCTCTTCTGATTCCTCAAATGCCTTAACTACACATTTCCCTTTGATTGTGTCCCAGATGATGTATTGGAGGCCACACCAAACACTTGAGGTCTAGAGGAACTGCATGTGATATCATATAAACATTTTTTTGGATTTTCTGGTTGCACTAAGTTAAAATGAAAGGACAAGAATTGGAAAGGTTTGTATTATAACAAAAAGAACACATTTAATGGTGCGCAAAAGCTTTTGCAATGTACTGTACATCCCATATGTGTTACTGTATTACAGTAGTACAGTCTGACTTGCACTAGCTTAAAAGACTTAGTTTCAAATCTTCTTTTTTAGCATCGAAATGACAAAGCCTTGTCATCATGACTTACTCACAACTACGACTTTTCTCCAAATACATTATGGATCCAAATATTCTGTTTCTATAAACTGTCCTTTTCTGCTCCAATGCAAGTTTCTCTGTCTGATATCACTTCTATTGATCCACTATATTTACTGTTGTTAAACCAAAATAAGCCCTCTTCCAACTGACATAAAAAGAAAATTAAAGTGTCTGTGTCCTGAATAACATCCAGTGAAAGGAGGGTAACAACTGCTGATGTAAGTGGGACAACTTTGCTAAAAACAAATCCAGCCAGGGACCCATGAGCATATGCACTTTTTTTTACAGATCAGCAGCCCAGCCACAGCTAAGGACAACAAGTTAGAACACATCTAACAGGTACAAATGCAACTATTGTAATGTAAATGCAAAAAGAAGCCTTTCTCTTTGACCTTGCGTGGATAACTGCCACTGCATCCAGTTTTCTGTCAGAGCCTCCCCAATCCCTCAGCCGCTGGGTGTAATCAGACGGCACCACAGTGTAGGCAGAATAAAGCCTGCTATCTAGATGTGGAAGATAAAAAGTGGAAGGATGGAAGCTGAGAGACTGGAGGCAGAGAGAAAAATGTGATGGTGGTGAAGTGCGCACTCATCAGTGGCAAAGGCAGAGCTAATGAGCGTGGTGGTAGTGGTGCCAGCCAGACTAAGTAGCATGAGACGGCGGTATTATGAGGCCTAGAGGGGAGGGGGCCCGCTATGAGGATTTCTTTCTCTGCTCAGTTCGGAGCAGATGGTATTCACATTGAAGATATTATAAATGAAAGAGAGTGATGGGGTTGTGGGTGTCCCATGAGTCAAAAACCTGGCCTTTGTGTGTCATAAATGGTCCCTGAACCTCCAAATTATTTAGTACTGCACTAAAGAATCGACTTTATAGTGGACTCAATGACTTGACTCGACTCTCTATCTACAAAATCAGGACTTAAACTTTGGATCAATGCCCAAAGTTTTCTGAGGTCACCAACCACACCCCTCACTCCCAACAACAGCCTAGCATCCTTTCCTGCTTTTATTTTATTAATAACGTAAAACTGGACCAAATTGGCCCACAAAGGATTTCACCCTGCATCAAATCAAAGTTTAGAGGTTACCTTAAACTAACTTTAAGTTTAGCATTAGACCGATGTGATTCCAATTATATCTGTAATTGATTAAATCGCAGAAAATTAAATCAGGTAAAAATAAGGAAATTGTGTGTGGTCAAACCTTTGCATCTAGCTTGTTTCATTTAAACAAATAGTGCTTTTGATAGGTTACCCAAAACCTCTCTTTTGACCGCATAGCGACCACTATTATTGTTTTTTTATGATGCATTTGGAAAAGTACTGAGTCTTGTCACTGGATTTTACAACTCTCTTCAAGAAAGCTATAATCCAGTTAACGTCAGTGATTTTACAACTTAGTGACTCGATTAAAAAGCATCACTTGGCCACAGAATTTGTCAAATCGCCTCTAGCTTGTTTCATTTAAACAAATAGTGCCGCTCTCTGACAGATTATGCAAAGCATTATGCTCTCTCTTGTCCATTTTGGACCATTACTTTTCATGATGCAGAATGGGAAACTTGAAGTGCACTACATTTGAGTCCACCAGACATTTGTACACTAATACAAATGGCATAGTCATTATACAGTGCCTTATGTCTTGTAGGGAGTGGTTTCAGACACCATCTTAGATTGCCCTTAAAACACATTACAACAAAGACTTCCTCAAAGTGACTTTCTCGACTGGATAATTAGGACACTTGTATCAGATTCACTTACAAGAGCTTGAAAGTTACAGCCTCTTTTCAAAGAAGAGTCCCCAAATGAGCTTTGTGCAGAAAACAGCCATCAGGAGTAAAATGATCTGATGGCTCTGATCCTGCAGAAGGATTCAGGCTGTTATGCCGTACTTCCCTTGAATGCTGAACTTGCAAATAGGCTGTGTAAGATTCAACTTTGGGGCGAGATAACAAAAACACTTACAGAGAACGCCTCTGAGCAGTGCTTAGGTTTGTGGTTCGGTTACATTACTCTCACAATATAGTAAAAAAATCCAAAAACAGAGAAGCACACTCGCTCCACACACAAGCTCCAGTAAAAGCCCAACGGAGCAGAAACCAGTTCTGTAAAGTGTAATGGGACATGCTTCTGTGGTCAGGTGCGGCCCAAATGTGCTGCACTTATGGACACCACTGGGCTGAAGACGGGGCAACCCTTTCCAAGTCTCAACAGCCAATTATCCACCTGCTCTTAACAGCTGAGTACAATTTCAGGGTTGCCGCATAAGCCTTGTTTAAAAGTCAACCAGCCGGTCTCAGGATGGTTAGAGAAGATGAGATGGGGCGTGTCTGTCCATCTGTCTCACGACCATTGTACACCAGCAGCTTGAATTAGTCACTGTTAGTCACTGTCACTTCTAACACAGACAAATAATGTTCTGGCGACGTCAGCTGCTCCATGTCATGATCTGAATTTGCAGTCGATAAGGTCTCGCGTCAATACAGTATAACAATACAGCGGTGTCGCACACAAACACACTATTGATCTGTCCTTGCTGGAATGTGCTTAAAGATTAGCACAGTGTATCAGTCAATAATTATTAGTGTTGAAGGCAGTAAAACATAAAAATGCACAGTGAAAATTTCATTCAGGGTTAATCTTTATGTTTGAAAACATCATACAAGCGAGGATTAGCACAAACCAATCCTTATAAATCAAGACAAGACAATCAAAACAAGAACAATGAGCATTAATACTTGCAGCTAGATTGGTTATACAAAGGTGATAGATGCAGGATATCATCATTTGTAATGACATTTTTTAAATTAAAACCTTCATTATCCTTGGCATAACTCAATATCAGTAATGTTCTTAAGACCCTGCATCTTACTCATGAAGTCCATACAAGCCATTAAAGTCAATAATGCAACAATAGCTTCTGCTAAACCTATATGAAGGCTGACTTACAGAGTGAAGGTCTGTGCTGCAGCTTATCCACGTGCAACTGTTTAAGATCAACTAAATGAATCATCTTTTTCCAAGAAGGTTAATGTGTTACAACTTTATTTTCTCTTTTAATGCGTGTCCTTCAGGCACAGTACTCAGAGAAGTTTGAAGGAGATTGACTGACCTCAGAATGAGCTTAAGAAGGACATACAGTGTTAAGTGCAGTGCTCGAGGATAGCTGAGTCACTGTGTTCACTGAGTAATTCTAACAGGTGCTTGCCTTTGTGTGTATGAGGTTCACAACATGCTCAAACGTTAAAGCGTATTTGTAGGTACAACATTTTTGCCACTTTACATTACTCTCACTACACTGATTCATAAAGTAGGGGTGCACAACAGCATTATGGTTAACTGTGGGTTCTCTCTGTACATGCAAAGATGAACTGGTGAATCTGAATTGCCCTTAGTGAATGAATTAGAGTGTGAATGGTTGTCTGTCAGTGTATGTCTCAGGATGACAAAACTCACCCCAAATGAAATGATTTTGGACAGTTTGGCCGTTCGTTTATACAAGGATGGCGGATGCATAAAAAACACAAACTTTTCAATGCGGAGGATGAGTCGTTTTCTTTTCATTCCAGCACTTGCTGTGTTGTCATGTAAACTGTGAATACAGTGTTCTCAGTTAAAATGATGATGTCCCCTTGGGTCCTAGCTGCTACTGGCTGATGGCTCCACACAGCAAGTAGAAAAACAAAGACAAAATATGGACTTTTGTTCATCAAAAACATATTCTAATACTACATTTTAAGTTGTTTAAGTTGTTGTTTTTTGTTGTTGTTTTTTGTTTTTTGTTTTTTTACTGTGGACTAGGGCTGCTCAATTAGGGAAAAAAAAAAAATCATAATCACAATTATTTTTGAAATATTTTGGATTTATTGAACAACACAGTGAATTCTTCTTAATACAAAACAATAACTTAAAAAATTAACAAAAATTATAATAATAAGAAATAAATAAGATTAACAATATAGTGTAATTCCATTATCTTGTGGAAAACAAGTGACAAGTAATAAATAAAACAAGTAATAAATAATTGTTTTTTTCCTGATACATAGATTTTGTGATTGTTGGGAGCCAAAATTGTAATTGAAAATTCTGTAAAGGTCCCTAAGTGTTAGCCCTGCAATTAACTGGGGATTGTTCAGGGTGTATCCCACGTCATGCCCAAAGCAGCTGGGACCACTGCCATTAAAGAACAAATTGTAGAAAACAAATGAATGTATGTAACTACAATAATTATTCTTAATTATAAGCTCTGTAAAACAAATGGACCGAGAAAGTGCTTGAATTTCATTGATAAAAATAAGTGAATTTGTACGTGTAAAATGATACCGCACTGCAGCTTGTATCTGTCAGTTGCACACAATTATAAACAGTCTGAGCAAAAGATCTGAGCAAAAGAATGTTAAAATTTCACTCCACATTCAGTTTTCTTATTAGAAAAGAATTGCCAAACAGACCGTGTTTTCGATATTGGCAAGGTTATTTTTTGGAGTCACGACTTTGAAAAGCAACCCACCAATGAGGTCTTAGGTCTTCCCTGTGTTGGCAGTCCGCCCCAGTTGTCCCTCTCCCATTCATCAGCTGAGGATATGTACTATGTCAGCAGACTGTGCAGCAGCTCGATATTCCGCCAAGCCAAATACATTTACATTTATTTATGGCGAGTCATTACAGTGCTTGTGATTTCAGCTTCGGACTTAGATGGAGAGTAGGGACATTGTGCCAGCGCTTCTCTGTATGTTCACGTACTGGCTGACTGACTGACTGCTGAGGGGTGTTAACATTCAGAGCACATGGCAGCAGCCACAGACAGGCAGAAAGAAGAAGAAGAAGAAGAAAAAGCCAATTTCCAAGAGTGATTTGCAGGAATGTAATCGCAATTTACACTGAGGGTAAAAAAATCCCTGCCAATATTCAACAGTTTTACATGTTGACTCACATAACCACTCACACATACTCACTAACATGTATATGTGTAAAAACTAGTATTGTTATTTTGTGACAGTATAATGATGTTTAATGTAAATATACATAAACAGTTTAAACTGATGAGAAAATGTCTTATTTTAAATCAGAATTAACAAACAAACAGGACTAGTATATGAAGCCGAGACTAAAGAAAACCCCAGGACAAGACACAGCAATAAGCCAGGACCAAAACCTGGACTAACACCATCACTTAAACCTGACTTTAACCCAGCATTTACACCTGCACTAAAAACTTAACTCAGGATAGAAAACTGAAGCGAGACAAACACAGGGAATAAGGACAAGGGACAGGGGATTACACCATGGACTAAAACCATTACTTAATCCAAAACTATACCTAGAATAAAAGAAGAAAGGACTTTGCTGAGACTTATGACTTATGAATAAGACTAAACTCAGAACTAACATTACGTCCCCTAACAACTAAAAATCAAGGTTATACTGGGACTATAAACATAAACAAAGTATACTCAGAACCAGACTAAACCAGGACACACACCAGGATCAAGCACTGTCTTAACCAAGATTAGACACAGAACTAAACCCAGACCTGAGCACTACATCTGGGGAAAACAATCAGTATTAAACCCTGAAGTAATAGAAAATGAAACCTTTAAAAGAGAATAAACCCCAAATACGAACCAACTCAAAACTGAACCCTGTCCAAACCCACGTGTGACAGGATTAAGACTCGTTTACAAACGGACAACACTGACTTACGCCCCCCAATGTCAAACCTATGACTGTCCTTTAGGTAGTAACAAAGAATGACAAAGTGCGTCCATGCGTAAAAAAGACAAAAAAAAAAAAGGGTCACTTGGAGCTGAGGTTTTGAACTTACCACCCCCATGTCCAGCTGCTCTGTGGTCTGAGAGGGAGCCGCTCCAGTCAGGGGTAAAAGCCACAACACCGGCAACAAGAGCAGCATCTCCGGACACATATTCCTCATCCAAGCGAGTAGTCGCAGAGAAACCATGGTGCCCTTATGTCAGGCTGGTCCTGCAGGGCTCAGAAAGCGACCCCCACAGCACCATCCACGGGGTAAATCTAACGCACGCTCCGGGGGTAAAATGTGAAGTCTACCTCACTGTGGAGCGCAGCCACATAAAACACATGAACACGGGCGATGCGAGAGGCGAGTCGAGGCAGGACAAGTTTTTGCGAATAGACTTTAACGCGCGGTTCGAAAACTTGTCCCTTTGTCAGATGAGGTGTGGATCCGTGCAAAATGCGACCCCCTCTGCTCTCTTCACTCGTCTCGTCTGGAAATGAAAGCAGCGGCGTGCAGGTTTTGTCCCGCGCAGCAGCAGCAGCAGCAGCAGCAGTACAGGAGCGGAGAGAGAGCGCGCGTTGACGCACACAACGAGCGGATGAGTATTTCGCCTTGAGGGTCCAAAGGAAAGGAGGGATCGAGGAGAGCGGTGATGAGGTGGGAGGGGGTTTACTTCGGAAGCAGTCCCCCTTTTCTCCAGCAGAACCACTTCGGTCACTTCTGAATTCATGACGCGCGTCGTGCGTAATCTGAGAGTCGTAAGGGTTAAGTGGAAAAGCATTAGGAACAGTTTGTCACCGCTGCTGTGGTTTTTACGAGAGAGATGTCAGTATGGGGTGAATATGACACGTTCTGGGGTGAATCCTACATTTATTGACTCTGTTTTTTGACATGCACAGCTACACGAGCACAACAAATGTGAGATTTATGAACGATCTGGATAAACAGCTCGTAAAGAAGGCCTTGAGACTGGTGCGTATAGCCACAGGCAAACACCAGCTTTCGTGTTTTGATATTTTCAGTGACTAGTCCCATATTGTTTTCCGTTAAGTTTAGATGTTTTTCCTGTGAAAGTTTAGAAATGTTATGATGTAAGTTTTATTCTCAACATAAGGTTTATCAAGGAACGCACACGAGGGAGGAGGGATTAAAAGCATGAAGAAATAATAAGTAAGAGATGGCAAAAAAGTCTTAAAACGTTGAATGCAGCCTCCAGACAACTCATGGCCTGTCTGCAATTTCACAGCATCATCCATCAATCATAATAAGAAATGGGCTATTTTACGTTCCTCCGAAACTTCAGATGCATGATATATGAAGCTGATACAAAAACACACATAACATATCAAACATTTCAAAGCTGACCCAGACTTTAAAGGAGTTTTAGCCTTTTAAAAAGTAATTTGATTTACTAAAATCAGAAGGCTGTCTTGTGCAAGAGCATATGTTGCACTCTGAATTATAATTCACTCCTAGTAGTCCGAAGGCTACTCCGAAATATCTTTTGATATCTTTGTAAAGTTCTGATGGCTCTGGCATGAGACATTTTAAAATAAGTACAAGAGAACTAGTCCTTTGAATGATTTACCCATAGTCTCTGAGCTGATGCGATTACACAGTTCTAATAAGAGAATCACATTTGCATTCAGAAAGCCAAGGTGTCAGAAGAGAAGCTTGACCAAAGAGTCCAAGGTAGGCTCCTCGTAAAAACGAAATCTCCATGGCAACACTCACAAGGCTTAATTACAGCAAGGACATGTGTCAAACCATTCACAAAAGAGCTTCTAATGGAAGTAAAAGGCTGTGTTTTGACATACAAACTATTATTATATACAAATGATCAAATATTGAATGAGTTAAAGGACTAACTCTGAAGTAGTAGGTAAGCTAGAAACTTTAAATCTAATCAGGTCATTTATCTCTCTAATCTAGAGCTCAAATCTTACATCTGTTTGGATTTCCTGACTTGTCACAGACTGATTATGATAACATATGAGTCTGTGTCTCTACAGTGTATCTTCTGGGAAAACGTCACTCAGGATTGCATTAATAGAATATAAGAGCAGGACTACACGTACACGGGTATTGTTATAAAAGCTCCCAAACTCCCAAAGTAAAGATTTTAGAAACTCCAGATGCAGTAGAGATGTGAAGACGGATAAACAGAGCCTTTAATATTCATGCCGGCATCACAGCTGTTGATGTGTGTATTGAGCCTTATCCTAGGTAACTGCGACAACAACCACTACAGCTGTGACCCAGGTTTTATATGTTTGCTTGGCTCTATTAGTACCGATTACATTATGTTACAAAACATTAATTATGAGGAAACTTGGCCTTATTTCATAAATTCTCACTGCTGCAGCCATTGCACAGCTCACCACATTGTCAGCTGAAAATCTGCCAGAAACGGACGTGTTTCGTGCAGAACTTACTTAACGATTCCATCTCATCGTCAGCCCACACTGACTCGCCGTCGCTAATACTTACAGGTGAATTTGTAAGTATCAAAAATGCCAAAATAGAAAAAAACGACCCATCACATGCGCTAAATGTTTCTTTGTGGTTTCTGCAGGGGTTTCTGGCTCAGTTTTTACCGCCGTCTTGTGGTGTGGAGAATTGTTTGATGGACAGAGATATTCTGCCAAACGCTCTTGTGTAGACAGAGATATTTGTATAAAAGGAGACAAAAAATTTCACTGGATAGTTGGCTTCATTTCTTTAGAATTATCTGCAGCCCCCATGCTACATCTTTTATGAATATATCTATTATATACGCCACTAAAAATACCAACGCTTAAAAGCTGGACTTAATTAAAATGTTCACAGTGACTATACAGAGGGTTATACGACTCCCAATTAAACATACATATCAGCAGAAGCTGGCTCAGCCGAGTGGAGAAACTGCATGTGTGCCCCAAACACAATGATGTTTTATGTTGTACCCCTCATTACACTTCTGTTTTCCTCATATTTGAGAAAACATCGGCGGCCGGCACAAAACAATTTGCCGAGCCGCAGAGATAATTATTACATGAAACAGTGGTATCAGAGCGCTTCTTTCTTCTCCTAAGCGTATGCAAATGTGCTTATGTCTGTCTTTTGTCGTGGACAGTAATAGAATCCAGCAGGTAATAAAGGAGCAGGCAGTAATGGTGAACGCCGAGCGATACGTCCCTCTGGTGCTTATTAACCGTTTAACGACCGATCACCTGACTTTGAATTTGATGAAAAAGTGGATTGAATCGAAATGAAACGGATCAAACAGTTGTCTTTTGTTCTCTTGGAGGACACGCATGCATACATCCACACACATTCATTTGTTATACAGGCCCATTACAGCAGTCATTCATCTTGTGAATGAACGAGAACTGCATGTAAAATGTGAAATGTGTTTTGCTATACACTGTTGTCGTCTTCTGCCGTCTTTCTGCTGAAGGCATAAAGCTTCTTGAGTGCACCGCTCTAGGTTTCCAGTCAGATTTGTTGCAGTCGCATTATGATAATAGACACGTCTGAATATTGTGTCTCACAGCGTATCTACAGGCCAAAGGACACTGAAGTCACTCACTTTTATGTTAACTGAAGGTTAAACAGCCACTTTACTCGTCTCAGACAGAGCTGTGAAATAAAAGTGTTTTATCTGAAAACTGTTTTTCTTCACATTTTGGCTCACTTGACCCAGTCACAATGTCTGGCTGTCAAAGTCCATTGTCCCAGTGTGGACTGAATAAGCTGGCTGCAAGTCAAGCTTTGTTACATTCATTGGACCACATAAGACTAAGCTGACCACATTTTTTTTTTTTCAATTTCCAAAGTTAGAAGAGGCGCATTTAAATAATCTGCCATTACAGATGATAATAAAACATAATCAGGTTTGGGAGGGTTGCTTTCTGAAGTGTTACAGCACAATCACTAATTTCTTCTGGGAAAATATTAATAATATTTCAGGTACCACCACATCAAAGTTATATAATGTAAGTAAATGTTAACTTTTGGATTACTTTACTATTAAGAGATTACTGTCTCTTGTGGTTTTTGCTATGTTTAATGCACTTGCTTATACTTATATTTGCCAACAAAAACATTGAACTATGGGTGGATGGTTCATTACAATAATTAAAGAACAACATAAACTAGGAAAACAGTTTTTATTATTGCTCATGTGTAAAGTCCACTTGAGTTTTATTAAGAAAATCCCTTTGCTCATTTGCACCCTGCCTCCATGAGGAAATTTCATTGCACGTGGAATAAATACATACATGTAGAAGATTAGACAAATTTACATGATTGTGGTCATGTTTTGTGGTCATGTGGTGGCAATAAACAGTAGGCAACTTCACAAGTCACACTTCCCCCTTTAGAGCATATTAACAGCTATGGTAGCCCTGCAGAGACATGCTGGTATCTATGAACAAACTCAGTGAAAATAGGTCCAATGGAGATTTTACTATTTCAGAAAATAGAACAAAATGTATCTAGTTTATAAATGCCCTAAATCTTTAAGCACTAATGTGTGCAACAATGCTGCGTTTGTACTCTCTGGGCAATTGTAGAAACAGAAACAGGAAGTAATGGTACTTCCCTTGGGGCCTATGGATCGCTATTTTTCCACTGTAGACAAAATTAAAGACATACTTTTGTTTCATCAACATTTGTAAATGAAGTCACATGGTGTCTCACTTCAGTAGTTTAAACATTAATTTATTATTAACTAGTATTCTAAAAAGAAAGAATACAGTGAGTTTTGGTGATAAATGGGCCGCTATAAGCATTTAAATGAAGGCTATTGCACTAAAGGAGACTTTTTTCTGGAGCAGTGTATCAGTGGATGTGTGTGGGGACCTGACTGAGAGCAGTGATGCTATCTGAAACTTACTATGATTACGGCCTTGTGCATTGTGTTCTGTATTTTGGTAATGTAAAAAAACTTCTTCAAAGCTCCCTGTCTCTTCAATCATGTTTTCAATTCACACTGCTTCACAAGCTATCAACAGACTTTAATGTGAAGAGGTATGAAAATAATTGATTGGCTGGTCAGATGACTGTATAGTTCTAGGGTTTTTATCATCCCTGATCGACAGTAATGGGAACACAACACCTGGCTGAACCTGCACCTGCCATATTTCAGCCCTGTCCCTGCATAGTGCTGTGATTCATGTTACAGTTCTGCACACTGGCATTTACATTGCCAGACAGGAGCATTAATTATTGTTTATTGTGGTTGGGAACAATGTGCCGCCGTAATTTTGTTGATACAACACAGACAGGTTGATGAGCTGACCATTGAATGGGAATGAGGTTTACCTTTTAGAGCATTGCTTGTGGCAGAGCGTGTCATACAAAGAAATGGGAAAGAAGTAAATGAAATATTCAAGTATGACTTTGTGGTTCCCATCATTTCAATAGTGTAGTGCATGTTCTCCAACATAACCTTTTAACACCAACCAGGCTCCTTGTTGGTTCTGGTTCGGTGTTTCTTGGTCTTGGTTTTTTCTGTTGTGGTGACCCAAGTTAACACCAGTTCAAGCAGATTCACATTTCACAGCAGAATATTACCAGAGGGACTGCTCAAAGCTTGTATCTGACCTGAACCAGTCACAATAATATAAATTCATTTTATCATTTACATATACAGTCGGAATGTATAGCTTTACAATCACAATGTGCAAAAGTTATATAGTGTTGCTTTACCATCTGTTTTGTACTGTAAAAGTGTAACTTTGCTGATCACATTTGTCCTTGTTCAAGCCATATAGCCAAACATCTGTTTTCAAACCTTTTTGAAAACATATTGCATATGGAAGGTGTCATTTGAGTTTGAATCTGGTGCACTAAAAGCAAGTTTAAACTCTTTATTTAGACCTACAAAAGTGCTTTCTAAAACACATCCCTTTTGGGAATGTCTTCATGCATAGTAAATGTGTTTAACACTCTTTGTAAATCGTGCCCCTGGGTTGTACGACTGTACTACACGTTTTATCTGTCAGTCTGCATGAGCTGCACTGTAAATAATCTTCTCAATACCATTTATTTAGTTTGGATGACTTGTCAATACAGGCAGACAGTAAAATCAATAAAAGTAATGGATGAACGGCCATTCATCAGTGTGACAGTGTATACCGCTGTGTCTGCTTCCTGCCCCAGCCTCCCCCCCGGCCAGTCACACTCACACACTTTGATGAACGGTTCTGCTCAGACCACAGCAGCTTGGGGCTGGGCCGCCTTTAAATCTACAGCAAGGGTGTGTGAGACTTTTTCAGACCTTTATGGACACTGTTCGATGGGGCTTAAGGACACAATGTATATTTCATTTAATACTGTAGTTTTAAATCGGGACAATACAGCAAACCGGGTGAAAGTCAATACAGTTATGATAATTCTAGTTACTACAGGTTTTACTGTTTTAGAAGTATCAGGGTTTGTGTAACAGCATTGTTTCTAAAATAATAATAATAAAGATAATACGATCTTTCAAAACGTATCTTTTTACCAACTTCCTCTTGGTCTAATTAGACAGCCATCCCTCTTGAACTTAGGTTGAAGTATGGTAGTACTTGAGAATTGTTTTACGATTACAAATCTCTATTGCAGGGGACTCCTGGTTTCCTTGCACTGCAGCTGGATTCTCATGAGATTTGTGACTTTACAAACTCACTAAATTCCATCTTGAACTGCATATTTTATAAATAGCAAGTATAAAATCAAATAAAACACTCAAAAATGCCTGTGTCTGGATTTCCATTGGAGTGTTTTGAATTTTGATTTTAGGCATTTGAGCGGAGGATTTTTAGGATTAGAAGTGTCCTTGATCTGATTAGATTTTGATTGAAGTTGATGGCTCTTGATGTGACCAGCACTGCTCACACTGACCTCAGCTCATGTCCTGTAGTGATCCCTACTCATTTGCACTTCACTACAGTTACACGCAGCTGTAAGGGCCGCTCCATGTTAGGGGGCAGTGTATAAATAGGCGACTGGTGGGAACCTCTCACAGCTTGGCTCCATGAGTCAGAGTCGATGCATCTCTCCGCTCCTACAGCTGCTGCCAGCTACTAACAGCTTTCTTTCACACTTTCCACAAGAGTGTGCATATAATGGGAGGTCACATGACAATATAGCATTACATTAGAGGTGAGGACATATAAACACAATGTCTGTGCATCAATGATTCTCTTTTACTTGAGGTCTCATTGTCAAAGATGGCAAAAGATGAATTTAATTTATTCTGTTCTGTTTGTTATATAATATATGCTGAAGTACAGTCATTGTACTTTAAATTTTTTTTACAATTTCTCTTAAATACAATCTTTTATCTGTACCGGTTTTATCTTCTGCAGCATATAACAAGCGGTTGTGTTTCAGCATAGTAAATGTGGAAACTCTTGTATAAAGGTTATTTACCTCAGTCCAGACTTCAAAAGGTCACAACCAACCCAGTTGCCAAGAATACTTGTTATGATGCAGGATACATAATGATAATGCTCACCAAAATAAAATAATGTAAAGTCTACTTTTAGAGATGCATCAAATTTACATATTCCCCTTAAGACTATTTTGCTCAGTTTTTTGTCAATATCTATCATGCTGCCTGGTGTAGTGGATAATATACACCAACAGTTCATTTCCAAACTTCAATTTTTAACATGAAGGCATAATCCAATAATACATCTTTTAGTGTAACGACTGAGACTGAGTTAGTTTAAGTTAAAGCAACCCTGTGTACCCTTAAGCCAGCAAAGGGTGCAAATTCTGAAATTCGGTCTTCTAAAACTGTACATTTTAGCATATTTTGTACAAATATGACTCTGCTAGGGTCCAGTGTTTTGGCCAATTTCCTAATTAAATGAGTTGTGTCGTAAAGTGCCTCACTCACGCGATCTCTCACCATATGCCCTTGTCCCGGTGGCAGGAAAGTTAGATTGGAGGTGTTTGTTTAGCTGAGGGCACTGTGTCAGTGAGATAGACATGTTTCTACTGATCTCATGTCAAAGAACCATCAAAATGAGAGTGAGAATATACATTTTTGGGCTTAAGTTGCACATTGCTACTTTAAGTGGAATGCAATACATTTTCAATGGACAAAAGAGCATAAGATACCAAAAAATTGTACATTTTGCATAAACAAAATGGTTTTGGCAAATCTGCTCTCGACTGTGTGTGCTGGCAGTGAGTGGGTAGAAAACCTCAGACTTTGTCATGCTTGACTTGTAAAGAATAGGCTGACCACATTTCCAGACCTCTAAACTGGGGCACTGAATTTTTTTTACACAAAGCCACTTGATGATGAAAAAAATTATATGTTGCAAATGTGTCACTTTTTAAACCACTCACAAAACAAAAATTTTTCAATCTAAATTACTTGCAAATAAGTAAATCAAACGCTCCAGAGAACCATGAATAGACTTTAATCTAACTACACTATAGACACACCTGTTCTCAATGGAGCTAGAGCTTCAGGTTAAATGTATTTGCCGTTTATGTGAAAACCATGGCTTGGCAAATCAATTAAGAGACAGTCTATGGACAATTGTTTTAAAGTTTGCTGCACGTTGTGTTTGTTAATATAGGGACAATAGGGACCTGGTCTTTTATAACTGGGAAATGTTTTTAATTAGGTTTTTATTTGTTGTGTCGTGGGTGTAGGGAGTATGAGAGCGAGTGAGATTGTTACACCAAGAGCTCACTGACTAGATTGGCTTGTATATCAATGAAGCCGCTAAACCTACATTAAGTTAAAATGCACGTCACTATGAAAAACAATGACTTCATTAAAATGTGTATCAGAGAACACAATGCTTCTGGCCTACACAAAAGTATGTGAAGCTAAGCTTTTTGGCATTGTTGTTTCATTGCTTGATGCAAACAGCCAACATATTGGAGTAAAACAGATGTCGAGTGTATGATATAGAACTCACAACACAGTTTGAGTTTACACTAACATTTTTTGCCACCTTTATAGTGTTTTGTTTCCACAGTGCCCGCCGGTATTTTTGATCAAGTCACTTCTAGAAGGGTCTACATAGCTGTACCTCAAACAGAAGTGCATTTGTTATGCATTGAACTTCTTTCTTCAGTGCTTCTTCTGCTGATGGCTATGAAGTCTATTCCGTATACTGCTGGTGTTTAATTATTTTTTAAACACTAACATACATCTATCTCCCTTCTAAAGCCTTTTATGAGCTAACTTCTTTCCTCTTTAACGAGCATGGACAGCAGTTACCTCAGTCAGGAGAAGTATTTAAATCTATTATTTATTAGGCCAAGTCTGTCTATCTTGAATTAATGAAATTAATATTTTATGGCATTGTAATAAATGATGTATTATTAGGTTACATTTGAGTTTCATACGAAGTGCAGCCTCTCTATTGTGTTTTCTGCACAGAGCTTCTGCTGGTGTGAAATCTGTATTGATCTCAGGATGTATTTGTGATTAGTGGCAATTGTATGATAAAACCCTTGATTAAATCTGCAGTTACCCGGGACCCAGTGGCTGCACCGGGTAATGAAATCTGATATGCGTAAGAGGGCTGCATGCAGACAGGCTACATTACTGCTGTAAAAAAGATGAATGTGTGTAGCTTCTGCCTGGACGTTGCATCTCATTCTTCTTTGCTCTCCCAAGTGGAAAAGCAGGCCACTGAAATTGGATAGTGAAATGAGGGAGGCCAAGAGGTTGTAAATGCCACGGATACGCACCTTTGTTCTGTCCACGTTAATCACACTGGAGCATACTCCTCATAGCCTCTTGCGCCCGAAGGATGGAGAGTGTTGTCCTAGATTGGATGTGCAACTCTGAAGCACTTGCCCGGGGCTCATCTCCACCTGCCCAGAGGTAATCTGTTTCTTCTTGGCCCACACGCCTCTCCAGACAAATCCGATAGCAGAGGACGCAGCGTGAGGCAAACAACTAGACGGCCTCTAATATTCACATGGCCTCTAGATGTGTGAATGTTAGTGTTTGTCTCTGGGTTAGGACAGGAGGCTGCTTTGTATGTTTAACTGTAAATGAGATGTCACCCTGCTCTGGGTACAACTCCCTGAGGTGTATGAATGCATTTCGTGTGACTTTCTAACTCTGAATGGACTTCACAGGTGCTTGCAGCTCAGGTTCAACAAAAAATGCACCAGCTGTAAAATGTAGCATGTGCTGTTATATTCCTCTAAAGGTAATGTACTTAAAAAGCAGTAGCAATAACTGCTGTATGGAGATGCACAATGAGGATGAGTATGAGATTCTGGTGTTAGGATATCCTTGAGTAAAAATATAGGATGATTGTAAAGCAGTATTTTGGTTACAACGTTAAAAAAGTGACATCCTTTGATTGTAAAGGGGACTAAAGCAGAAGTTGTTATAATTGTTATAACCATAAAATACAAATGGAATTCTTCCAAAATTAAGCTTCTTACGCAGAAATTTCTTCTTAGGGTGATTTTTGGCATTCACCAATGTTTTCGTCTTATGTAAAAACAAATCCCAAGAACAGAGTGAAGCACTCTTACATCCCTCATCCCTGAAAATAACACTGTTTTATAGTATTATCAGACTTACACTGCAAGAAAATGTTGTAACTAAAACATGATTGTAGACTGCTAAATTTTACAAATTATTATTTAAAAAAATGCCTACAACAATAATAAATCATACAATGTAAAGTGCATTATCCCAAAACACACTTTATTTGTTATTGCCTCTGGAGCAATGTAGCATCTCTGTATGGTCTCTACTGTATGGTCTGGTTTAGTGATCTATCACTGCCTTCACAGTCCTTCTGTAAGATCTGGTTTTATGTCCATACAAGGGCATTGTCAGGGCATTTCTTAGGGCAATGTCATGTTAAGTCTATATTTATGCTAGGTTAATGAGGGGCAAGCAGCATGGACGTACACACACAGTGAAGATGAATACGCTGTCTCAGAACGCTTCGTGAATCCCATGTAGAGGCTTCTTAGAAATTCTCCTAGGAAATACTTTTAAGAAGCTTCGTGCAAAAATGTTCATGAGGCCCACTGAGTGCAGTTATATTGTGCAGCAGCTGGATCCTTGCAAGATTTATGACTTCACAAACTTATTGAAATTTATCTTCCTTGTCTAACCTTTGTGATTTCCACCAAACCACAGAGAGGTCAGTCTAATGTTGTGGCAGCAGGGGCAGTTACTTTGTAAACAACATGGTTTTATTCTGAATGGATCAAATTAACCTGGTAACAGGTGGTCTCTCACAGGTACTTCACCCAGTCTCTTACCTGGAATTCATATACACTACCTACCTGCCCTTTGCAAACGATGGATTTACAGACCTATTCATCTGGTCACAAGTAACACTTCATATTCAGAATTCATTTGAGCAGAATGATAGGAAAAACCTTCCAGTGCCTACATGGATGTGGGGATGATTCAAGGCTCTTGAAGCCTATTCATGAGATTCCCACAGATAGAAATATAGCCACACAAACTCACAGCTCCTCTCTACAGTCTTTACCAAAGGTTGTCAGATGATTGAACAGTAAATAAAATTGCTTGCTTTTGCTCCTAACTGCTTCGTTTGTGCTTTTTTCCATAATTTCCCCCTTGCTTTTTGTTTTTTTTATGAATGTGACCTTACCCCACTGACAAAAGTTTGCGTCACTGTCCTGTAGGTACTCTGTACAACAAATACAAGCCTACCTGCACACTAGTTTTAGTTTTGTAGGAGATCCCGTATCAGCCACAGTGTTAATTTTGTTGATAATGTTTGTCATAGTTTTCAACAATTACATATTTTTGCGACCGAAAACAAAATAAAAAATAATTAAAGAAAAAATGTAAAAATGAAATGAAAGATGTAACGACACATTTGTCAACAAATAAAAACAAAAGAAAAATGAACAAATTGAAAGAGGAAAGAGCGGGACAAGTTGAGAAGAGATCCAATCAGAACTCACGTTGAGCGTTGGTGAAGTGATGTCAGACGTAAACATTTGTTAGAGCCGCGGGAAGAGAACAGCTTTTAAATATCAAACAATGTTAATGCTTGGGACCTCAATACCATGCAGTAACAGGTTAGTAGTAGTTTCATTTAATTTAGGTAGAAGTGATTACATCAGAAAGAAAATAAACATTGAAAATGCATTCCCCTTTATATTTTACTGACTCATCTATTTCAGATATGGTCTATTTTATTCTAAATTATGACATTTAGTCGATTAAAACTAGACTAAAATTAATAAGGATTAAAATAAAAAGGAACTAAATTATGCCTAGAACAAAACTGCATATTTTTTTAAAAGACTAACAAAATATTTTATGTCAGAATTAACACAGATAATCCACGATGATGCCTGTCCAGTGGTAGGATGCTCTGTCATTCATGGTTTTCAAATATTGTTTGTAGACATGTATTTAACTGCCTTGATATCTGACATGTTAACTGTAAAACTCCTGGCAAACCTCCACCATGTAAACCCTTGTTTTTGTCTCAAACTGAATCCCATCCTTTGTCATTTGCATCCGAATAGTGTTTCCATGTCTTCTTTGGAAACTTGAATGAAAAGCCACTTGAAATGCCATTCCTGTTCCAATACCTTTAACAGAGTGTGCCATTGTGCCAAAAACTTGCGCAACAGAAGTAAAAACTCCCTCCAAATCTTTTCCATCCTCCAAATCGTTGCAATCCTGTTAGCTCTCATATGTGTGTTTTTACAGCATGATTGCCTGAAGGTAACATGGGAACCTTTTCCAGGGGGTTTCTGCTTGGCTTCATTTCTCTGATGTTAATAAGAGTCAGCACAGAAAGGGCTTGTTGCTAATGCCAGCACCCCTGCAGTTCAATGGTGCTGCGACCTTGACAGATAATAAAAAGCTGCACCGTAGGATCCGCAGCCAAGTAATGCATCAAATAAAGTGTAGTTCTATTGCTCGCTGTCCGCTCTTTCTCCTCTTTACGCCTTTCATGCCTTCCCCCGAACGCTTGCCAAGAAATCACATGTCACTCTAGGACACTGCATACACTGTACGTACGCTCCCCTCAGATATACTTCTAACTGGCAAGGGAATCACAATGTATTTAGATGTATGCATGTATATCATTGGGAAAAAAAACAACTGTGGATGAGTCACTGCTTAGAGATCGTTGATGTATTTCCTCAGATGCTTCAGAAAACATAAAAATCTTGTTTATTTTCATTCCCAGAATAAGTACGCAAGAGACAAAGCTTTGAGAAAGAGGCCGTGAATAAACACATTTCCTGATGGCTATTGTAAATCACAGACATCCAAGAAATACTAAATAGTATTTGTGTTGGGAAGGACTTTTCATTCAACTCTGGGTTATATAAATATAAATCACATGTAGAAAGCTTATTTGGATGGAAAACAAATGTAAATAACAATGTAAATGTAGTTTTCTGTTGCATTTTTATACTTTGTACAGTATATATGGCTCCAATGAACATTTATATCCATAAAGGTGTGCAATATTAGGCGTAAAAATCAACCATCCCCTCAACATTGAGATGGAGCACTGGGCGCCACGTTAATGCTGTAAATGACCATTTTTATTCAGGAGATTAGTTGGTGAGACTTGGGATTTTCTCTTCGCATTAATCTTCTTTAAAACCCATTCATAGGAGCTCAGTCCAAATGATTGTGTGAGATGCTGACCAAGTAGTTTGTTTTGGCAAATGCCGCCGTTCTCCAAACAACCCTCAGCTATTTTTTACTTTTGAGGATGTAATAATATTTGTTACTTTTCCAGCCCTTCACTTCACACAGGAGTCTCAGTTCCATACTAAAATTATGTACATTATAAAGGATGGTGTTGGGTTGTATCAGTTTGATATTCAGTTCAGATTTAGAATTCCAGAAATAGTCAAAGAGTCATTACTCCATTATTTGTTTTTCACAGACAAATTTAAGATGCAATTTATCATTTTTTGGTTGACCTAGAAGTCAATCTAATAGATCCAACAGGATATTGAAAATTGACTCAAAGATTCATCATAATGAAGCCACTGTGCTCACAGTCACTGCTCATAGTTGGTATCTGTGAGCAGTGGTGCGTTCTGTCCTCCCCATGCAGCTGGGACTCTCTCATGATGAAGGCACAGACTTATATTTAAAAGCAAAAAACAAAACAACAACAGCAATAAATAAAAAAACAAAACAAAAAAAACAACAACATTGCTGTATGCGTTAAGATGTTTCTTATCAAAGTGAAGTGTGTCTGGAACCCTTGCCATTGAAACCAATTCCCAACTCAATTAATCGTGTTTGTCCAATAATAACCTTCAAATGGGGCAGGCTTTGTTGTGCAATGGTGGTTGTACGTTTTTCTAATTGTGTTGATCCATAGCCAGTTTATTCTGCATTACTCTGTACTATCCCTGAATTCTAATTGGTTGTATGTCTTTCCGGTCACATCTACAGGTAGTTATGTAACATGTGTCCTCTGCATCCATGTGCTCATTAAGATCAAACTCAAATCAAGAGGCAGAATGAGGAATATGATGGCTGTCCAGGCTACTAGACCTTAACCAAGATTTGTAAGTTTACAAATTCACAAAAATACATATTGAACTGCTCCAAGCAAAATATTTACAGTCCAAATCTTGGCCTAACCTGCCAGTGTGTCCAGTGAGGTGGTAGTACAGACAGGTATGGGCATGTTTTAGATTTGAAGATGTAGCAGTGTATTTTCTTCTGCAAGCAACATGGGGCTTTTTTGATTGGATAAAACTGCATTCACTCACAAATGAAAAATCCTTGAAAAATCATCGACCACATATTTAAGTATTAATGTTCGCAAACATTTTCTATGGAGGCCCTCCCAGATGGTACTGTGGAGCAGACTACGTATGTACAGTGGAGCAGTTGTATCTGGCAGTTAACCAGACCTGCTCAGAGAGGTCTCACTGCAGATACTTCATCATCTTACATGCACCTGGTAGAAGTGAGATGTGCTAATAGACTGTATTCCAGAGCTGGTCACTGCATACCTTAGTAGTAGTTCAATGGAGCGCAGCCCCAACCACAGAGAGGTCTGGGGGACAGAGCTGGGAGCCCCTCCAGTGCATTTCCAAGAATCACACTTTAAAAAAAAGGATTAATGAGTTCCCAATTTTAAATTAAACTCATAGGAATGAATAATACATTTATGTTATGGATGAACACATAAAGCATGTAGTTTAATGTGGGAATCTTATGTTTGCGAATGTTGTCCATTTCTGTTTTACTTTTAGCCATAATTATAAGAAATACACCCATTTCTTTCCATTTCTTTAGCATAAAACATATTTTTTTCCTCTGAAATTTGACATCCACATTCCATAATGCATGTCGTAGATCTATTACACTGTGTACTTTAAGAGTGCCGCTGTTAAACCTGGCTGACGATGGGGAGCTGGAGCAGGTTTGGCCAACACATATTTCCTTTGTGGGACGTGCTGACTCAGCATTAAGGAGCTTATGCAGATGGAACATTGCTGATACAAAGTGAAAAAGACACATAGTGATGAGTCACATTGTGAGTAATGGGCCACGGGCGAGTAAAGCTTTAATCTGCACTCTCTGATTTGAAAAGGGCCAATTAAAGGCTGTTAGTGCCACTTCCACAGAGTCTTTGTGCTCCAGTGAACGCTGTAGGTGGAACCTCATATTAGAGATGTTTAGTCTCGCCATCATATATTTTTTTTTGCACTCAAAAAATCTGGAGTGTAAAGGAACATTTTCTTCTTTAACATGTCCTTAAGTAGAAAGATATCTCATCTGGCTGCGTTCAAAGCCCAAATTCCAGTAATCTGGAGCTGATTCCTTCATGACCAACTGAACAGCCCAACTCACATCTTTCAAAATAAAATTAATAATAAAGAAAAAAAATCTTCCATAGCTCCCTTACATCTGTCAGACATGATTCATCCTCTCGGGCCTCTCTTCTTGCTCTGCTGCTTTTCTGTCCATCTCTTCATTCAGACTCAGCACAATGGGAGCCAGGCCTCTCAGCTGCTCCGCATCCACAACTCTGGAAGTCTTTGCCTATACACATACATCATCTGAAGTCTTTTTTCACAATTCAAGTCAAACTCGAGTCATTTCTGTTTAAAGCATCCCATATATTATAGAAATGTTTCATTATCACTGTATTATTCAGGAGTGAGATGTTTTTAATGAGTAATTCTGGTGTTTATTGTTGAATATGGTGCGGTATGGGAGGTTTGAAGGATTGTATTATTACAGATGATAGCGCTGACTCAAATATGAAAGACATAAATGTGACATGGAGATATTTACTGGAGGCATGAGGCTTGACAAGTATTCAGGTTTTTAACAGTTGCTATGTTATTTATTTGTTCATCTGAATTTACTCTCTCACCAGATCTTCCCAGAGACAATGTTTTGACCCTAGGGGTGACACTTGGAATACCCCAACCCAAAATATGCTATGTAGTGTAAATAACATTGACTGGAAATGCATTCGTAGCACAGTCCTCAATTGCTATAATCTGTTATTTGGTTTTTATTTGCATGCTGTAGGGGTGGTCAATTCACATGGAAAGCTGCATGCTGATGGTGTGTACATTAAACAAAGTATTTTTTAATTCATGTAGTGGTGCTTTAATTGTGAAAAGTCAGGCTTGTGTTTTGAATGTAGCCTGAGTTGAACTTTAGCTTTAAAAACAAACACATCATATTTGATGGACCACTCAATGGACAGGTCAGGGACAAAATGATACACTTCATCATCCACACTTCCAAACATGTATACTCATATGATGCATGAGTGTGATGTAGATATATCTGGACTGCTGTGTCATTCAGTGAATCAGACTGTAATTACATAATGACAGATCCAGCTGGCTCTGAGCCTACAGTGTAAAACCAGGTCATAGAGCTGATAGCCACTACATCACGGACAAAAGCCTATGATCTACATGTTGTCCATCATCAGAGCTCACTGTTCTGTGGGAACGCTAATATTACAGAAATCTAATATACCATCTTCAGTGGAAAGCTTCTGTTTAATCTTTCTTAATGTTATATCACAGGTCTTTTTACTCTTTTGCGCATAATAAAAACAGCTGACATTGTAGGTGCATTTTATTAATGTAAATTCATCCCTGGACTTCTGTAATGTACTATCTTAACCTTCTCCTTGATCACTTATTCATAGGAACATAGTTCAGATGAAGGGACTCTGCTGTAAGCTCCCAAAAATTCAATCCCTCCTTTGATACCTCTGTTCAATTAACATTAATAAGCTCTTCAGAGATCAAGTAAACAAACTTCACAGCCTCTCTCTGCTGCTGCTTGAAAAGACATTGCACAGTTGGCTCTTGGTCGGCTAATCCACCAGATTGTTGACAAACATTTGGTTCAATGCATTATATTTTTGAGGAAGCATCCAGTGACTTATGACACATTTTATGTAGGCTTCATACAAAAAACACTGTTGTCATCATTTATCCCATTATGTTGTGGACGCCTGTGTCTGTTAAAGCTCAGGCGTGATCAAATCTGGCAAATCTAACTTGGAAAAAAACAAACATTCTCACCTTCATAAGCACTACTGGAGGCAAAAGTGGTCCATTTCTCCTTAGGACCAGAGAACTTTGATTAAAGATTAAAACCAGGTTCCTACTTTTATACCAGCTACTTTAACAGACAGTGAACTGGATAAATGAGTCTTCCGCTACCACTATAAAATAATCCATTTGACAATTTGTGTCACATTCACTTCTCAAATGAATGCATTGTTTTGGATGAGACCTTTGCTGTGCACACTATTAATTCTGTTTCCAGCATCAAGGACTTGACCTGACCAAGGTTAATGTTTGTACTGTTCTGATATTTACAAACTAAAGTGTCTGCTCCTTCATCTGCTCTGGTCCAGGTTTACAGTTTGTTACTGGGTCTTTGGCAGTGAGGTACTAATCTGACAAGCCAGATAGTCTGTTCCCCAGAACCATCTGGGAGGGCTTCCACAGAAAGTATTAGCAAAGGGCAGGTTGCAACTGGTTGGTGATTGAATTTACCATCTGTGAGTAACCCCAGTTTTGTCAAATCAGAGCAACTCTGTAAACATTAGTGACAGTGAAACAGTCATCTTCAAACCTAAAACATGCCCATACCTGTCAGTGCTGCCACATCATTGGTCAAACCACCAGATGGTCAGACACCAGAATTCAGCCCCTGTGCAAGGGTAAGAGAGGCACCGCCAGTGGCATGGACCATAACCTATTATTCAGCTATTTCTAGCATCGGCAAGTCTTTCATTTTCACCTACATTTAAATCTGGATAGGCATGGGCATGGGTCCTATTTGAAAGATTATCTTTACCAAAGCTAGAATCCCTAAGTACTCAAGTTTCTGTACTCTAAAAACATGATGTGAATATAATATGATGTGGAAAAGAGTTTGTAATAAAAGTTTGAGGTGTTATCTTGTTCAAATTTGGTGCAGATACTTCACAAAATGTTCATCAGAGGGGACAACCAAGTGCATTTTAGCAAATAGTTATGATTTGATTGCACAGTGGCAGAGTGCTACCTCCCATTAGGAAGGTTGTGAGTTCAAAACCCCAACCGGCCAACAAGAACATCCTCGGCCAACTCAGGCCTTTCTGTGAGGAGTCTGCATGTTCTCCCTGAGTTGCCGTGGGTTCTCTCCAGATCAGTTGCTTCCCACTATCCAAACACATGCATGTGTAAGTGAACTGGTGAATCTAAAGTATCCCTAGTGAATGAATGTGAGAGTGAATGGTTGTCTGTCAATGTCTGTGTCTAAGAATCAGCCCTGCGACCAACTGGCCATTCTCCAGGATGTACCACCACCTAAAGCCCAAAGCTGCTGGGATAGGCTCCAGTCACCTGTGACCCCTAATTGGAACAAGCTGAGGAAAATGAATGAATGAATCTGATTTAATTGTAGTTTTATTTTATATTTGATTATATTCGTAAACAACTTACAGATTATACATTTCAAACGGCCTATGTATAAATAATATGTTTAAACAACTAGCCAAAACGAAAACAGTCCTTTCTCCCAAAAAAACACTGAACACTCATGTCACTAAGTAATGTATGAACAGTGATAAAATGGCATCATCACATAAGTCAACTCATGCACTGCTGCAGGTCGTCCTTTAGTGCTGACCAAATGGAATTGCAAAATATATACTGTATGGGCTTATACACACAGCATTTCTTATTCTCATAATGAAAATGATTGTCTGTTTTAAAAATGTTTCAGAACCATGTCTGATTCAGGCTAAAAGGCATCTTCATTGTCAGAATAAGATGAGCTACTGACCAAATGTTGCTAAAGTACTCCAGAAAATGTAGGTGGTGCAGAAACAATAGCTTGTAAAATAGAAAAAATGAGGTGATTTAACATCTCGACAAACCCCCAGAAACTTGTATAACCAAGTTTGTGGCTTTACAAACCATAGATGAAAAATGAGTCATTTTTCATAGGTGATGTGGAAAACCCATTTGAGTATACAGTACATTCAGTAAGTGGGAGTTATAATGTGATAGATGTTTCTGCTTGGCTATTCCATGTCTCAGTTGTTTTCACAAACTTGACATAACTACAGTTGATAATGTGGACTGGACTGAGAGAACATGGTTCGCACACATACACTATACTCCCACACGTGTGACTCTTATGCTGTATAACTTCAGTATCAGTGCTTGCAAATATAGAAATAACTATAAAAATGGATATGGCTTGATTGTACCTTGTTCTTCCTTCTTTTGGTCCAATATTCAGGATTGGAAGCAGTAGCAGTGAACTGATAAAATCTGACATGTATTTGCTGGGATAAACTCGTGCGTAGTGAGACATTCAGATCACTTGTCCGGGTTGCAGCTGGTGTCTGGTGAAAGAGTTGTCCGTTACTGACCAGGGAGGCGGCTGGCAGACCTTTTCCACACGCTCTAATAAGAGCAGTCTGGCCCCGACGCACACATGCTTCAAAAGCACCCAGAAGGATTCTCGGTGCATCTCTTACTGATATCACTCAATGCCTCGACTGTCTCTGGTGTCTTATAAGAGACTGCCTTCCTTTCCTCTGGCTTTTATGACAGTCATTGTTATTTTGAATCAAAGCAGTTGACTGTGATGGAAAATCATGCAGTAATTTAAAGTACCGGGAAACATTAGCATTTTTACTATACTCCTTTTACTTCAACATTTCACTTTTCCTGTTCCTTTGAGATCTGTTTAACTGTGCTGAGATATAGCGGCATGTTCTTGAAGGTCACATTCGACTTTACCGGAAAACACTTAAATCCACAGGGAAGCCCCCTTTTTTTCTTCACAACTTAACACAATTTGTCTGCCTTCTAATCCTTCAAACACGGAGGTGAACAGTACGTGTGTAAAACAGCCTCTCAGTCTCTGGAGTCTCGTTATTTTGCTGTCAACCTTTGAAAGATCAATTGTAGGTTTGAAAATGTTGTTGGATTACACAGCTGAAATGTTGAGCTGATCACAGAATCACATTCAAATATCCAAGCAAGGAATACTTATGTTTACTTCTGCTTTAATAGTGATTCCCCTTGAGGCTGAGGGTGAGAATGAGGAGGTGAGGAAACAGAAGCTGCTGATGCAGATTCACATGCTCCCATCATGTCGAAGCTTTGAGCCAAAAACAAATTATACGCTTTTTGGGAAGAAAGGTTTACTGCTGTTGCTGCTGATGTGGTGAGAATTGGATGGAGATGTATGATTTATTCAAGCGCTTCAGTGAGGATCTTTGTTAATGTCAAAAGCCCCTGAAAAATGCAGCACAACACAAAACACAAATCACTGACTGCTGTCAATTAAACAGAGTGGCTTTATTTAATGACTGTGTGGAGCACTGTGTTGTGTTCAGTCTGTTAGGTACTTTGGCGAATGCACTGCTGATTCAAATTACAATGGCCAAGACCCAACTTTAACATAAAATAAATGCAGACAAATGGCTTGGTTTTGGATTTTAGATTCATATTTATATAACTTTTTTAATTAAATAGAAGGTTGTGATGTGATTACTGCTGTGCAAAGGGCAGCTTGGCTAAATAAAAAAAAAAAAACAATGTGAGAGAAAGAGTGTGCAGGATTATAGTACTGCCACCAATCTGCATCATTTCTTTATATCTATGACAAAGTATGTTTTTGGCCTAGAGAACAATTTGAGCATAACTATCCGAGTTTCTTTAAAGTAGTAAAGCATTACCAAATTAAAAATGACTTGATTTTTGTGCAATTTTTTCAGGGAAAAAATACATTGAAAAAATATCAAAATTAAAAATTACCAAATTAAAAACGATTTATGTGCCACTTTTTCAAGAAAAAAAAAAACATTTAAAAAATGTAAAAATAATAATAAAAAAAATAAAATAAAAAATAACTGTATTTTTTTCCACTTTTTACGAGATGTTCAAGACACAAATATTTCTATTCCAACTAAAGCATAGAACAGTAGTGATAGTTTTATTTACAGTTTTAGTTTTAATAGTAGCTTTAAGCATTAGCTAGCAATAATTACTGTAGACAATGAGGAGTCAAGTAAAGTTAAACTAACGCTAAAGTAAAACAATGGATTCGTTTGGAGCCCGCAGAAGTGTAATTGTTCCAACAGCCTACTAAATAAATAAATAAATAAATAAACAGGCAATGACCTGCATCACTGTGTTTTTGCTGCTTGCACACATCAGTTGGCAAATCCAGGAGGAAACTTGTTCTGTTCTTATTTGTCCTCACCGCTCAGAATGTTTTCTCTGTCCTTGTGGTTCAGACGCTTAATAATAAATGTTCTTGGAAACGTAGCAGATCTTTCACCCGCTGTTATCCAAAGAGCTCTCGTCAGAACTGGGGGCGTTATCTTCAAAGTGTCCGCTATCCTTTTTTCCATGAATAAGCAAAGGTCAGAGAAATGCTCTTTCTCAGGTATACCCAGAGATTGTTACATCAGCTCCTTCTCTCCAGATCCCCTTCCCCATTAACAAGATATTTTGTTTTGTTTTCGAGGTTTTCTACTTTCTTCACCGAGACTATTTCAAGTCCACTGCAGTCTTTAATGTCAGCTTGAATAAGTTTTACCTTCCATATCCACTTGACAAGGTTTTTTTTGTATTTTTAGCAGCCGGTGTGACTGCGCTCCGATAAGCCCGCATTTCGTTGGTCACCTGAACCTGCTCCCTGTTTGTTTTCTTCAGTGAGACCCTCAGTTGTGTGTTTGTCTTTAATTACTTTTTATCTACTGCTGTTACTCCAAATCTTATTAAATCTGGGTCTATTTTAGTCGTGCTTAGGATTTTTTTTTTTTAGTAGGATCTAAAGAATAGCAACCGAGCACAAGAAAAGCACGTCTGCTCAATGTGCTGCCATAAGTGTAAGTTTACATCACTGTTTTTACCTTCATTAATGTGCACGGTTTTCTTTTTAATGTGGTTCTTATGTTAACCTATGTTGTACAATGGGATCCAAGTATCAACTCAAACGCAAGCTTAAGTAAATGCTACGTTAGAATGGTTACACTTGATTATGCTTGAAAATCTCCGGCGTGCTAGGCTTATATGAACAGAGTTAAACAGACTGTACCTGATTTTTATTTCCTTACACAGATATCCACAGATATATACTGTAAAAGCAATAATTTGTGAAAAAAAAATGATGCCATCTACTGTTAATATTCAGGGATTTTAAAAGATGAGAACCTCTATTCAGGAACAGAAAACCTTGGCCAATCAATGTGCACACAATTTACATCCTCGAAAAAGGAGCGCTCCCATTGGTCGACACCCGCTTGTCAAATGAAGTGCCAGGAAGTTTAATAGCTGCCGATAAAGTGTATCTTCAGCGCTGAATATGTCATGCCTTAACACAGCAAAACAGCTCAAAAAATAAAAGCATTGACAGAGAAAAAGGAAGCAAGTTGAAATGCCGATAAATATTGTTGGAGATAACTGTTGCTCTGACGCTGAAGTCTAACCTTCAATTTGATGAAATATATATTAGTATTTTGTGGAGGAAGAATTGATCCATTTCTGTTTTTGTTTTTTTGGGTTTTTTTGTTTGTTTTTTTTAATAAAAGAGAAGCAGAAGAGGTTCCTAAGCTGCTTTTGGAAGAGAGTGGAATCTAAGACAGGGACGGCCAAAAAAAAATCATGTAGTGGAGCTTGTTTTTTTTATAAACCATGTGTGAGAAGATGGGGGATCTGTTGCTTTGAAGCAGAGGAGGGTGTGTGAGAGATAGAGAATCAGAGTTAGGTCAGCGATACCCAGGCCAAGTCAGGGGAAGGATAAAGACTGTTGGGTTCAGTTGAGCTCGAGGCTATGAACAGTCAAGCCCATGGCCTATGTCACAAATCACACATTAGCAGTTATGTACATTGCATAGAGGGCTGTACAGAGTAGAGACAGTACGTACATTCTCTGTGAGGAAACAGGACACTTGCTGAGAATACAGCAGGCACCAACCTACCACCTACTGCTGCTCCTGATAGAGATAAATACCACAAAAACATTTACGTCTCTGCAGTGGAGCCAGTATTCAAGGACTTTGACGGCAGCTGAAATCTGGGCAGACAAAGCCCTATTCCAAAGCCGGAATATAAACCCAGCAGCAGTTGAAATGTGCTCCTGACGAGAATATGTAATAATATAATATAAGAGTTCTTTGCTCATTGTGGCATTACATTCATCTCTGAAGGACAAAAGGTCCGAGTTCAAAACGTAAGGAAATATCGAATCATAAAGTACATCAGCGCTGATTACTGCTGATTGAAAGGGCTCTTTTTTTTTCCAGCGGCTGATTCAGTGGTGGAACACTGGGCCCATCACATCTATTATTCAGCAAACGGTGTGTGAGCAGCTGTTTCCAGGCTCATTAGACTGACATCATAGAGAGACCGATGATACAATGACGGATGTGATCTTCTCCTTCATACACTTCCTCAAGGATCAAGGCAACCGCTCAGCAGGACGTAGCATTAACAAGAAATTAATGAATCAAAATTATGCTTGGGTTCGTCCTTTATGTGCTTACAATGTGCACTAACTGGAATTGAAAATTGATATGACCTTTACCTTGAACAAGAAAAGGTTGGTTTAATGCTGAGACGTGGGTAATTTTTACAGGTTTAAGCTAGTCACTTCTATTTGTATGCCTGCAGTTTTAGCACACAATATGAAGATTTCAATTAGAGCATTAACAAAACCTGAAAAAATGACTAAATATTATACAAGCAAATCATTAAGCAACCAACTTGTTTTTTAAAATGAAGAAAACTGTTTGATCACCATCACCAAGGTTTTTTAAGTAAAGTAAAACTGAACCAAATTTCCACCACAAAATACTAATAATATGTTACATTAAATCAAAGTTTAGAACTTACCTGAAACTTTTATCTTTCTATCGTTTACTGTAGACTGTAGTGATCCTGTCATTATCTCTGCCTCGTTAAACATTGCATCAAAGCATTGTCAACATTAACGCGTTTAATTTACTGCCTGTTTCACTATTTTATTTTTTGTTTTTGTAATAATTTTATATATTTATTATTTTATATTTATATTTTGCAACAGAATATCGCATTTCCTTGGTTTATTTCCTCCGTCCTTTGTTGTTGACATCAGTGTCAACCAAAGGTATGATTCCTTTTCATCAGAAGTGAGCTGCTGGGCCAAAATACTCCTGTTTTTTTTAACAGATAGATTCTCATCTATTAAAATCCTTCATTATAAAGCCTAGATCATGTCTTAAGGTCTCTTTTCACAGATGATTCCTGTTACAATAAGCTTTGGGTGATTCAACTGTCAAACTAAATGCAACAGTAAAATAAAAAAAGTGAAAAAAAAAAAAAAAAAGATAAATGTTCAGCACGTGATGACAATCACATGCTTGCATAAAAGGGGGATTACTGACATTTCCAATGAGGGATGCCCTGTATAGCTAGTTAGTCTACTCAGCATGTCAACATCGAAACAATGGCAGTGGAAAAATCCTACTGGGAAAGTGTCTATTCCAGTGTTGGCTACAGCTGCTTACACAGAGACAGTCCAGACAAGAAAAACAGAAAAACAGCAAATGAAAACATTTAAAATAATTGCGTAGTAGTGGTATATAGAGCATTAATTACACAAATAAAAATAAGGTTGCATTTTCATATATTTCCATTTGTACAGGCTACTTTTTGCAGCTTCAAGACGGGATTATTTTCACTGCTGTGGGGTTTGAAAGCTGTAGAAGAATGTACAGTATGCACAGAGGAGGCACTATCTTTGTGGGGCTTCAAGAGAGGAGATTTTCAGCTCCAGTGCTTCGACTTTCTCCTATCTTCCCCCCGATACGAGAGTTAGAAGATGAGTAATGGAGGAAGGTAAGCATCAGCCCCCTCAACCAGTCAATCCCATAATGCCCCACCCTGCCACTCACTCTGATCTACTGCTAATTAGAGAGTGCCGTGACAGAGTTACGCGGTTCACTCACAGGACAAGCACGTCTCATTTGTTTCCTTTGGAGCTTTGAAGTCATCAATGTAAAGATCCTATCATCTGTGCACTGTTGCTGTTTATGCACTGCTATATACGAATCACTGCGCACTACATGTTCCCTGTGAGTAGCCCCCATAGCATCGAAGGTATGAAATAAGCACTATGTATCACACTGGTGTGGTTTCTGCACATTGGGGCATTGCAGAGGTATAGGGGTTTGTGTTCTGCTCAGCTGCACAAGAGCTGGGCCCATTAAACGGATTAATTTGGGAGAATGGATGATAGAAGATGGGACAGTGGACAGAGGAAAAGGCAGTGTCGAGGGAAAACCATAAAGGAATGAACAAACGAAGGGCTCATGGGAAATATTAAACAAGCCATAGGAATTAAATGGAGTTATTTCATCCTTTCCGGACAATGTGGGTAGCACAATACATAAGATAGGAGAATGGTGAAACAAAATAACTCCTATTTTAAACCACCGCATAGGATTTCACGATGCCTTACGAACACTAAATAAGAAGCAAATCCAAATCAAAGCCTTCTGGCATTTAGTGTTTAACCTCTTAAGAAGTTAATACGGTGGTCTCTAGGCTTTGGGCTATATTCAATGTCATGTATTGAGCATTTCTCCTTTAAAGCAGCTGCCAATGAGTCCCAGAGGCAAACTCATTTTCAAATATGATGGTATTTGCATGCCAGAAATGTTATGTGTCCAGGGGTTTACGGCAATATTTGTTTATTACATTTTTTTATGTGGATTATTTTGAAAAGGTAAAAGTAAAATGGCAGAAATAGTGCTTTTGAGGGTTTAGGACACATAAAACCTTATTAAGTCATACCTCCATATTGACGCCTGCAGCACTATTGGGCCAGATATCATTAATGCAATAGATGGAGGTTAGGGAGGTGTATGGGATATGAAATCTAGGACTTTTGTTGCTGGAAACTGGGCGTTGCAGCTAAGAAACAAAATCAGGAATCAAAAAGACAATCAACCTTAAAGGAAGAAAGTGTCAAATGTAAAATCGCTTGCTACATTATACAAAATTTGATTCATCTTACAAAAAATGGAATAGGACAAAATGAATTACTAGCAGCAGAATCACAGAAAACTAGCTGTTGCTGTTGCCACTTACTTTGTGCTTTGCCCTAAATTAGACCCCCTTACTTACAGCATGCGTTTGTTTACAACACCATCAAAGAGCGCGAACAAAAGAACATGTGGACGGGCACATTACAGAAGTAATACTTTTTGGAAACTTGTATATTTAGCATATGCAGAAGGTTACTTACAACAGAAGTGTTATTAATGGCCAAAAACAGTAGTTCACTTTACAATTGGAATTGAGTTTATTGCCAAGATTTTCACAATACACTGACTTTGTTTTGTTGTTTGGTGCAAACACAAGACACAAATAAACAAAGTAACACACCACATTCAGTATAACTAAGAGAAATACAATAAGCTATAAAACAAAATCAATAAAAGTGACTACAAAAAATAAACAAACTGTAAAGTAATAAAGAAACGCTCAATTACGTGATTTTTGAACACACAAGTGCAAATGATGGATAGTGCAAACGTGAAGTTTATATTTTAAGTGACATAATAAATACTTAACTGTAATATTCAATGTAAAGGGCATTTATTGCTAGCCTGGCCAGCCATTCTAATTCTTTTTCTCTTCCTTACAAAAAAATAGTCTGGTCCCTCTCAAAGATTCAAGATTCAAGATTTTTACTTCCCATTTGTGCACAAACAGTCCAGGAACATAGGGATTCTTGTGCAGAGCTCTTGTGAAGTCAAGTTAAAGGGTTAAAAAGCATGTATCTAAAAGTGCTTGTTCATAATATGATATTGCACAAGAAGTGGAGTGAGGTATAGTGGAACAAATTGACGTTAAACTAGTCAGAGAAACCAATGACCTGTGATAAGATATGCAACAGCGAGACTAGTTTCATCTTCACTTCAATAAAAGATAAACTGTTATAACTGGTGGATGTTGTTGGGCTCAATGGGTGTGGTTTCAGACCCTCTACACTTCCAAATGAGAAGGACTTGGATACTCTGTGCAGCTTCGGCAATTTCATGGAGCTGGAGAGTCTATGATAATCCATTTAAATTGAAATATGGGAATGTATATGGATCCTGTTCATATGCTCAGATTAATCCTTTCATCCATGCAGACAGATCGTTTACATTACTAGAACCGAATGGGGATAATAACCAGCTCAGTACTGCAACGCTGAAATATCTTCATAAAATGGTTTTGGGTGGAAATGGGACAGGTTTAAGCTCTAACTGTTCGAGGATGTGGATTAATCTCGGGGACGTTTCAGGCCACTTGTGTGCAATGGAACATTTAAATGGAGTGTCACTACAGAGGAATATGAAGTCAGGTTAAATATTGGGTGTTCATGTTTTCGTCTAATGTGGGCATCTGTATCAGACTTATCTATGTGGGCCCCATTTGGTCGTCCTACAAAAGACAAAAAAGACCATTACTGTAGCATTTGTAAGTTATGGCCATCCCAATTGAATGCACATGGAAACTTGGAGGCATAAAACATCCAGAAGGCGAGCCTGTAAATTTGCCTGTCCACCCAGCTGTCACGCTGAAGTCCCTTTTTCTTGTTCACTCAGGTTCAGTTCAGGGTTAATGAAAATGGAGGTATTTTATTGCTTCTGAAAGCACTGAATCCGTAGTCGATGGTTACTGCAGTAGAGGGAAAGCTCAGTTTGTTTCTGTTCCAGCTTAGCGTGTGTGTGTTTGTGTGCGTGCAGTTAGCTGTGTGATAAATCAAGGCCGTTGCAAATGGTTTACACAGCTCTATCCTAAAAGTATCATTATGATTTAGCAGTGCGTCTTATTAGAAGTGACTGTAGCGTATCAATCACTGCTTGAGGAAAAGGAAAGGGTGGCTTTGCCTTCACCTTGCGGAAAATATGTACACAAGTCATGTAGAGTTAACACAAAAAGGGAAATAATTACTTTTACTAATGAGGTTTGTGATTAATATGTATTTCTTACGATAACCTACATATGTCAGGCAAGTATAATGAAGCACAATAAAGCAGATTTACAACACACCACGTCATATCACTTATAATCAATCTCTTTGTGCTGTTACTGTTGCGAAAACTAATTACTCTCTTGATTTCCATTTATTGCACAGATAAAAAAAGATAGTGTGTACATAACCACGCTGTAAATCTCTGAAATGTTCATATTTGTTGACACTACACGCAAACTAAAATGTATTATATCCTTGTTTAGTAGGATTTTTGGTAGGTTATTTTAAGGATTTGCAACATAAGAATGAAAGATATTGCAGTGAGATGAAGGATCAATGAAAAGACATTATGGATTTATAAATGCAACATGTCAAGGGATCAGTGAGGAGGTATCCAGTACATCGCATCATCTAAAAGATAATGACGTGAAAAAGCAGGACAAACTGTTGAACCTCATTATGGACTTTTATTCCACAGATACTGACACAATGAATTGTATTATGTAAAGTCCTCTGGTCTGAAGCTCCATCTTCTTTGTTTTTTCCCCATGCAAGCTTTTAGCAACATGGTCAAAATAGTCTGTTTTTTACTTCTCTGCACAAGTTCCTGAGTCCACTGCACAACAACTACTTAAATGCAACAGAAGGCAAAGCTTTATTTAGCACAGATAGCGTGTCATATGCTGTAATGATTCATGCAAATTAGTGTTTTTTGTTTTTGATATAACAAAGTGCTGTTTTATTTTTCACCACTATGAAAAGACCTGGTGAGTAAAGCTAGCTTAACACTCGATAAAATCACAATGTTCTTTCTGCATGTCTGTTCAGGGTCTTTTTCAGTGATTTAAACAGAGGCCAAACAAGAGGCTTGAAGAACCATTAGCATTACTACATCCTTGCAACCAGCCAGAGGTATTTTCTATACTATACATAGAATTTGGTCCAATCGGGGGCGTAACCCTTCAGAGAACACATTCACTGGGACCACAGACGAAAAACGCAGCAATGCATTTTTAGGTCTCTCATTTTCAGTCAGTGGAGAGCAGCAACTTGTTTTTTCCCTCAAAACAGACAGAGCCTAAATGTGCACTGTCTCTGAATCAAATTGAGTTGTTTATACAGTTTTGTAGTACATTGTTCTGCCAATCAGTGAAAAGAACCTGGTATAACAGTACAATTCATCAGCGTATTATATTTGAATTATTAGCGTTCCACCACAGCGTGTCTCCTCAAATCATAAGCTCTAAAATTAACAACTGACTCAGATTCAAGAGTGTATTAATAGCATTTTTGACCTTTCATTCAGCAAACTGTATAATTGTCTCTAACCTTCCAAGTTTCTCGTTTTTCACTTGTAAAACTGGGGCAGCAGATGCCATGAGTGCAGCTGATAGTGAGAGGAAAGTGTGAGCAGGTGGGGAATGGGTGACATTGTGGAAAGGGCTGGATTCGCTTAAGGCCATAGAGCTGTGACACCTGAAACCACTGGAGGGGGTGTTAATGTAAACAGGCAGCAGCAATCAGTGAAGGTGACAATGACACCAGACTCTAGAGCCAATCAAATGAGGAAGAAATCAGCCTACACATATTGTAATCCAGAACATTTGGGTGTGACGCCACATCGGCTGCAGTGTCCATGTTTCATACCTCTATGTTATCATGTTATCCTTGTAGTTCCCTTCAATCCCATGTGTGTATTGACGGCTTTGTTTTTGTCAAAGCCAGATTAAATGCAGATTGCTTCAACCAAGGGAAATCAAGCACTTGGCAGACTCCATGAAGATCAAGCAAGTTGTGACTTCATTTTGTGTTGAGTGTCATGAGGCTGCAGTGAAAATCACAGCAAATATATTTTTGAAATATCTTGCAGGATGTTCCGTACAAGCTTTTTAGTGTTGTGCTCAAGACCAGTCTATGAGTCATGAAAGAACACCACAGAAATCAAGGGTCAAGACAAACCTCACCAGTCCAACAGGCCCTTTCATAAGAATTCAATATGTACAGGCATTAAAATTGCTGGTGTCAGATTTACAACGTGACGTGGAAGAGTAAAGATCACAGGCCGGAGAAGAGCAAACTATAGGACAAAAGAAATGCTACATTTGGGGTAATTTATCTCTCACTACTTCAACAGAATGAACTGGATCCACTGTGAATGGAAATTACTGTCTTGTATTGACCCTTTCTGTCACCAGACACTTCTCTACTCACAGGGATGTCTGAAATCAAGTTGAAAAACAAAATGAGCCTGTAAGTCTCTATAGTTTGATAAGACATCCCTTGAAAGTAGATGAAGATAATATAGGGCATACTATTTAACACTAATGGAGCATTTCATGTGTCACTTTCACTGATTTCTTAAGTGGTTTTGAAGTGCAACAACAAGGTTATGAAAGTTCCAGTCTTTCGTCGTCACGTAAACAGCCTTCACTGGCCTTGGACTCACTGGGATTTGATTACCACCTCAATTCAATTTTACCACAGCCATCCAATAATTATAAATTTTCTCTCTGAGTAAGTGCTGGCATTTACTATCCCCAAAGGTTTTGGTTCTTCCTCCAAAAAACTACCAGCAAATATCTCAGCGAGTTAATTTCTACTGGAAAATGGCTATTGACCCTGCTGCACAACACAAACAGAGCCAAACACATCCTTTTTAAAGCTCTCTGAGTAAAAGTGTTTGGCCTGGTGGTCAGCCATTCAGTTGCACTCATTAAGACTTTTCACATTATTGCACAAATGGCTGCAGTTTTAATGGTGCACATATTCAAGGGCCATTGTTTGAGAACTTTGAGCCAGAGCAAATTAATGTGAAGGTAGTTATGTTTTGGCAGAACAATGGTGCAGCCATCCACAGCAGAAAATGAGCATTGGGCAAATGTCGAAGAGGAAGTAAAAATCACCCGAACCCCTTGCAGAGGCCATCTACTGATCCAGGCATAAGCTCCCTGTTCTCTGTCACGGTCTGATCGGCTCATTGGCATTCCTGTATGCACCACGACACATCCAGCTGAGACCTGGAGGGACAAACTGATCCTAAATAACCTCTTTTGCCACCAAGGACACACACTGTACAAGAGGTAGAATGAGCACAATTCATGCTCACTTTTTCGTCGCGGGATATTCCTGTCTTTTTTACGTCTCACCTCATCCTAAAAAGGTGCCCTGCTGGTTTGGGGGTGGGGGGTTGAAGTGGTCCTCTCTTTATCCTGTTATGAGAGGTGGTAACAGAGGCGTCCCAGTGGTCAGACAGCTAACCAAGGGTAGCGCCGATGTTACAGGACGTTGATTATGGTCGAGATGTGAATGGAGCAATTAATGCACCAAAACAACAATATTGTGTGCTAACATGCTGAATTTGTATTTACTTATGTTAATTAGAAAAAATAAAATAAAAAATTACTTCACCTTGTTTTTTTCTGCATTATTACTTGAGTTGTGGAGAAAAGATTGGGTGTAGTGTGTGTACTACAGTGCTGAGACAGAAATTGAAGTAATTCAGTTAAATTGAGTTTGTAAGTTTGAATGATGTCAAAAATAGCCTCATTGTGAATAAAAAATAAAAAAACTGTGCTGTACACTGTTGTGGCTAATGCTGCTGCCTGTGCCAGAGCAGCTCAAATAATGAGCATAATGACTACTGACATCCAGAGAAAGGACGTCCCTCTATAATGCTTTGGTTTAATGAAGTGGCAGGAGATAAACAGGAATGGCTAGTATCAGTGAAGCACTTTGTTGATTTATGCAAATTAGCCATGTGCTTCAGATTGTCTTTTGACAAGACTTTTACATACTGGTAAATTATATTGACGCTGGTAAATGGAAACAGAGAGAGCTAAAAATAAAAGGCATTCAACTTAAACTTAAAATTTATTTTCACCCAATGGACTTTGGTGCTGCTTTGCTATTGTTGTTTTGTGTTGGTTATGAACAAAAAACAAAATTAAAAGCTATATATATAAATATAAAAATTGATTTATGTTGTAAATCGTCTAAACATTTTAGCCATCTCGCCCAACCCTAACATGTACATTTGAAGCTGGATGGTTTTTGCAGACAAGGACGCAGCATGAAAGGGGAGTACCGTTTGTGCCATGGCATCATTAAGTTGTTACATTACATTGGTGATTCATTACCATGAGACATAGTGAAGCAAACCATAGCATTTCTAATGTGAGTCTCTAATCATAATAGAATAGCAGAAGTATAAGATGTAACTGAGAATTTACAATGCTATATTAATTTATTGTGTGAATGGAATGAATAGAAACTAGATCAATGTATTTAAAATAAAGAGGTAGCTTTTTGTGCAGCTGCAGAAAACATTTTGTTAAATGGACTTTTTGACAAATTACTTGAAAATACTGTCCAGTTCGATATGTCTGTAAATGCAGCCTGGGAAAACAGTATCCACGTACCGCCACACACAGTGTGCACAATATTAAATACCATATAAATCTTACTGTCATTCTGTAATGGCTACAATTAATTGTAAAACAGCAAAGTGTCTCTTTTAATTTTGTTGCAGGTTGAGCGTAAATGGGGCATAAAGCTGACTGAGATGGGATATTGGTGACTGAAATTCCCACCTTCAAAATAATTCATCTATAAATGGGGCTGACTTCAACTACTGTTTCCTCCCTCCACCAGTTTGTCCCCAGGAGAGCACTCATCACGACAGTAAACAAAAATGAAAAAAGGAAAACCATTGCCACCAATTAGATCTTAAACCAAAAGGAAAAAAAAGACAAGATGCAACAGAAAAGACAAGTGAATTCTGTCAAGAATATAAACCACTTATGTTAATGTCCAAGTAATTTGCGATCTCTATGCAATGCACAAGTTGGTAAGTGATTTCAACAGCGACAGGGATGATGTGTCCTTGCTGTTTTGCTCCATTAACAGCAGTACATCAATTGAAGCATGCACTTGAAGGCACTCAGACGTCCAATATTATACGAAAGTATAAAAGCACAGCTACACCAAACTAATCTTACATTTATTAGTATTGAATTATACTGATCCCTGCACCAAAAGAAAGTTTCAGCTCTTTGTCACTTCTCTTGCTTCTTTCCCAAAAGCCTACATTGCTGACATTCAACAGAGTGCTTAAAAGCTTCTAGATATTGAATATTAAATTAAGTCTGCCACCATTTTAAAGAAGTCCAAGATTTACCGGTTGGACATTTACCACACAGCCTCGTTCAGAGTGACTTTGAAAAAATTGGCGACAGTATATTTAGGTCTATAACCCACTTGAACACCCTGCAGGGAACAGATATTTCCTCCAACCATTTTCACTGACATTTCTGGTGGCTATTTGTGGCTTAGTTCCAACCTTGTAAGTGGGAAAAGAGCACTACAAATCCATTGACAATGTTAAGACATTGCGTCGAGGCTGTAAATAAATCACAGGAGTCATTCAGGGTCAGGCAACCAGCTAATTAACATTAGAGGTGTGTTTGCTCCTGTTTGGATTGATATCGGCTTTTGGGGTAGAAGCTGCAGTGTCTAAAAGAAAGTGGTCAGGAATAGATTAATGTGACTCCAGGCTTGGTGGGTCACATTCAATGCTGCAGTTGTGTTTGCATGAATATAATGTAAAGAAACTCACAAAAGGTCAGTGCTATGTTTAACATTATTTACTGGAGGTAAAGTGCCACAACGTTGTGGTTTGGTGGAAAAGTTAAAGGAACACTGTATAGCTTTTACCATCAAATTTATAGACTCTACATCATGTGTCCATCATGAAACAGAAAGAATAGCCCAGAGCACACAATGTCATTCATCTTATTGAATGGTTATTTTATAAGTTCTGACGAGTACCTTAACTGTCCAGAGATCTGCATCTGTACATTATAAACGTAGTATACCAGACACACAAATGCAGTGTCATTTTGTAGTGGTTATGAATGCTTGTAAAACTGCACAAAAAGAGCAAGAGGATTTTTTTTTTTTTTTTTTTTTGTGCCCACAGGCGGATGGTCAGCTCATTGCCTCTTATTAAAACCAGGTGAAAGGAAAGGAAGCTGGTCTTAGATGTGTGCTGAAGGGCAACATAAATCCAGACTACACAGCTTTACAGCCACCTTCCAATTGGCATTAAAAGGTTTACCACATGGTGCAGAGATCTGGTCTGTAACACTGACTTTAACCCTTAAAATCAGTGGAATAATGGCCGAAATCACAGCATTCTCAGAGAAACACAGAAAGGGCCTTATATATAACTGAGTAAAGAATGGATATGTACTCTTCCTCACCCAATTTGATTTGAATCAGATGTATATTCCTCAGTGACAGTGGACAATTACATTGAAAAAGCCCCACTCTCTTGCTTTATCAAAGCCAGTGCAGCTGTAGAGGCAGATAAAAGGCAACAATAATCAAATATGAGTCATTTTTCACACACTCACATAGTCAGGATTGGCCAACAGGGCCAAAGCATTTTTTGACACGTCTTTCTGCATAAAGCAACACTCACAGATGGAAGTGAAAGGGCTCCAAAAAATGAGCCTTTGCGTGATTTTATTCACTTTGGGATTAGTCTGGATCTCTGTCCAAAAATAAACACACAGACTTCAGTTATCAAACTAAAATCTGACACAGAAATCTTCTCTCTGTTGCAACCACTAAAATTTAATGGTACAAATGAAAAAGAAGTCTAGTACATTTGTATTTATAACATTTCCTTGATCTTCTCCAAGTGCCTTACCCACTTCCACTCCAGCCTTGAGTGCCCTCAGTGTGTAGTGACACTCACAGTTAAATGGAGTTCCCTCCATCATAGAGTAGGGTCAAACTCATGCTTTTCCCTTGAACTGAGGGGAGCAGGACCTCTCTGTCATCACAGTTACACACAATGTGCAAGAGGCGAATAATCCATTTTATTCTGGATAAAGTTACCAAATGAGAAGACATGTTAGAAAAATGTTGAAAGTGCATTTTTAGTGTCAGTGATGCTCCTGATTTGTTTTTACATTTGCAAAGCATCTGTGGCAAACAATTTAATCTTACATTAAGAGCTAGAGCCGACTGAGCCTGTATCGGCCAAGACTTGCTCTGGAGGGTCTTGATTTCAAATGACCCTTAATGTAGTGGACCCTCCACCATGGAAATCTTGTGGAAGTGAGTAGGTCGAGGGAGTAACGCCCCATAAGTTGCTATAGGTTACTCGCACAGACAGTCGAAAAAAAAAAAATATGCCAACAAATGGAAATGGTGCAGATCGCCATAATTAAGTTTCAGGGACATCCTGATTTAGATTCCTACCTAATGTGTTACATAAGAGAGCATGGGCAATGATCTGCTATACTGGGTACAGCAACACCACTTTAACTGTGTAGCATTAGCCCTGTACGTCACTCTAGTGATGCTGAAGGTGATCTTTATCTCAGACTAGATCTCCTGAACCCTGACGACCTGTCTGTGTGCTCCTCTCTGTCATGTCTCTTTTGTCTCTCCTCAGTCCACTTACCCCAGGTGGTCCTGACAGACGGCTACTCTCCTTGGGTCTGGGTCTGCACAATTTGTCTATCTGTAAGTACATTTTATTTCTCTCCACTGTTCTTTGTGTTTGCCCAGGGAATATTGCTGGGTTTTCTCTTGTGCCTGATGAGTTTTTGTTGAAATTGACATAGTATAAAAAAGTCTTGACTTTAGCACCCTACTGAAATGGCCTAGGTTTGCTATGTGCAAGGCAAGATAAGGGGTTTGCTATAGATCTCACTGAGAACTCAAATTGTTGGTGTTGGTCAGATGCCACGCTCTGATCTGGACTCATATTTGACCTCTGATGTGGTTGATTTCTGGTATTACAAGAGATTTGGGTTAGTAGTAAGTCTTTAGCAATGTTTCACAGTAATTTATTTAGAGACTAAAGTATGTCAAATTATATACTTGTACATATTTGTGAAGCCCCTGATTTTTGCAATGCCACTAACAATAAGTATCTATCTTGTTATACTGGTTAAATTGATGGTTATGTTAACAAATGTATGGCTAATGACTTACCTCAGACTCTGTTCCTCTTTTGTTTTCTCAGATTGACCTCACCTGTTATTGACATGAATTGTAGTCCAAAAATTGTTTTAATATTTTACTATGTTTACCAATTCTGATTTTTATCTTATTTTTTTGGGTCCTTTTGTTTATGTGATGTATTCGATTGCTCTGTGTGTTTTGTTTTGTTTTTTTATCCTTATTGCTGTGTGTTATTTATATTTGTATAGCACTTTGGTCAACCTATTTGTTTTTAACCGTGCTGTATAAATACAGCTGCATTTGCAGTTGCACAATGCAAATGTGTCGTTGTTTGTAGCTGATTCAAAAATGTGCACCTTCATTTTTCTAGATTAGACAAGATCAGGCTTACACCAAATGTCACCACAGAATATTGTGCCTTGGAATTGATCAAAGGACCTGTAGGATTGTTTTAGATGAGTTAGATTGTATTTTATGGTAAGAACAGAACATGACAGGAAAAGGTCACAGTCAAAAGGGGAACAAATAGCAATTTCCTTCTGATCCAAAACACCATACTGCAATATCTGCAATCACACGAGAACAATAAATCTGTCATGAATTGTAATTGCTAGAATGAGACTGATTCAATTTATTTCCACCTTTTCTGATTGCTTCACACAAGTGCTTTTACAGTTTGTTGAGTGGAAGTGGCACAAAGGAAAACTAATAAAACTGGAAGCTGTGTCACAGTAGGAGGAATAAGAACAGTTTTATATGAGAAATCGCTAAAAAGAGAGACCAGGGGAGAGGAAAAAAAAACAATGCTACATGTAAGGATTCCTTGAAGAAGCTTCACAATAAGGTAGTCCTACAAAGATTGTCATTACAACTTGGATGAAAAAGAAGCTTTCTTGGATGCAGCAGTGTTTATGAATTATTTACCCTATTTAAAAATTCCCCGCACCATAACAGACGTCAACCTCGGGGCTGATGAACCGTGTTCTCAGGTACAAAACCTGATATTTCAGCTTTTTTAGGTGAGTTTCTTCAGTTCTCTCTTCCAATGCTGTCCAAGACATGATCCAGCTATAATGAAGCTGCAGATGCACCACATGAAATGAATCTAAGATTAACACAGGGAACAGAAACATCTGAGGAAAGGGATATGAAAGAAGCAGCAGCATGACGCAGGCAAACAAGACTCAGGCTTTTTAGCTAAGATTCACACAAAAGTGGCTGCACAGTCTCACAGAACATCAGATTTTTGGCATAATTACAGGGGCTGGAAATAACAAGAGTAATATTGTGGTGCAAGATACAAATTGCCGAGAATAGTTTAACATTGTTACTTATTTTCTTACAGGTAAAAGAAGCTTGGGTGCATCCACAAAACAGGTATTCATATTTATACTGTACATTTGTTGTATGGTTCAGATAAAATACCATAACAAAACTAAAACCAGAAGCAAGTGGGCAGTATTAACCTTTGTGGAACACTGTAAGTAACATTTACATTTTACACAAGTATAATTATAAATAAAATTGAACTGAATAATTAGCTGAGCACTAGGGATGCATAGTTGTATTGTCTGCACTCTGGCTTACACCCAGTATCCCAAATATGCATGTAAAGGTGAATTAAATTGTCCATACAAAATTAATGCTAGTGTCAATGAATGTCTACCAGTGTGTGTCTCCAAAAGGCCAGTTACTCACTGTGTTTCTCTCAAAATTAAAAGATTCAGTTGCGCTCTGTTGCATTTGTCAATATGAACATGGTGTTGTCACTCCATAAAAATGCAAACCTTATATTTCGACTGACATTCTGGCATATTCTGCATTGTTGCATAAACCGCCAATACCGTATCCTTAGTAAAAATGATGATGTCTCAGCTGGATTCCGGAAAGCTATTGGCTGTTGTCTACTATCAGCAAGTACAGTAAAACAACAGTGACAAAATACTGTACTTTGTGCTTGAAAAACACAATTAGTATTACATTACACAGTAAGGCTGCAGAGTCTATCAGTGCTGTTCCAGAAAAGGCCGGGTTTAAGAAGTTTACAGTTTCAAAACGTATCTCAAAGCGAGAGATAGCAAATCATGTAAAGTGAGTATTAAAACAAAAAAAAAAAATGAAGAGCAGGCAGAAGTATAGACTATTGCTTTCAGTGATATCACATCCACAAAATGGCAGTGAGAAAATTGTCTTATTCCAACAACACGGCAAATTTTGTTGTAATAATATCAGGTCTCAATAATAATATGTCTGGAGTCAAGAATTATAGTTTCAAATGTTGTCAGCCTTTGCTTCATATTCTCAAACACTGCAGAGATTTCTACCAGCAGTTATTCATTTTCGTTTGTCTGCTTTTTTACAGACCCATCTATTGATTTTTTTGATCCTAGTGTGAATGACAAAAGCATAAACAGAGCAAGGAATGATCTCCAGACCAAAAGCAATCCTGGCGTACACTCATGCGACCAGTGAATTACACGGAAACAAGCATGGATACCAGACCTAACTGTCAAATTACTGTGTGGGTGTGTGCAGAGGTGTGAGTCGGCCCAAAGCCTGTACGGCATGTAGCATCATCACAGAGCACCGAATACAAAGAGCACTCCAAACAACTATTTGGAATTATTGAGTGGTTTCAGCCATTTTGCATGCTGTGATTCAAAACACTCTCCGAACCATAACAAAAATGATCCTATCCAAGCTTAAAAGTATAATGTCGCATCAGTCTGAGAGCACTTCTTAGTATGATTGACCACTTGAGATGTTGAGTGAGTTTTGAGTGTGCTGATATCATATTCCAACCAAGAACCAGCTGAGGGAAAAAGAGCTACTTTTAGACTTTTCAGATTTACTTTTATTCAGTTGTAGTGAACAAAATGTGTGCACAGCCATCAATTTATTTGTTGTAACATTTTTTTTCATGCTTACAAATTAATGACACATTCAAAATAATCTAAATCTTTTCTTGTGTGCAAATATGTGCATAGTTTTGAATCCAGTATCTTATTTAAATTACACCATAACAAATAAAATTATATTGTTTTAGCCAGTTACTCACAGATTCAGATTTAGATGACTTTATTAATCCCACCAGGGGCAATTCATTTGAGCAGCAATAAAGACAACAAAAAACAAATAGGAAAACAAGACTAAACACACAGTTGGAAGAAAAGGCAAGACAAGAAAATCTCTGCTACATGTTATGCCTTTGCCCCTTTTAAGGATATTTAAATAGAACTAAACCAAATGCTGTAACAATTCCTTAGAAGGTTTCTTAGTGTCTAGGCTCTCTGTTGTGCTCTCTTCTACAGCAATAATGACAAATACTATAATCTGATAAAAAAAAAACTAAAGTACGTCTTATCGAAGTTAGTAAAAGACATTCAGGGAAACCGACTGCAGGAGTGAAAGATGACTCAGATGTACTGTATGATTGGGGTAATTTTGAAATCCAGGAAATTGAGAGATTCCTCCCCGTGGACATCAGCAATTTCAGTAGAGTTGCGTGGAAGGCCACAGAGCGCAGTTAAACAAGTGGAAAAGCATGCACACACACAAACCAGCTCATGTACAATCACAGACCCTTGCTCATCATGTAGAGTCAGAGCAGAATAAGCCCCAGATCCTTTGTGGCACTGACAGAGATGATCCTATGTCAGGGTTCGGCCGGAGCTGCAGGCCTGCTGGGCCAAAACGCACTGTGTCCATTCACGCTCTGTTGAACTCCATCAGCAGGAGCGCCGCTGCTCTTAGGACTTTAAGCCACTCCACAGGCTCTCTGCATTCACACTGGAAGTTCACCGCCTTTTACAATGGATACACTTTACGGTTTAGTCGAATTTTTGGAGGAAATTTACTGAGGAAATTGTCCATGCGCTTGCAAACCATAATAATCCTGTGCCATTATTTGAATGTATGATTTAAGTAGGGGGGTTTGTGATATGTTTTGAATTTTACCAAGGAAATAGAAGTTAAATGACATATACTTTTTTTGTTATTTTTAAAAGTTAAAACATAAAGTGCCTTCCAATAACTACCAGACACATTGCTGCAGCTGCAGTCCATACATCATTTATATTATTTTCTGCTGCAGAGGAAGAAATATTCATAAATGAATGGTATATTAAAGGGTAATGGTATTGAAGCAACATTTAGGCACTGCTGTGGAAGGGATGATTTATTTGATCAATTTTGGTCCATTTTTATGAGGTTTTGTACCTCATAAAAAGTTTACACCGTTTCTGCTCCCATTTACTGCTACAATTCTCCCCAAAGAGTCTGATATTTCCACAGTTGTAGAGTAGTGAAGTAGGACTAGAGGACGGGAGTGTGCAAGGTTATCCACACCTAATTCCACAAACGATCTGATTTTTGGGTCATTAGTTTATTTTGGCCTGTATACTGAAGATGAAATACTTGGCAGTAAAAGAACACGGTAAATGTCACACAGAGCTCCAACAGTCGAAGAACAGACTATACAGAACCACTCCCAGGAACTAGACCCTCAATGGTAACAGTATGGGCCTATCTGAGACCATTCAGCCCGGAGGCTATGTTTAAAGACTACTTTTACAACCAGTGCCTTTAGAAAATGTCAGTTTATACAGTTTAAAGAGTATTTCAAATATATCATGTTCTGCCAATAAAACTGTGTCTTGGAGAAAAGGGGCGCATCATCTGTATTTAAAGGAAAAGTAGACTACCTTCTTCATGCTGTAAGTTGCAATTTTGAATTTTATTTTTGCATAACATTGGCTGTGTTGATGCAAATGGTTGATGCAAATGGCCAGGTTGTGTTTTCTGGGGTGAATTTAAATTTTGTTTTACTTTAAGTCTATCCTATGCCTATTAAAAAAATATTGCCACCTGTGTCCCTTCGGCATTTTTTGACAACAAAGACTTTAATCGCTAAAACTGACATTTAAGGGGTTAAAGATTCAGAAAATTTGTAAATATTTGTTTTAAAGCATTCATTAAAAATAAAATAAAATTTGCAAAAAATACATTGACTCGTAATAATTCTAGGGCAATCATTAAAGGAACATTTTCTGTGTGTCCATGGGAGTCAGGTGGCGCACAAAATGAAGGGACCTTCAAGGGTTAACGGAAATAAAAAAGTTCTCCCCCAGTTAAGGTGTTTTATGTCTCCAGGGGGTTGTCAGCTGTTTCCAGTTTCATTCACCAGCATCTGAGCACGTGAAGTGATTGATTGCCTGACTGTAAATCATCTAGATTTCTGGTTGACATAAAAATATACAATCCATGACAAAGTATCCTTTTAGTTCATTACACAAAACTCCTGAAAAGAAATATCTCATTATTCTTTTTTATGCTTTTTTTAATCAGTTTGGAAAGCAGCCAGTTTCTAATTCACGCCTAATGGAAATTTTTGGAAAAACTTTCTATTTCATTAAAATAATTTTGTCTTCATATTTTATGGAAATATGGCTAATGTGACAAACGCTTCAACGTAAACAAGGAAGAAGAGTTATGAATTTTGTATTTGAGTCCTCGGAGGACTCTCCAAGGCAATCAACATCTTGAAATGAACTGAATGAATTTCAATACATCAACCAGCACACACACTATTTTACGATGCAACATAAAAATTCAGTCTGATTCAGTCCAAGTTTGAAGCTGTGGGAGTCGGTGAATTTATTCCAGAGACAATGCCGCACTGCTGCTGGTGGGTCGTCAGCGAGCGTGAGACGCAGCTCCAACACTGAGCCTGAAGAAGTGAAAACTAAAAATCCATCTATCATGTTCCTCTATCTATTATAAGCATGGTTACATTTACTTTTTTCCATTAACCTTACAGTTTTAGCACATGCCTATAATGTACGTCTTCTTTCATACAAAACACCTAAGTGTCATACTAAGATAAAAGTCAGATAAAAGAAAATTTGGGACTACACAGTACATCAGGGTCTTACATTGGTAGAAATAGAGAAAATGTGAATTCCGTGATCAGAGTGTTGGAGAAATGTGTTTTTGTAAATCAACATTATAGTACAGTGGTCGCTCGTTTATCGCGGGGGTTACGTTCTAAAAATAACCCGCAATAGGCGAAATCTACGAAGTAGTTAGCTTTATTTTTTACAATTATTATATATGTTTTAAGGCTGTAAAACCCCTCACCACACACTTTATACACTTTTCTCAGACAGGCATTAACATTTTCTCACATTTCTCTCTTGTTTAAACACTCTCAAAGTTCAAACCTTAGCATCTTCCTCTGCCTCTTGGGTGTGACCGCAGGTGCCTTTGTCGGTGCAGAACGTTTCGTGGACATTGTGGGTTTTGTCGGGGAGAAAACTTGAAAACATACAGCACTTCAGAGTCACACTGCTAGCGATCGAACATTTGTGTAAATTTGGCCGAACGCATTCTGTACTGAACAGGAGACACGGCACGGAGGAGACTGATTGACAATGGTCCACAGTCCCTTAGCCAATCAGGATGCAGAACACAATGCACGTTCATACGCTGTAGAAAAAAAAAAAGCATGCAAAATTAATCTAAAAAAACAAAAAAAAATGGGAAAGAGTCTTTTTCAGCACTGGCTAAAATCAGCATCATGTACATCACCGGGAAACGCAAAACATTCACACCATTACTCAAGAAATGTTGTATTATGTGTTGTTTTGGTCTGATCCTGAACTGAGAGCTAAAAGTTTGAGGTAAGGTGATGTAAGGTGTAGGTATTTGTTGGTATTTTTGATTCATTTGTAGAGTTAAAAGCAGGCAATAAAAGCAGGCAAGGTCACTATAGTGTTGTGGGAGGGAAGAGTTCAGAGCTTTAGGTAGAAAGGGATCTTGACGCAAATCTACGTACCTTCAAGATCAAAAGTGACTGTTATATTTTGTTATAGGAAACACGTGTCCCTGAACAATGAAATTCTTTGTGGAGAGTATTGAAAATATGAGTATAATAAATACACATTAACATAAACATTAATGTACGTAAGCAAAATCCATTAACGTCAGTGTTAGAAGTGTACACGACATGAAAAGGAAATCAATTTGAGTCCGAGTCTGGAAGTGGAAGTAGTTCAGTGGTTTATCAGTCAAGACATTGTGCATTTCATCCCTCTGTACCTCTGACTGGCTGGTGTAACTGTCTGTGTTGTGGATGATTGTTGTTAAGTATATCAACCATTAGCCATAACAACATGGACCGCCCACTGATCATCACTTCCAGCTTTGGGTACCACACAACCCTGACCAATCAACTCTTATACTTATGAGACTTCTTTGTCACGTTCTGGCACAGCCCTCAAAAATCCATTTGCTCATGCACAATCATTCTTTGATCATTTTGGATGGGTGCTGACCAAACACCGCAGTCTGGGATAAAAACTGCAGTTTGAAATGCTCCCAGTAAACCTCACAATGTAAAGCCTAGGTTGTTATTATTCCTACTCCCAGTATGTCAACCTCAAGGACAAAAACATCACTTTTTCTTATTGTATTCCACTGCTGACAGGTGTCATCGTAACACATAATCAGTGGCATGGTCTGCGCTCAAATGGGTGAATCCTGTTGTAGACAGAATCTAAGACAAAGGGTGTGAAGAGATCTCATTCACAGTAAATATTTCCCTAAACTCAGAGAAGTTTAAAAGGTCAGTGTTGTTTTTGGTTTTGCGTTTGGCGTGTTATTTCTCATTTCTCTTGGCACTTGTATCTGAGAGTGTGAGAGGAAGAGCACAATGACCTAGGTCCACATTAAATTGGCCCAAAATGAGGCCGTGCTCATCCAACCTTTAGTAATAAGAGGAAGTGATGAAGATGATTGAGTTGGAAAGGGCAGTCAATGAGGAACGCAGTGACAGTAATAGAGAAACAACAAGGGCACAGGATCCTCTGTGCGCAGACTGGAAGTACTTTATTAAGCAGAGTTAAAAGGAGGAATGACTAGCAGACAAAAAAGGGACTGTCTATTCTATCCTGTTAATTTCTGGCTAGTTCACATGCGGTAAGTGTTTTAAAAATGGCTACTTAAATGATTCCATCTGCAGAAATTACTCAAAGGATCATCAGAATGGCACCATAGAGTAGGGACAATTACTGCCAACTGATAAAGACAAATTGGCTTGAATTTCCACAAGGAGATGAATGGGAGTGCCAACTGTGGATCCAGCGCTTTGAGATAACCTACAGATGGCAGGCTTAAAATGAGGCAGTTTAAGTGCTTCCATTTAGGCAAAGTCCCAGTTTAAACTTGAGTCATTAGCTTCTTCCTAAAGCCCTTCTCTCCCTTTTCAGTGACTGTATTCTCCAATGCACACTTATGTCGGAACACTTCAACACTTATAATTACATATGTGGTGGCTCCAATAGAAGTGAATGCATATCTTTACAATAATACAGATCTTAGAGGATGACTCCCATAATGATAATGTGAAGAAGGTTGGTTGTGGCGACCAGCAGATCCAACACTGGTGCTGATCAGTCATTTGAATGGTGATCAGTGCTCATTCTTGTTTAGGTTTAGAGTGCAGTGCAAGTTTACGGTAAGCTCTCTTTGGTTTGTTGTATTGATGGTGTGTTAGTATTTGATTTATTTAGCGGTGATGAAACGGTTCAACTCTACTTATTGTAATCAAACTAACACAGAAAAGGTTAATTGTTGTGGGAGGAGAGGTGTAGGGAAGCAAGGGAAGAGTTTTCAGTTCATTAGAAGTGGACTGTGTTTTACTTTTTGTATAAACCTACCCTAAAAAGCAATATAAGCCTTTTCTCTAAAGCTCTTTTACACATGGTTCCCAGTAAATTACCTGGAATGTACAGGACCGTAAAGAATCCCAGTGTTGCAAACATTGTTGCTGTATTTAGCGAGCATTCAGACTCCTCTGAAGTACTCTTTGTCAAAAAGGCGACTAATATACTGACTTCTGTGTATTTCTTGTGTTATTTGAAGACTCTGACGTGAATGCACTTATTGCTCTCACTCTTCTCAACGAGCAGTGGGTGCTGTGTGCCCCTTCCCCATCCCAGAGCACTCACAGGCGGCCCAGTCCCTCTCAGCTGTGGTCAGATCAGGAGACGTTCACCCCTCCACGTCCAGAGCTCGGACTGGAAATTAATCACTCGTCGACATTGTTTCTACTGTCTCTTTTTGGTCCATTTAGATTGTTAATGTAGATTGTTGTCCGTAACTTTTCCGGCAATGTTACTGCATTCCTTCACATCACAGCCTTCCCAGGAAATTTCCTGCAATATTATTAGGTCTGAACCTGGTAACGGTAAATTACCAGTACAGATTTACTGTTCTGGTAAAATACAGGAACATTGCTGGGAAAGACTGCATGTGTGAGGAAAAGGAAAAAAACTGTTTCAGTAAAGGGAACATACAAGTCATCCATTTTAAAATATAGTGTATACAGTAGAATCCTGAGGCAGCTGGTCACAGTTATATTTTACCACAGAGACATATGGGAAATGGCCACTTTAAAACTGGTGAAACTGCTGAAGCATGACAAGGTAGACTGGCTCACTGTAAGTGATTTTAATCACGTCTGTTTCTCTGCAATTGATGTAACTGCTCCCTGTTAAAGCGAGACAATTAGGTCTGACAAGAGATCCCTGAGGAAAAATGAACTGCCGAAAGAACATTATATGTGCCGTTATATGTCTCTGAGCGCTGTTGTAACTGCTAACAGTCACAAGGCAAGGTCTATACTCATCATCAGGTTATTGTTTTTTGTGTGTGTCCTTTGACTGAGAGATTATTCAAGGCAATTTTATTAAAAATCAAAGTGTATTTTTGTAAAAATTGTATTCTTCAGGTGTCTTGTTTACTATTAGCCTTAACATATTTCTGCATAGCCCTAAAGTTACATTGTATGTTTGTTAGGTGCTGGCACCGCACATGTATTTTCACTACATACAACGTATGTTATCTAAGCATAATATCATAGGCAAAAGGGCTTAAATGGCCAAGAAGCTACATTTAAATACCTTGCAGTTGATGTCATAACTATATTCATTTAGAAAAGATACCAGTGAAATGTGCAGGTTGAGCTAAATGTGACAGAATAGCTTGTGAAGCCCTTAAACAGCTGTCATTTTGACTTGCACTGCAGGAAAACTGTTGTTACTTATTACATTAACAATCATGTCATTATGGTGAAGCAGCACGTATAACAGCATGACACCGAGGACGCATGCAGCTAAATGGAATCAAGCTGCCATTAATAAAATCGTGCACTAATTATTTCATTTACTCCCCAAAAACCTTTGTGATTTCACACACATTCAGCAGACAGTTTGGCTCATTACAGCTGGAAAAGCACATGTGTCATTGATGGTAAAAAAAAACACCAGACTGTGCTCCATTTAATTGTCCCAGGAAGCCAATTTAGAGAGGCACAATGCAGAGCACCACGGCACCGAGACAGACAGGCCTGAATGTAGCTATTGTTAACGGCATCACTTACACCTGTGTGCCTTTGCTGGTCAAAAGAAGTGACAATGGCTGCAGAAAAATGTCTATTATTGAGTAATGCACACCGCAGGTTTGGAGACTGTTTACAAAAAGGTTTGGCTGCCATTCAGACAGGTGTCCACATTTATCATCTTGATTGGCCCTCAGCTCCATGTCAGACTGGTGACACTGATGGAGCTTCATAAACACTGGACAATTAAACAAACCCTGCCCTCATTTTTAAAGTAACACAGAGCCCGAAAAATAATGCAACAATAGCTTAACAAATTTGAATGGTTTCTTAAAATGACACAAGGGAACTAACATCTGTTTCAAAAGACATTAAAAAAAGAAAAAGCTGTGGGCAGATTCATCAGCTCCACTATCTGATTGTGAGTTTCATGGCACAGTACCTTATATAAGAACATGTAGACTCTAGATCTAACTAGACCTCGTCAAATCAATGCAAATTTACAGTACATCTAGAATGTTTTATATTTATGAAAGATTAACACTCCAAAGTTACATAGAAACATGATGTGTCCAAGTCCTATTAGCCTATAAAGCTCAGTTTAGTTTAAAGCAACATAAAGAAACATCAAGCAACATTTCTTGAAAATGTCCTGGATGACTGAGAACCTCCACAAACATCTTTAAAGCAACATGTAATATATGTTAACCTGACATTTGCAAACAGCAGGTATTTTAAATGAATGTGTGGTTGGTGATTGGATTTATCATCTGTGGGTAACGGTAATTTTATCCAATCAGAGCAACACCATGTTGTTTATGTAAGTAGTGGTAAAACAGACAGTACTTCTTCAAAACTAAAAGACGCCCCGAGCTTTCATTACTGCCACATCATTGGCAAGAGTTTGGCTGGACCAGATGGATATTTGTTAACTCACAAATCTCAACTCGCAAGGTAAACATCATGTCACCTTTTACCTTTCAATATAAAGCTCTGTTAGCCATTGTTATGGACCACAAACTACATCTTTTTGTTGTGCCCATTGAAGGCCTACTTCACATGTTTGCAAACTGCTAAAAGTCCATACACTTGCAGAGACATATCTGCACCAAAAAGTTAAACTACTGTTGATGCTGTTTGTGGCAGCCATGTTGTAACAGCTCTGTGTGTGTTTTGGACATTGCAATTGCTGTAGTGGACTTTAGATGGCAAGGTAAAGTTCAATGTGCTTTCAGTATTCTTACGTCACTATTACCTGTTGGGATCCCCATAGATCACACTATTAACTGTTAAGCCCCATGGTCACATGATCTCTTGTTTCCTTCGGGTGAAACAGACAAGACAACACTTCCATTTTGGAGTCTAAATCTGGATCACCTTGGTGTTCTGTGATGTATAATGTTTTAATCTTATTGTTTGATAACACTCTTGTGGCATATGGTAAGTCAAAGTTTAAAGATCCAAGCCTATTAGCTACTGGTAGGTGAAAATAGCTGTTAAACAACTGACATTAAATCTGTGCTACCAGAATTAGTATAATTAGAAATAATTTTACAAAGCACTTGGATATAGCAAAATGCCTCTGGAATTTCATTATATGACTTTGTTCTTTCTGCCGAATAAACTTACTCAGCGTTCGCCGAGGGAACAGGCAGGTTATGCAACACAGCGCAGCCTTCAGGTTTTGTTTTCACTGTCTTCTCCTAAGTGCTCTGAATTACCCAAGTGTACCACTGTTGGATTAAATTAGCCCTGTGCAGTAAGGACTGAGAGCATACTTCAGAGAGTTGTGGCACATGTGAGTGATCATTTGTCAGAAAAGATCAATTTTACTTGCATAGATGAAAATGAAATGTTTACTTGTATAGATGAAAATTTGCAGTAAGTTGTTGCTTCATATTAATAATAATTATTGCTGCTGCTCATTAGCAACCAGCTCATAAACAAATTTCCTTTGGCTTGAAATCATTATCTTGGACCAATTCTTTTACTTAATTGGAGCTATACAGAGAAACACTTCAGTTGACAGTCACATGCTTTTAAGTATGTGGAGAAATCTGCCATAAGTGAAAAGTGTCAAATAAAAAGGTTTGTTTGTTTTATTTTGGGATATTAATAAACTAATCTCAGCAGACATGGGGAAAGAGTCTGTGTACATTGTGAAATATTCTTTGCTAAAAACAGCTAACTAGTCACTAATTACATCATGTATATTTGATACATTTGCAAAATTCACAATTAAAGTGAAATTGACTGGAGTGATGTGTTGCTGTAGCTCATTACTCCATCTAGTGGTACAAGGTGATATAACAAGCATCCAAGGACAGCACTTTCAGAGACTTTGGATCATGTCTTTGCAATTCACCCTGACATCTTTGGTCAACAATCAGCTGATAATTAACTTATCAGGACTGAAGGTCATAACATTTCAATCAGATTCAAGTCCTGACTGTGACTAGGCCACTCCAAAACCTTCATTTTGTTTTTTTTTAAGCTATTCAGAGGTGGACTTGCTGGTGTGTTTTGGATCATTGTCCTGCTGCAGAACCCAAATGTGCTTTAGCTTGAGGTCACGAATAGATGGCTGGACATTCTCCTTCAGGATTTTTTTGAAAGCAGAATTCATGGTTCCATCAATCACAGCAAGTCGTCCAGTTCCTGAAGCAGCAAAGCAGCTCCAGACCATCACACTACCACCAATATTTGACCCTTGGTATGATGTTCTTTTTCTGAAAAACACACCTTCCAAAACGTTAAACTTTTGTCTCATCAGTCCACAGAATATTTTCGCAAAAGTCTTGAGGATCATCAAGATGTTTTTTGGCAAAAGTGAGTCAAGCCTTAATGTTCTTTTTGGTCAGTAGTGGTTTTCACCTTGGAACTCTGCCATAGATGCTATATTTGCCCCGTCTCTTTCTTAAGGTTGAGGCATTGTTACGGCCCTTTGCCGTTAGTTTATTGTGCTGTGCTTCTCTCCTTGTCCCCGCCCCTCGGTGACATCCAGCTGATCAGAACTCTGGTGCACCTAATCTCAGTCAGTCATCAGCTGGACATAAAAGGCTGAAGCCGCCACAACTCGGAGACCAGTGGGTCCAGTGCCACGTCTGGATATGTTATGTGTTGCTGTTGTTTTTTCTTAGTTAAAATTGGCAGACTTTAGTTTGATTACATTCTTGATTAAGTTGAAGTCGCCCTTTTTGGTGCATATACTTACATTTCTCTTGGTTTTTCATTATCCTTACCGGCGTTATTGTGCCACTATTTTCCCTAGACCTACCTGGCACGTAATAGGCATAAACTCTGACCTCAACTGAGACAAATGAGGCCTGTAGTTCTTTAGATGTTTTGTGGGTTCTTTGTGACCTCTTGTATGAGTCGTCTGCACTCTTGGGGTAATTAGGTAGGTTTGTATAGCTTTTTTTCCTTAATAAATAAAATCATGATTTCACAACTGTATTTTGTGTTTACTTGAGTTATTTTTTTATTTATTTGATGATCTGAAAGTGTGACGTATGTGCAAAAAAGTAAGAAATCAGGAAGGGGGCAACCACTTTTTCATGGCACTGTATAGTCCCATTACCTTCAGTTGTTATAACTATTAGATTTCTTTTCTGCCATATAAATTATTGCCCATTTCGATTAAAGTTAACAAAACCAGTGTCACTAGAAAAATCTCCTGTTTGATCCTTTTTGGCCTTCATTTTAAAGCCTTACTCCAATGGGCAAAAGTACTTTCAAAATGTGTCAAAAAGATATAGACACCCAGAGGATGTCCTCGGGCAGTGAGGACTAAAAGTAGTGTTTTAACTCTGCCAAGGGTGGTAACAGTTCAAATGAGTTTTGCTGTCTAAGACTGGTTATCTGAAAGCATCCAAAGTAAAGCTAAGATATCTCTTTGGTGATTGGTTGTTTACAAAAGTGGGTAAAGTAATAGTATAGCCGTCTAAATGATAACTTGAGTAATGCCCTGTTCAGACTGTGGGTTTGAAAGTTGACAGATTGCCTTTGAGTTCAAACTGCCCAACTGTCTAACTTGTGATAGGGAGTCTCATGGTTACATCAAAGGGTAGGGGACAGTGGGATCATATACTATGTGATTTTTCAGCCTGACTGGGCCATTGTATCGGCAAAAAAAAGTGTGAGTAAGTCACAAAAAGACATGCAAAAAGGGACACAGTAAATGATGCAAACTTTCACCAAGAAGGAGTTTCAAATGGAAATTCAACCAAAATAAGGCAAACAAGTTTTGTGCTTTATGTTTTTTGAAGGAAAAAAAGAAAACCCAATGTGTACAGAGAGTTGATTGTCAGCTACCTGTCCCATCTTAACACGATCAAATGTGAAGGTGCTAGGTCAAAAGTAAAAAAAAACAACAACAAAAAAACAAACACACAAATAAGCTATATACGTCTGAAATTGTTTATACTCAGCCAAGTCAAGTCATTTTTTATGCTGGCAGCACAAAAATATAAAGTATGAAGTAAGAAAATCAAATCTTACAAAACAGGTCATTGTAAAATGAGGAAACGTAACGATTAATTAGATTTGGCCAAATGTTGACACAAATACTTGCTTGGTCTGGTGCAGAGTTAGGACAGAAGTGTTAACGTGACAAACTGAAACAGAAAGGTGCAGATTGAGCCGAGGCAACAGGGGAAAAAAAGGTGAGAGAAATAAAAACAAAGCTTGCAGACACAAGATTAAGTGTCTGGCAGAAAATGCAGGGCAGCAGCAGTGATAAGAGAACGATGCTGGGTTTTTGTAGGCAGACTGTGGGGCTTTGGCCAAGGCACAGATAATGAAACTAAAGGAAGCAATTGTCAGTGTTGAAATTCAGACTGGGAGCCTGAACGTTCACCCCAAATACAGACTGAGGTGTAGCCTCTCTGTTCCCCAGAGACCTGGGCAGGCACTGTATACTGTAGATTATATGGAGTAAATGTTTAGACCTGATTTACTATATGTTTCTGGTTTGGACCTGGGTTTAATTATGAATGCCAGGTTGGTCCTTGTTGTTGTTGGAAGGTCTGCAATTTTTCTTTCTAGTATTATGTAATCACCAAAGAATATATATATATATTATAAGAGGAATGATGCGTGAAATAACTACACTGGACTTGGCTTCATTATCAAGGATTTTAATAAATGACAACGTTAGACTCATACCAAAAGCTCTGGCCAATCACATGCTCACAAAGAGAGAGGCTTGGAGTTTGGACTGTGGGTCCAACCACTTGTCAACATTGAAACGATAGTGGCAAGAAAAGGTGGAAATAATTGTGTCATTGCATTGGTCATTGGTCAAACATTGGCCTAACTAGAAGTTTTCTAAGGAAAGAAAGGATTTTTTGGGTAAAGCAGCTTTTAGTTGTGGGATTTGTTCTGTACAGTCTGGGTGTAGTTCTAGTGTAATGGGTTTGGTTCTGTTACTGTCCAGCTTTATCTGGTAAATCTTGTTAAGTGTTGGATTTGTCCTGGGTTAGTCCAGGTTGAATCTTGTTGTACTGGTTTTGGTTCCGTTTACACAACATGTTTTGCAGACACCACAATGATTCTCGTTTACACAAGGCCATTGTTCTCAATCAATCCATGAAAATGCAATTGGTTTAGTTGTTGTTTACTTCTAGCTAATCTGCTCCAATTATAGGTTTATACACAGACTGATAACTTCTGTCTGGTAGTTGGTCTTTACATGGTGTGTTCATTTAGTCTTCGGTGTTGCTCATTTTGCATTTGAGTTTAGTGTAGTGTCATTAATAGTCAGTAGATTTGTCAATTGTCATAGCTTCACAGAGAAACCCTGGGATAACTGAAAATGTTAACCACTAATCCAGACATTGATTTCCTAACCTTGATTTCACTTGTGTTCAATTCAGACTTTGTTTAGAGGAGTATTGAGGGATAAAGCAAAATCATAAGCCAAGGACTGGAGTTCAGAGGAGATAAGAAAACAAGAGTTTGTGAGACAGGTGCACCGCTCAGAGAAGGATAAACGATTGTGTACAGGCAGTCGATGGAGCAAAAGGGAGGGATATGGCCAGGAATGATAAGGAAGCATGGCAGCCACAGTTGGTCATGACAGATAGATAGAAAAAGAGACAAGAGTCTGTAAATAGACCCCTCCAGGTTATTCAGGACAGGGGAGAGGCTCAGTCCAACACAACACTAGACTCTGCTACGCACTGGGCCAAGTCTGAGGCAAAGAAAAGGTCTGTTAAGTGAATCTGTTTTGTAGTAGAATGACAACAAGTTTGTGTTGTTATAAAACAATTTCTCAATCACTATTATTATCGATGTCTGAATAAAAATAAATGTAGAAAAAAAGGAGTAGCCACTATGCTTTGGATTGTGCTGTTGTTCTGATGCACTTTGAAGTTGACCCTGTCATATCCTCAGAGCCAGTTTTCTGCTTTTTAGACAAACCTTGGTCAATTTAATTCATATGTATTATAATATTAAGCAGTTTCTTTTCTGCGATATAGACATTCTTGGGCAGACTCACAAGAGCCAACAGGGAGCAGTCGGTGATGGCCTGCCAAGCACTGTCATCTCCATTTTAATAGTGCTTAATTATCTGGGTTTGACAGGCTGGCTTAATATGTGGACTGGAAATGACTCTGCTCCAGATCATTCGCTGACCCTGTAATCAATCAACATGGCATTGCGTAGTCAACACTGCAGCTGTGTTTGTAAAAGCAGCCCTGTAGGATTATAATTTATGCACAGGATGGTGGAGTTCAGCTTCACCCATGTGATGTTCACACAGATGGAGGTTATCAGACGCTGGTTTTTATGCAAACTCCTGAATATAGAAGCAACTCAGGCTGTCAGTCACTGCTTGACATAATGTGGAGGCAAATGAAAAGGCCTCAAAGCAGACAGTTTTATTAGAAAGATTATTTTATTATTTATAGCGTGAATAATAAATAATAGCTGGGTATAATATTTTTGCTTTTGTTCATTTCAAGAAACTAGGCGTGAAATGTATGAGTTGAGTTCTTGTGAACTTTTATGACCTGTAGTGTTCCTGAGTTGACATCTTTTGTCTTCAGTCTTTGCAGCTATATCTAATGAGAGAGAGAGAGAGATCACAGGGTTATTCTGAGATTCTAAAATGTCAGATGTCAAATAATCTGTCTCAACTAAGTCTATTATATCTTGTACAGAGCCCCACATTAGTTTAATGGATGGCAGTGTGTCAGTACTTTTTGTTTACATGTTCAAAACAACAGAATGCACATGTAAATCCTATGGGAAAACGTGGACAATGGAAGCGCACCAGGAGAGATTTTAATGTAGATATTCATTCATCCATTAAGAGTAACAGGAGGTTGGAGCCTATCCCAGCTGCTTTAGGCCTGAGGCAGGGTGGACAGTTTTATCACAGGGCTAACACCACCATTGACTCTCACAATTGTTCACCATGGGGAATTTAGATGAACCATTTCACCTATACTTGCATGTCACTGGACAATGGGATGAGGCCGGAGGACCCGGAGAGAACCCACGGTAACACGGGGAGGACATGCAGATGCGCATCATGATGATACATGAAGAAAATTTGCCGTAACAATAAAAATGACGAAAAAAAAGTATTGGGTATTAAAGCTTTTCGGGTCTGTACCATTAAATTGTGCAGTTTTAACGAACAAAACTAGGGTTACTTTCCTGCGGATCTCACATGAACAAACTTTTGTTGAGATTTATTTGTTTACTTTCTCTCTCCAGCCATGATTAGTCTGAAACATTTAGTTCTTGTGACACTTGTGTAGTGGAATAATAATGCCTCACTTAGACAGAGATCCACAGGGTACTAGACTGCAACCAAAACAGACTATTTTTTTACAATGAACAAGTAAATTTTCCTTCTTACTGCTGCAGACTCCTTCATGAGGAGCAAAACGAGTGAAGATTGAACTGAACATGCACAAACCTGGTATAAAGTGACTTGGGATTTCCTATTTACTCCAGCTTGAGTAACTGGAGACTACAGTTCAAAGGGAACAGTCCATTCTTTTAAATCAGATGCACTGTTTGTGTCAGTGCATAGTAACACAACAATGTGAAGCGTAGTTCTTGTTTATGACTGTTTTATCACTGATATCATGAGATATTATTGTGGATATGATATAGTCTCCACAAACACAAATGATGAGGGACATCAAATAAAGTGCAGTAATAAAACCTAACCAGGCGTGTTTATTGTTATCTCATTTTCAAACTGATTTGGTTTTGAAACAGAAACAGAAAAATAATGGTGATGATAAATGAAACTTCAGAGACTATTTAATACATGTTGTTAAATCGTTACAAATTGAGATGAAAAGGAATCTCACTCTGTCTTTTGGCCTGTTTGAAAGCTGCTTCCCTTGTGTAACGTTTAGCTACCTATCAGGCAATCAATGCAGACCTAGTTCTTTCATGCTTTGTTCAAATTATAGAAACTTGTGAGCCAGGGGAGCCTGTAGGATGCTGAATTAGAGCTGGTACTGTACTGAGGAGGATTTCCTTTGGTGCCAGTGTGTTTGTATGGTCTGGCCTATGGGTCTCTAATGCTGTTCATTAGCTGGCTGAGTTGTGTCAAGATGTTAAAGCAGACTGCCAAGGCCTTGAGCCCTGAGTGTAAAGCTCTTCCCAAAGGACCGGGCCTTGCTGTCTGTACCAGAGCATGGCGGACACGCAGCCTCGTCAATAATAGCACGGCACTGCTCACATCACAGCTGCACCTCAGGAAATGTGAGGAAACACGCCGCCACACAGCCTCGCAGCTCCAGATCTGGACAAACTAAACGTGATATCCATATGCACTGATAGCGAGAATAAAGCCTGTGTATGTAGACAGTAGATTAACACAGGCTCTCAGTCTCAACAGGCTTTTATTGTTTCCTGATCTTTTTATAAGATTCATGTGGTGACCTTCGGACTGATCTGGGAATGGAAGAGCAATTTCTCACAAAGCTCTGTGAATTCAAAAGTACTTTATCCTCTCTATCCTTGTATATAAGCAGCACTAATCCCCATGCTTGACTTTATATCTCTTTTGAACAGGAAACTGCTTTGCAACTTATTGTTCTTAACAAGTTTTAAGGTGTATACAGGTGTAAGTACTGTTTGCAATGTTTCAGTCAGTGTTTAGGCTGAGATGTACTTACGTTTTTCACAATAGATACGTTGCAACTCAACAAATACAAACAGAAATCATTGTCAGAGATGGCAACCCATGCAGCAAAAAGGTAGAGTAGATTTCCACCTTTTTCACTAAAATATTCATTCATTTTGTTGCACTTATTATTCAGGGTCGGGGGCCCCTGTCCCAGCTGTTTTAGGGCATTAGGGTTGAGCGAGGGCTAATGCAGACAAACCTTCACACTCACATTTACTCCTATGGGCACTTTAAATTCACCAAATGGTTTAGAAATTCAAATCTTGGAGGAGGAAGATGGAACAAACCAATGCAATCCATGTGTGCCTGGGGAATTGAACCTGCAACCTTAATGCTTGAAGGCATGAAAACATGACTCCTCCAAACCAGCAGCTGACATGGAGTGAACAGTATTTTTATGTGAGACTCTGCTGTAGCACTTTTAAGAGAAGAAAAACGAGTAACCATTCTACACTCAGATTATGAGACATATTGGTAAGGTATGGTAATTGTCCATCTAATGCAAATATCATTCCTGTCTTCTAGGCCCTGGCTCCATGTGCATGGATATTTGTATAAAAAGATATTTACTTTTTGATTAAAAAAATGTTATATCCTCGTTCACTCTGACACACAGTATGTATCTATCTCCATCACACGGCACCACTACAAATGCTAAAAACAAGTATTCCAGAACACAAGACACTGTGCTAGAAACCACAGAAGAACATTTAGACGACGCTCACTGAGTTTGGTTTGCTTTGCCAGTGTGCCAGTGTCCTTTTCTAAGTATCAGCAGATGTAAGTCAGAAAGTAAAAAGTGATGCGGGTAATGACTTTGTGAAAAGACCTAATAGTGGACACATAAAACCTCATATAACTGCCATTGTTGTTGTTGCTCAAAACACACTTCCACAAAGCTCCATTTTGCCTCTCTCTAAAGATATTTTAAAATCTTAACAGTATTATTTTTTTCTCAGTTTTGCGTCCTAAAAATCAAATTTACATGTGAACAAAGGGGTTCAAATGCATAGAAAAATGTGTTGTTCATAAAAATATGTGTACATGTTGCCAGGCCCTTTAGTGTTAAGGCAAATTGGCTAGTAAATATAAATATATATCACAACACAATGACTCATTGAAATATGTAGCAGCATCCAAAGCCTCCAAACTTTAGCAGCTGTCAAACAACCTTATCCCTGCTAAATCTAATCATTCATTGCAGACAGACATCAGCATGCACATATGTAAAACCTACAGAAAAATGAGGCCACAATGAGCACTCCAAGAGACTTTTTTTTTAAGAAGGCACTTCATTATTTTCACAAGTCTAGATTTCTGAAAAGTCAAAATCACACATTCTGTCCTTTTTTTCAAGGCTTTACAAGCAGCTCATCTAACACTCTTGCTTATGGCTGGCTATTTTATAACACCTGTTTTGTCACCATACAAACTGTCTTCCATCTCATCTGCAGGAACGTGGCTCAGGGCATTGTGAGCAGAAATAAACTTGAATTTGTGGAGGTGGGTGCGCCTTTTATCTCTCTGAACAATATGCAATAAAAGATTTTACTTAAGTGTATAATCACAGTAATCATAGAAAATGTGGTATCAAGACCTACGACCCTTCGTAGACCTCCGGATTATGACAGTGTGGTTTCAAACAGAACATGTGCCAGTTCACTCCCTGGAGACTGGTACATCGCAGATCCGTGTGTGGACTGTGGGAGGAATCACATTATATCAATCACATGCTGAGACTTGTGCTGAGAACTAATCCCAGTCCAATTTATTCCATTTAGGTCAGAGAAAAGTAAAGAGTGCACTCCTAAATCTTGTGTCTGCATTTAGCAACGAATAAACTAATTAAAGGGCTGCAAAGGCTGTGGTCAGGAATTAGTGCAGCTTCCCGTAACCTCATTTCTTGTGCGCTCATCGATCCCTCGTGCCATTTATACGTTTGGTTCTGTTTTACTGTCCTGAAAAACACGATCTGAGAAAAACAGAATGAAAAAGGTGTCTCTTAAAAAGTAATCCATGAAACAGAGAAGTGTTTTTGCCGCTGTCCCATGGGACTTTATTACACTGTGATACTATCATACAAATAATTCATAATGTGCTCGCTACTAAAGGCAGAAATATAGTTGCTTTTTAATCCATAAAACTGCCATGTTGTTGTACAATTGTTAGTCATGGTTCGCGTGGAGGACACAAACATACAAAAGGCAGCTATTCTATTTCATTCATGCAGAAAAGGTTTTCCAGATGAATGAAATGCACAGTTTAACTACATTATACTTTAACTACTGGATGATAAAGAGTTGAAAACCATAAAAACTAAAATGATTGACAGAATGTTTCCTCTTATGCTTCCACCTCAATAGTTTGCCTTTGTGTATTGGCATCATATCGACACATCATCATATCAATGACGTTCATTGCAGACTTAATGTGTCTTTCAATACTTTCTGTTTCTATCGTCATGTCCTTGGCACAGTCTGGCTCCATAAAGCTTGCTCTTATTCCTGGTGTTTTAAAGCGATGCACAGTCACTTCACTTCATCTTGTCATATTATGCAGAAGGCCTAGAGCGTTTATGAAAATGCATCAGGAGCAGTCTACAGGATGTAGACACTGAGTTTCCAGGTTTTAACAGATTGTAGCATATTTATTAAGAGCATAGGTCCACTTGTATGACCACATCCACCACTCCTGTCCATAAAAATGCTAATAAATCAGACTGTGTGGCTTAAGATGGGGACAGTATTAGATGAAATGGGGCAGTGATAGTACATTAAGAACACTGACATTGCTCTCTCCACCTACACATTAGACAGCTTTTTGATGTGGAAGATCACTGCAGTGAAGCAACAAAGAAAACCTATTAATCAAATGAATCAATGATTAAATTATTCGTTTTAAATGACAGTTTAATGCAGCCTTTTGATTCTCTGTTGAACCGGTTCTGGTTTTATTACAGAGAACTTAAAGAAAATCTGCTGTATGTACTGTTGCATGTACAGTATACGTATAGTATATGGACAGCTGCAGGTGAAAGACGTAGGCACAGATTACTTAAGTCAGTTTGTAGTCACCAGAGTCACCAGTTTTCAAGTCTAGGACTCTTTTGAGTTCAAGTCCAGGTCCAAGTCACCAAAAAAATTCAATTTGAGTTCGAGTCGAGTTGAGTCATCATCATCTGAAGCTGCTGAAGGATGCTGTATTCCTCTCTTCCATTTCTTGTTGTCCTACACTGTGGCGGTGGCAGCTCACATCAGTCAAAGGTGTTCATGAGCTGTTTTCTTGTTTCTTCTGCTTTTGATGGAAATGTAACACAGCTTAAATGTACATCTAGATCTTAAGGAACCTAAATATGCAAAATGTATGAGAGAGAAAAGCAGTGATGACCTTCAATGCTCTTTCGTCCTTTCTATGAAAACGATCATGAAGTATTGTGCACATGTTGGTCCTGAACTCTTGAGGTCTGGCTGAGCATGTTAAGAGAAAAACAAACCACACGTTTTGGTGCAGCGCTTGTAAAGGTCCTGCATTTTAACTTTCATCTGCCAGTGCTTTTCTTTCCCAGCCCGTTTCTAATCTTAGACCGGAATTGGGCCTTTGTCCTTGACAGTACCATACTTTACAATGTATGTTTGAAAGGGCTGGGAATTTTTACTACTATGGTTGCTGAGATGGAAGCTGCAGAACTAGTTGAGATAAATGAGATCATTCAAGGCGTGATGTTGTGGAAAAGGTTAGGATGCAAGTTTTTAAAAAAGTTTTCAGTGGAAGTAGGTCGAGGAGGAAGAGAAATGTTAAATGATGAGGACATCTGGACTTTAGGTCATCCACACAAACAGAGCAATATTAGAAAGTACACAGGGGGAAAGAGAATTGGCTCCGGCTCAGTGCAGCCTCACACAGACTCCAACGAGACAAGAGACTGGACAGGAGGAGGGCATCTTTTATACAAGTATGTCTAGGTGCAAAGTTTTTGAACCAAACTATATATTTACAACAGTGGTTCTCAAACTTTTGATTCTGCCAGTACCACCCCTTCTTTTGTATTGTATAATTCATAACAGAGGAGCCCTGGAATACTACATACAGGAATCAGTTTTATTCCTAGCATTGGTTAATTGGTCCAGTTTTACTTTTTATAATAAAATGAAAGATGAAAAGGTTGCTGTGCTGTTGTTAGTGGGTGATGGCCCCGTGATGGTAGAACATTTAGGGTAATACAGATTTAATGTTTGAAGTTTGTTACACATCTGGCTTCCTTTTTTTTGACTTTTAGCCTTTACTTGATTGGATAGTAGACAGACAGGAAGCAGGGTGAGAAAGGAAGTGACATTGGGTAAATGACCTGAGCTGGAATTGAACCCACGTCTCCCAGCTAAATGGTATGCACTCTACCAGGTGAGCCACTGAGGCACTCCACCATGTAACTTTCATCCAATAGAGGGTGCAGAGGTAATCATAGTGTATTTTGTACAAATACGACTGATAGGGTCCAGTGTATTGGCCTGTTTCTGCAGCCTTTTTTGGAGTGCCGTAAACAGCATGTTCTTCACGTAATGTCTGCATGTCCTGGCAACAGGAATTATATATAATTTATATTGGAGGTTTCTGTCCAGCTGAGTGTACTGTGTCAGTGAGAAAGGCATGTTTCTACCGATCTCATGTCTAAAAACGATCAAAAATAACTTTGAAAATACATATTCTTTGGCTAAAAGTTACGTGGTGGTACTGACAAAAAGTTACACGCAGCTGCTTTAATGTAATCTGACAAAAAATATGTTTGGAGTCGATGAGGGACAAAGGAATGAATTGCACCGCAGGGGTTTGTTTGATTTCCCAACAATAATTTCTGTAATAGTTGTGATCATCATAAAATACTTTTACAGTTTGTTATTTTGATGAATTGTACATCATTTCACTCTTATAACTCTCATATTCTCACAATAAAATGACTGCCTATAAACCTAGGTAAATATTTATATATCTGTGAAAAGCTTTGACAAATGCCTTTTAGTCTAAGCTTCATTTTATGACAGTCATGACCAGATTGTCCTATTGATCTGAAGGCCTGGCTTTCACCCAAACATGACTCAGGGGACCAAGATGGAGAACAGTAATGACTTTGTAAAACAGGATGATATGCTAAACAATAAGAAATACAGTACATCTTTTACAAATTATGGAACGTCATGTGAAACAGACAATGTTACAGACAGGTGGGCTTCTAATTGGTGTTGCACTTCTGACCCCAATGATCAGCAGGCTGACGGTATTCTGTAGGACTTCTCATGCATTACCCCAGCGCTGATGTGAACAATGCAGCCGTGATGGATTTTATCACTACAGAGGTTTGATTTCTCCATCTCTGCTCTCTCCTAATGCTGCTCATGTAAGTCAGTCTGCTCCGTAACTTTCTCAAGTCTTGAACCCTTCGACAATCATTATCTTAAAAAGAAATTTTAGGGAGCTTTTTCTGTAGCTTTGTTCTGTCCTATTTTCATTTGGGCCTTGATATTTCTTTGCTCAAGAACAGTCAGTGATTAATTTGACTAGACTGAATACAATGTGAAATCAATGACTCATATGTGCAGTGACGCCAATGGCCATCACCTGACATTTACAGAAAATAGTCTGCTTTATTGCTGAATTTAGTAAACTAAAGAAAATGTCCTTGTCTGACACAAAAGAGAGGAATGTCAGCCACCTTAATCAAGTGTACAATGAAGCCTTTTAAACCTTTAAACCTGTAGGTAAGCTTCGGCACAACATTTTCAACAGCATTGGCTGTAGAAAAGATCCACCTCTGCTTTGTGGTCCAGTAAAACAATACTAAAGACCTTCATTACAGGGCTGCCACTGAGTCAGCTTTATTCAAATAGAGTGTACAGTTTGATTGACAGCTTAGCTGTTGGCAACACTAAGCAGACTGACCTGTCAGCGACACAGCTGCCAACAACAGCTCCGCCCACGATGTAACACTGTAACACGAAAGGCTAAAGACAATTTGTCTTATTTTGAATAAAACATGGCTAAAAAAGGAGATGATAAGGTCTGGGGAAAAGACAATTTCTGCTCTTAGTTGTTTTTTTGTTGTTTTTTTGTCTAATAATGATGATAACATGTCATATAACACAGCAGTGTTTTCATACCATTAAAACACAAACTACAAAATCCAGCTGAGGAGATGTTTTTATAAACTGTGAAGCTGGTGTCCTCACTGAAAACAACGATGTCAGGGCACAACATTCATGCACAACCAACGACTACAAAAGAGAGGGTAGAAGAAGTATATATGGGTAGAGTTTCCTATACTAGGTGTTTGAAGTGTGGAGGTGCTGTTCTGTAGAATTTATGTGAATTTTGGATTATATGGCTGGTATGGTGTGTCAAACCATTTTATTTCTTGCAGTAAGTCTGGACTGTTAGCCACCACAGTGCAGGTGTCAGAATGCCACACACTTAAGTGACCCAGAGTCTTGTGGAGTGGGTCCACTTGTCATTATAGTACTTTTTCTCCTTTTGATCTTTTTTTAATACCATTGGAGACAAATTGGAAGCAAACCAAATTATAGGCACACAATATTTGTCAACAGGTATTTTTAGCCCCTACAGTGTCTAATGGCTGAGGTCAACTAGCCCTAGCTTGACAGATTCCACAGTGCATCTCTTAGCAAGACAAGGAGTGTAATAATCCAGACACCGCAATTTTATTAATTCATTTGAGACACCCTCTGTATATACCACAAAGTATTTCTTTTTACGTCATTGTTTTTAATGCCAAAGTCATCACGGAGCGTTTACTCAATTTTAATTTGCTTCTTTATTGTACATTAAAAAATAGTTACATATTTGTGACAATAACACATAATACTGATCAGTTACTCTTTGACTGTGGCAGTGCTTTTGTTGGGAGAATGTATTTTGAGAGCACTAGTAACAGTACATTCTGTACAGAATCACATTTGTGGTCAAATACCATGATAAATCCGTCTAATATTGTACCAGCGTGAGATCAAGTATTGGATCGATTTGCAGATTGGTGTAGACTGGTGTCGTCCCGGGAGGCGGTGGTGAGCCTGAAGCTTGGCATGCAGACCAAACACATGATTTAGCAGGTGATTTACGTTTATACCTCGCAGCTCTGGGTAGAGTTAGAAAGAATAAGATTGCCAATACAAGTGACCAAGATGAATTTCCTTCGCCGCGTGTTTGGAGCCCAGTGTGAATACAATCCCAGCATCAGAACAAGGGCTTGCAATGTTTCTGAGGCTTGTGATTAGGATGCCCTCTGGATGCCACCCTCCACAGGATTTAATAACAGATCCAGCTCTGTGAGACCCTCGGGCAGAAACACAAAACACCAGAAGGGCTGGAACACATCCCAAAGCTAAATATAGTGGAACTAAGTGCAGGCATTTCACAAACAAATATAATTTTAATTGCTTTACATAGATACACAGGATACTGTTTGATAAACAAGATTATGTTGGTTGACTTTTAAAAACATGGTTTACAAAGTGCTTAACAAAAAAACAATCAAACGGCAACATAATTAATCGACAATTAGAGAGGGAAATTTGTGACATAAGTAAGTGGAGGCAAAAGGCAAACCAAACAAGTTTATGAGGAACACAAGATATAAAAAAATACAATAACTGACTTAAAAGTTAGGGATTTGTTTTAAAAGATGATAACTATAATAAAAACGAAACAATAAAATATGATAGATATAACAGATAAAAAATAACAATAAAAATACAGTGATAAATATCATGACAGAGCCAGTCTATAAAAATGGGTTTTCAGAAGTGATATAAAAGATGATACTCTGCCAGCCTTAACTCCTCAGGCAGGTTTGTCCAAAGTCGAGGGGCTCTGACTGAAAAAGCCTGGTCACATTTAGTCTACATCCTCAACTTTGGAACAGTTAAAAGGGCCCTGCTTGTATGGGATTAAACATTCAGATGTGTATCCTTCATGAAGGAATCAGGGAAAGCCTAAAGCAATAATTATGAAGTAGAGTTTATCCTTTGGGCAGAAAATATACAGCAGCCATTGTAAAAATTAGGTAGGTCTTAAAAAAACAAAGCTTAATCCAGTATACAGATGTGAGTTTTATTTACAACATAGTCCAGCTTGTTAAATTGACTTTAATGTGATGCGCCCAGGTGAGTGCATTTCTCTGTTGACATTCTCACCAGTAGAAACTCTCAGTGCGAATTGTGCGTGAAATCCACCTTATTTGAGCAGCAGTTGCGTTATGCTTATCACACAATGCACTGCCGACTGTTTGCTCGGTCACCTGCCTGGCAAAATGCAGCGGCAGCAGAAGGTGAGCCTCCATCACTGCACATCAATGAAGTGGCTTCACGTATCAGCCGCTGAAAACCTGCCTGCGAAAAGCTGATAACTACAAATGCGCTGTAGGAAAATACATATGGACCGAGTGCTCTGGCCTCCCAAAGCAAATATACATTGCTGAAGTAGTGAGAATGGAAAAGTCATGATACAGGCGGAACAACAGTCAATTTGAGATGTTGTGGATATTTTGAGACATGTCATATTGCCTCATAGAAGTTGCACTGGTAAAACATATTCTATAATGTGACAATATATATGCAAAAAATATGTAAAATGTGTTAAATAATAAGCAAATAGTTTTCGTATGATTTCAGTGTGTGTTATTGTGAGCAGTTCACTTGAATTGTAATTTTTACTTGTTTATAAAATTATCTATAAATATGGAATGCCTGTCTTTAGTACACAATAACTACTTACAAGTGAATACAAAAAAGACAGAAAGTTTAATCATTGTTCCAGACCAAACACTACCTCAAATCAAACAACACCTCTGTTCCTTAGGCTCATCCATCCAGTTGAGCCTGAGAAACCTTGCTGTTTTGTTTGACCAATCTATGTCTCAGGATAGTCATTCTAGACATTTCCTAACATTGTCAACAACATTGCTGTCTAAAGCTGACATGGAGATGATTTTTAATGCTTTAATTTCTTCTCCTTTACATTACTGTAATTCTGTTTTTACTTGTTTAAACAAATCGTCTCCAAATGGTGCAAAACCCTGCAGCCAGGCTTTTAACACAGGAACAGAGGAGTCAGTAAAAATTAGAATTAACTTTAAAATTTTAGTATTATTATTAGTAGTAGTACATCAAAGACCTCTTCACCACTTACTCCTCCTCCTGCACGCTTCAGTCCTCGGGTCAAAACCTTCTTATGATTACCACAACCTGCTTTAAAACTCAGGGGACCTGTCCTTACAAACAGTTGCCCCCCAACCCTTGTAATGCCCTGCCCTGTCTCTGTGTGTGGTAGATTCTGTTGATACTTTTATTTAGACAAGATTTTAGTCGATTGGGATTTTATGTTTTGTTTTTATCTCTTTTTTGTTTTGTTTTATTTGTTTTTTACTGTTCAATTTATTTAACATGTTTGAAAAGCACTTGTGATTTATATCTTTGATGGGTGCTATATAAATAAAGTTTACTTATTTATGTTTTCATGCCTAAAGAAGAAAAATCCCATCATAATTAATGCATGGCACATTAAACATAATAAGCCTTAGTCAGTACACCAACCTTAGCTCCTGAGCACTGATGGTTGTTTTGTTATGTTGTTTGACGTATTGTGTTTTTCTTGACTGGCTGACAGAATTGGGGATTGCATCAGCAAATAAAAAAAAAAGGTGCAGTTCAAGGATGAATAATGACTTCCCACTTTTTAAGGTGCAGTTTGAACAAAATGGAACACATCTGTCAAAAGTATTTCAATAGTGCAATGTCACATCAACATAACACTCTTTTCACTTGTCTGTCTTTGATGAATGGACTTTAAACCCCATGAAACCCAGTGTAAGGAGTCATTTTAGTTCCATTACTGGTTCTACAACAGTACTAGATAAGACAAACGGAGCAGCGTTGAAGAAGAAGCGCATTTCTGTTTCTTTTTGGTTCACACATTCTTGCATCATTTAGAGTATTTTTGAACTGAATACTTCCTTCTACCTGGTTTGTTTACATGCCCTAAAATTGAATGTGAGGTGTGGAAATGCAGACTACAAGTCAGTCAGTCAATCTGCTTATTTTGATATTTTTTACTGTGGAGATTACTAATTACTTGAAGTTAAAGCACTCTCAATGACACAATGACAGCTGTAAAAACATTGCAGGAAGTGAGCAACACTGCAGGTTTATCATTAAGACGCATGGTTCAAATAAAGTAATACAGGGCATAAAACAGTGGTTGGGCGCACTGTCAACTTGCATTTACCGTAAGAGTAAAGTTACATTTGGGGCCTGTTTGCACTGCTGAGGAAGGCACTGAATAGGCAGAGTATCAAGCTTATACCAAAGCTGTTTGTATGATGACGTCTGGGATCAAGGCTCGCAGTGGGAGGACCAGCTCGGCTACAGAGAGATTAGTAGTAGCCTGCTCAGCCTGGAGATGAATCAACTCTGCAGAGACCAGACCAACTGCTGTTTGTTTGAGTGTGTAAGAAGCACAGCGACATTCACATAACGGCTTCAAAGGTTCCCAAACACAGCACGTCGGGGCCACCCCCAGGAGAGACTCGTGCCTCCTTAGAGCAGAGGTAAAGGTGATGCTCTGAATGTTGATTTTGACACCTCAGCGTATGGATGTTTAATGTGAGTATTGATTGACATGCACTGGCTGTCTCTCTATCAAGCAGTAGAGCAAGCCCTTTTATCGATCACTTCTTTGTAACTTAAGGAAAATTTCGTCTTGCTCTAAATACTGAGAAATACTAGTACAGTACATGTAAGACACATTTAGTCAATATCTTACCTTGACCAAAAAGTTTTAATATTATTCCTCGGTGCGCTGTGTTTGTGCACCAGCTTTAACAGAAATATCAGTCAATGCAATGTGACATTAAAAACTGCCAGACACTTGACTAGACTTCAGAAGTTAGTCAAGGTTTAACAACATTTTGATTGGGTTAAAAGGTAGAACATAAAAGCTTTAGAAAAAGAAAAAAAAAACAACTAAATAACTGCCTTGTCATTGAGCCAAGTCTATGTTTGAGAAATGAATAGAGGGAAAGTGCAGCCTTTCTTTTGGATATCTTTAGACCATTAAAACTCCACTGCCTAATTTTGCTTTTCCGTCCCTATCTCAGCCTCACCACTCACCTCAACAGCAGCATAGTAACCTTTCCTGCTTCTTTTATCTAAAAACAAAGGTAAAACAGGACCAATTTTAAATCATTAAATCAAAGTTTGGAGCTTACCTGAAGCTTTTATCTGTGGAGTTTACTGTAGTAGCTGTACTGATCCTGTAATTACCTCTGCCTCCTTAAACACTGCGTCGAGGCATTACCAACATTTATCCATGTTTAATTTGCTGCCCATTTCTCTAATTTTAGAGACTTTGTCTTTTTGTAGTTTGAGAGTTCAGCTGACTTGCACCCTGTACTTTATTTGCTGCTGCTGTTTTTGCACTTGTGACTTTTGTTGTAAATGTTGTGTGATCTTATTGTTGTTTGGTTGCTTTCATCTGTTGTGAATTGAGTAGCTCCCCTGTCCCATGACAAATTCCTCCCATGGCAGACAAATGAACAACCTCAACCTTAATCTTTTTGTTAGCTAAGGTCCTTAGTTGGTGACATCAGTGTCAACCACTGGGAGTGCTCCTTTTTACTGAAAGTGAGCTGTGATTGGCCTGATCAATCTCATCTATTAAAATCCTTGATTATAAAGCCTAAATCACGTCTTGATGTCTCATTTTTTCACAGATGTTTCCTGTTACAATAATCTATGCTCGTAATGCTGGATCTGTGTCTACCGCATTGCTCCATCATGCAAACACACAACACTGTTGGTACACTTGGTAACACTTTTGACCATCAACAGTTAGGGGGACACTTCACAGGTGAATACTATCCACACAATGACAATGTTCAGTGAGTCAGATTCTATGTTATTATTCTGCATCAGCATCAATTCTTACACGAAACCTCAAACAACTTTTATGCACAGACATTTTAACCCTGGTGCATCCAGAATGCAATGGCCCATTGACCAAATACCTCAATATTATGTTGAGGGAGAACAACATATAAAGGCTTATCAGACTAGTGTACCAACAATAGGAATATAAAGGAGGCATTATAGAAGTCCACAAAGCTGCAGAGGGCTGTGCTTTTGGCAAAACCGTGTAGTAATCCAGTTTTGGCAGACAGCATTACAAAGCTGGACTCTTGCTTTTCCCACAGGCTCTTAAGCAAACAAGTTATTCTTTAAAAAGCTATCTCTATTTGTGCCAAATCAATATACTTACAGTGATTTAATAACACAGATTGACCAGTTAAACCTAAGCAATATATATTTTGGTAAATTCTTATTGGCTTAAGTGTGACACTGATTTTTAAGAATGAAAGCGAGAGCACATTTCACTTTGTTTAAAACAAGCAGCTTTGGCGCACAAAAAGTCTTGAGGAGAGTTAAGACGTAGCACAGAGCCACTGCATAGGGTTTGTGTGTGGATTTTGTTTAGTTGTGTTTTTTACAATCGTTACTCATTTCACAGAGTTGTTTTTACAATAAAACAAAATCATACATTTTTGAAGGCTCAAGGCTTTGCTGTTTCACGCTGTCAGTCTGTCCACACAGAAACAGAACTAGACTTTCTCCAACCTGATCATGAGCAATAAACCCCTGGCTCTTCAGTAATAGAGACAATAATAATAACTGTTCATGTGAGTACAATAGCTCTGTTTAAAATAGAAAACAATTAACTGATCAAAATACTAATTTAAATTTTCATTATTAGTAAATGTGAGAGTTTGCTAACAGAGAATGGATTCATTTTTACGAGTGATTGCATACATTTTCAGATGTACTGCAATTCCTTTGTGGACTTATGTACATCACCAGCTCACTAGACTTTGAAAATGTTTCTTACAATGGGAATATAGCCTGAAAAGTGATATAGTATTGCTTTAATAAATGGTGAGATAAATGTGTCACAAATTAGAAAACTGGAAAACCAAAAAGCACATTGTTAATCTGCATGAATAAATAGAAATGCAGTATTAAACACACATTAATCTGAGTTGACTGTCATGCACAGTCCTAGCACATTATCAATTTCCCGTTTAATACTGAGCTGTCCCAGGACCACCTCACGCTTCCTGCGCTTTAGCATGAATCACAAAGTAAGAGAGACACCAGCTCATTTTTTCTCAGCGTAAAATGGGCTAGTGAGAGGCTAGTCATGGGCGTTGAGTTATAAATATGAGTTGTCATGGTTTAATGGCTGTAAGCTTGACCAAATGGGCCCAGGGGACACACACATCAGGATCTTTCACATGCTTCTTCAACAAACCTGGCCATGGCTCTATCCCTGATACCACTCTCCATTGTCCCTCCTCATGATTCTTTGCCTGACCAACTGTATCTGATTACCTGTATCTGCTTATGGCTCCAGGTCTTTATTTTTTAAACAAATAGAAGCAAACAACTGCTGGCATCTTTGGGCTTTGTGTATTTAAGACAAAAACTGGCAAAGAAATAGCATTCACAGTCTGAACATCAGAAAGCTGAAAATGAACCAGAAACAATGTTATTCTACAGTACTACTGTTCCGTTTAAACAGAAGCCTTTAAAAAAAATAAGCCTTTGCTGACATTCACAGATCCTTTGAAAGTCTTGGCCGAGCCTATAATTACTTCAATTACTCATCAGCTAATAAGTGATGGATTTGACCTTTGAAGGCTTCAAATTAAGAGGAAAGTACACACTTGGAAATGGTCTTGAGCAATCTTTTCTCCAGTACTGACCTCATGAAAGTGCTTTAAAAACCAACTTATACTGTAATAACTGGCCCACTGTGTGTTCATAACCTTTCCACATGCTTCATTATGTCCCTACAGAAACTTAAACAGAAAGAATCACTGGTAAAGCAAATATGCCTCAAAGTCCAAGTCTTAGATCTGAAAACATATCTCATACCAAAGTCATGATTGGATTGTATGTGCGAGATGCGGCAGGTGTAAAATCAATCGACTGAGCAGGTCCCTACATGCCTATTGACTTTAATTCACCTCAGACAAGGCTCAGGACTTCACATTGTAACATAAACAAGAGCTACTGACTAATCCCCTGCTGCGATTTTGTAATGAAAAGGAGATACGTGTGGAAAATGTGTCATGTGTCACAGCCAGCTCCATGTGTTTGACACAAAGGCAGCAAAAGCTGAGTGAAGAGTTGTAACAAACCTCACAAAAAGCTCAAGAGAATCTCTCATAAAGAATTGACTATAGCAATAAAAGAGATTAATTTAATTTAATGTGGCGCATAAACCTTTGCGGTCTCCAGCGGCTTTAATTTTACAGTGTTTTTAGATGAAATACTTGCGGTGAATTGACCTTAACAACTCCTCACATCCTGTTAGATTACTGTTATATCCAGAAGCAAAGGAAATGAAAAAATGGTTGCTATTAAAAGAGGTGAAGCAAAACAATGTTAATTTTGTGATGTGGAGTGTCCCACACACAGTGTCCTTTTTGGAATTGGATGAGTTTGTGAAGCACAACACAAAGCCGTTTCTCTGCAGGTGTGTAATTGCTGCTGTGGAGACGGTCTGCTCAGACAGGATTTAGAACAGTTAAACCAATGGGTGTATTATACTTCTAATTACAATTTTTGTTTGTTTGTGTGGCCCTTTGAGACACTGTGAAAAGCATTGTCACACGCAAGTGTCTGGCATCGAGGATTTCTTTCAATACAGACTCAGTAAGTTTCCTTTTTTCCTGCTCCATAAATAAACAGAGCAAAGCTGACTATATGAAAAACCATATATTATACATTATATGATATTTCATGAAAGGAATTAATCATTTTTATTTTCCTGATTTGGAAGGGTCAAAACTACAGGCCCGTTCACAGTAATGGTTGGTAACATATAGAGTCCATTTTCACTTCTAAAACAGGATTTGATCCATGCACCAAAAATACATTTGGCATATTTCCTTTTTTTCTTTTCTATTCAGACCTCTGTTTAACAGTCTTTGGTGAGAAGGCACAGCTCCCAAAATGATCCAAGTGTAACTCTCGGTCTCATGTGATGTTATTTCCCATTCTATCCAAGTCCTGTATAACTTTGTTCAGCCTAAAAGCTTGTATAGCCATCCATTTGTCTCATGATGTTCTCTACCTACTCACTGACTGCACACATGGTCTGTTTAGTGTCATTTCTGCAATTTTAAAAAAAATGTATTGTGGTGTGGTCACTTCATATTGTTTACCATCGGTAAAACAGTATTTTTAAGCCATGTGTGTTTGGGGTCATCTCTCTGCTCCTGTGATGTGTGCCCATACTCAAGGGGGCTCTAGGGAAGATGTAGGAGCTGAAGATTTAAGACACACATTATAGACAAAAGTGTATAGAGTAAAGAGTTGTAACAGCCTTTATGAATGAACTATAAAATTAACAACTTAACTAGCTCCTGACTCATATTGTGGCTGGAAATGCAGCTGGAGTATTACAGGAATAAGTCCAAGCAAAATGTAATAACTAGCCTAGATGAACCAAAAAAATGCAACCTTTTTCATTTCTATAACATAAGCTCTATCATTTACAATTAGAAAACAATGGAGATTAATACAGTGCAATGCACATGCAATTATTCATAAAAGTTTTGTCTCTGCTGACACGCTGCTGCTTGTTGTGCCCCTCATCATTGACGAAACTAAACCGGTCCTGACAGTAATGTACACTGTATATCTGCTCCACACTCCAGTGATTACACTATCTGTGTCCTCATTTGACTCATTTCATGCTTTTGTCCTTTTATCAGTTTTGAAGGAGGTATGATTTGAGTGGAACACCTGTGATCAGCACACTGTTGTAGTGCATAAGTGACTGTATTCAAAATTCTCTAAGGATATTATTAATCTTGTCTTCTGAGAGAGGGATGGACGCAAAATGTTTCTCTTCTCACATACAAACTTTTTCCCACAGCCTTTTAAACATTGTCAGAGCACAGAGGCTGTGGACCAAAGCATGACACAGTGTTTAATAATAAAGAGGCTCAGTAACACTGGCAGCAGTTAAACAGTGAAGAATATGGGTCTATAATTGTAACAAAACTATTTGCAAATGTCTCATACCAAAGTTATTTGGATTGTAATTAGAGTAATTGGATTGTATGTGCGAGACATGTTTGGATTTGCAAATTGGCACGCAGAGTTCTGTGTGTGTATAGAGGTCTGTGAATACGAAAAAATTTGTGATAATTGTGCAATATTGTACATATGTGAAAGATGATCCGCAAGTGCAAAGGTGAGTTGCAACCGTACAAAGACTTGCAAACATGTATACAGATCTGCAAAGGCATACATAGATTTGCATGTTTGCAGTAATTTTCTCAAATCCTTAAAATACACACACATCTCTCATTGTAACTCATATGACACACTCAACTAGCTGACTTTACTCACGTGACCTTTGCTACAGTCCTGCCGTGTGAGATTTACAAGTCCGTGTTTGGATTCGCAAGTTTCTATGCACTTCTTTGCCCTGAGTCCAGCCTTGCAGGCAATGTAGCCAGTAATGAGAACAAATATGTCCTATGCCTTAAAGTTTTAAAATTGAGTATTCTTTCTGGTCCAACCTGAATATGACTACTTTTACTGTTTAAAGCCAGATGCTGCACTTTATTTTGTATCTCCCCTTTATATTGAGTGATAGCACAGATAACTCCACATCCCAGCAGCACAGACTGTATAACAGAATCAGAAAGCCAGACATTTGTGAGATGGAAGCTCAAAAGGGTCTTTACAGCTCCAAAAGGCCATTTTAAAAGGTTTTTTTTTTTTTGCTTTGATGGCTCTATTCTATCAGTTTGAGCACTGTTGTTTGTTTTTCTTGTGAAACCCTAAAAAATGGCCTTTCACTCTGAAACACACTGCAGTGGTCAGTTTAAAATGAGGCATATGTGTAATACCGAGTATATATTTACTCACAAAACCTCTGATAAGTTTATTGGGCTCTGCAATGTCCTGTTTTAGAGAAATCAATTCTGCCAACTCTATAGCCACATACACAAAGAAATGTAGCTGCAAATATGGCACTCTGATTTAACAAAAAAAAAGGCATAACTGAGTCAAGAGAGTATTGCCAGGTAAAATAAAGGAGAAACGCATCAGGATTGAGTCTTAGCACAATTGTGAGTGTATGGACAGCGTGTATATTCCCTGCATTTTACTTCTCCGCTAATAGTGACAAGTACTAAGGTCATACATTAAGATGCACACAGCAAGTTCTGTCTTTATTACATCTACATCCTCAGAAGCCTTACCTCATACGACATCTTTTTAATCACAATCTTCTTTCTTCTTTCAGTATCTTTAATCTAAAATACCAAACATGTCCATATTTGTATATAACTGATTTGTCAACTACAACTAACCCTATAAGATTAATACACTAGTAGTTTGTAACACAGGCTGGGTTCAGGATCATCAAAAGCCAGTAAAGTGTGTGATGTAGACCCAGGCTCGGTAGTGATTACCACAGGAGACAGGCTTGAGACACAGAGGCAGTAACAGTGACAAAGTATAGCATAAATACAATGAGACACCTTTTTTAATCCGAACCATGTTCTAATGATTCATTTCCACATAGAATGTTTGCCAGTTTATCCTCGTATAACTTTGTTTACGCAGCATTAGCCATGATGAGGTTTTCCAATTAAATATTTCAAATGCTAAATCGATTTCTGCCAGCAAAACTTCCTTCCAAGTGTTTATGTAATCCTGAGCTCGAACCTTAATGCTCACCGCAGCTTATTAAAACCCCTCAGTTCAAAGTTCAAAAACATCTCATTTTAAATTCTAAACCACTTTTCCCAAGACATTATTACTCTGTGTCAGTGGTCAAGCTGAGGGTGCCCTTTAGCACCCTGGGTTAGATCAATCCATATTTAACATTCTTTTTTATTTGTGGCATTTAATAGAAAAAAAAAAAAAAAAACTGGTGTGAAGGCAGCTCATTCCATAACATAAAAGTATGCAAAAAAAAAAGCAGTTGATGATAGTGTTGACTGTATACACCTCTGCGGTACGTCCTCTTCTTGCTTTAATGAAGGGAACAACTGCTAGTTCTCCAGACAACATGTCCACTGGGCCAAAAATATGAAATCCCCAGAAATCCAAATAAATTAGTCTGGACAAACAACACAGGTAAGAGGGACAGAGCAGACTGAACTGATCTTTGTGGTTGTGTGGTAGGAAGCAGGCATTGAGGCTGGTGAGGTCACATGAGCTGGTGTAGTGCCAAAATGGAGCAAAAGTGTGTTATGAAGCAATCCATCCCTTTTTCAGTGTCACATAATGTGAAGAGCTCTGTTATATTCCACACGTACTGCATTAGACAAGGTTTTGATTTAAAGAAGGGAATCAAATCTCCTGAGGGTCATGAGTGGAGCCGACAGGTTTAGAGGGAGAGGTGGCTGTATCTCATTTCCTCACCACTAGCACAGTGCTGAGATTCAGGTGTCCAGGTACTGACTCGAACTCCACTCAGACCTGGACCTACTGCTGTTGGACACAGAATGTATGATGGTAAATGGAGAACAAACTTTATAATCATTATCTGCTAGGAGATTACTAGTTTCAGTTATTATGAATAATTAAGTAGCATCACACATCATAGATGCTAAATGCTGAGCAGAGTATGTCAGGAGATGTGACAAAGCCTGTAGAAGTGCTGTATGGCCCTCAGAAGTACAAAAGTCAACCCTGGAAAAAAATGAGGAACACTTTCAAACAAATGTTACTCTGATCCAACTGCACACTGTGGATGGTGTCCTCTTCACGCTCGCTGCTTTTTCTGGTGATGTAATTGAACGTTTGGCCAGTGATTGGCTGTCTGCTGCTCAGGGAACACAGTCAGCACTGCTGGTGTGGAAACGGCAGCCTGAGGGCCTGAATTGATTTGGTGAGGAATGACAGGCTCTACATGCAGTTGGTTAAAGACTTGAAGGGTGTGGGCATCCCCCACATGGGAGTCTGTAAACTGCTTAAAATTGATCCACTCCCATTTTAAAGGCTGGCCATTTCCACTTTAAGTAGATGGTATATAGTCTTATAGTGTAGAGGAGCTCTTTTAATGTGAGCGCATGTGTAATATTGTGTCTTATAAACATGCTTATATAACCTCAGCTGCAGTTTTATAATCCAAACCCAGTGTGAGTTTTGTTGCATGAAGAATGACCAAATTCTCACTTGTCTCTCCAAGGAATCGCCTGAAACAAACAGCTGCACAGCCGCCTCTGACAGAAAGCCTCTGCTCATTAGAGCAGCACTGAAGGATTTACAGTAGATCAGCACAGATACTGCCTGGATTACATATCACAAGTAAACACAAAAAACATTTTGCATGAATATTAAAAAGGGTGGTGCATACACTGTTTAAGACATATTTTAAAATAATTATTAAAAAAAAGTAAAAATTATGCAGTATTAAATTGTTTATTTAAATAGTTGTTTGCATGAATCTGAGTTGTTAAATCTGTTTACACAGGGCATCAACTAGATTTGGCCTGGAGCACAAAGCTGGTCTGAGAATGAATTCAGACACTGTACAAAATAGAACATGAGGTATTTGCACAATATCAGCATGTGTCAAGTTTAAAGGTTTGCCATCCTTAGAAAACAATTAAAAAACATGAAGAGAACACTGAATTTGTAGATGATCACTGTCACCACAACAGCAGCTGATGAAGTTAAAGCATTAGTCACTGTTTGGGTTGACTCTAATGACACTGCTCCAGTTGAGAAATGGAAACCAGCAGGCAGAAGCAGTCATTATTCCCACACTTGATTAGTGTTTTGTCCTCTGTGTTGGTGCAGATAATAAGATTTGTAAATTTTCTGCTCTGTGTATCTGTAAATATGCAAGGAAGGAAGGAAATGAGGTATGGAACTGAAAGAGAACAAAACTCAAATAAGTAAGAAAGATTAAAAAACAGGACTTAAGTAGAATATGTCGAAAGTTTCTGTTTATCTTCTGTCACGTTTTAGTTTTGTTTACAGATAGATCAAAGAGGAAAAGTTGTAACTTTGAAATACATCAGTCAGATTCTCCATTATTATGATTTGTTATGCTTTTATACTGTTTCCTTTTCCAACACTCAAGGTGCCCTTTTGCATCCTATTTTTGGTGCACCAAATTTGCAAGATGGTTCATGTTGTGTTTTTTCTTTGTTCCTGAAAATAAGAAATAGAAGAGTAAGAGTAGAAGAAGTAAGAAACTGTTCCAAAGAAATGTTACCTGCGCAGTCACAACTACAGTTATGGAGTCATGAATAAAAACAATAGCCTTAAAGGTGCAGTGTGTACTTTTGGGGCAGAATCTAGAGGCAACTTGCAGATTTTTTAACAGATAATTTAACAGCTGACATCCTCCTTTCACCAGTCTCTGAACACCTATAGTACATACTGTTTTCTGACTAATGCAGTAGAAATAGGTTCTGATTTTGAGACTTTTTAAAAATTTAGAAAGAAAATTAATTTTGGAAAATGTCCCAAAACCTTTATGCAAGATTGTGTGTTCTCTCAAAGTTTGTCCACACTGTTGTAAGAAGAAGAAGTAAGTGAATTATAACAGCTCCTTCTACTGGACTCACAGGGCTTTAAAATATCTATTTTTATTTTAAGTGTTATTTTAATGTGATTATACATTATTATTGTCAATAATAACAGTGCTGAATATGTTACTTTTATAGTTTAAATTCTTCTGGTGTGTTACATGAACGACTGTAATCTGCTGAATTTTGAATTTTAGAATGAACAGGCACTGGCTCATTCTATAATTAGCAATCCATTTCACATTAGTCCAAAAGTGAGGAAATCAGTTTTGTTTTTTGATAAATTAACTATATGTTTTTAAAATATACCGCCCTAAGGAGCAAAAATCATTTTTTGCCACACTTTAGCTTTAGCAACATTTACATTTTTTTTTTACTGACAACATTTGATTGATTGAAAATGTAGTGCTACATTTTTTATGCAGAACTTAGTCGAATTATGCTCATAGCTCAGGAAAGCCCTGTATTTATGTATTTATTTTATCTGAGTTTACATGCACATAGTCAAACTTTAAGTTCACAGTGCTCCGCTCAGACTGATGCAGCATTCATGTGGTCTAGAATTAAAGAGCACTGAGTCTTTGCTAAAAATGAAATAAAAAATAAATAGGAAATAAAAGCTAAATTTAAACATAACTTTTTTTGCATTACATCTAAATCATCTAGACCAGTCTTGCTCCACAATCGTAAATTCATTTATAAACATCAAAGACCTGAATCCAAGTATACATGCAGCAATAGTCTGACAATGAATCACACAATCTAACTTATAATCTAGGGCAATAATTTGAATTTATCGGAGTCATTCAAATGGGAAAGCTCCGTTGTCAGTATGCAAACTCTAGTCCCAAGTAATGAACATGTCCGATTCTATGCGTCTATTTGACTAATGAGGAAGTACTGAAGGATAAACTGTAGACCTGGTGCATTCAACAGTGAGCAGCTGGGTTAATAGTGGAGTCTGTGCAAAGTAATTGACCACTGACTAATCGGTGCAACATTACACCTTTGGATGATGAAAAGCTGGTAGAATGAAACACTTCTAGCACGTCATCCAAAATGGCAACTATAATTAGCTCTATCCTCTGAAGTTGTAGTGATTGCATCCTGTTTTATTTACATGCATGGCTGTTTGTGCGACACAATGAGCAGGTTTTGCACCCGGGACTAATTTATTGGCAGCGATTGTTTCCCTCCCGTAACAAATCTCAGGTCAGTAAACATTCTCCACAGCTGTCACGGGGATGAATAGATGACTATAATGAGAACATAAACACTCTGGGATCAGTGAGCGCTAATGGCCGAAACTTTATTCAAGCAATTCTGTCTGCGAGCTGCGCTGAGAATTAATTGGCGCACAATGGTAAGGCTTTTTAATAAGTTAGTATCGGTAAATGTGAGAAAATGTTACATGTCAGGTGATCTTTAAAATAGATGGAATGGAACTTTTACAGCTATTTCACTGCAGTTTAAATTAAGAAATTGTGTTAATTAAAAGGAAGGTGTGAAAAAGCTTGTGTTTCTTCAAGGATATCTTGAAATATTCAGACAGTTCATAACAGAAAAGGTCTTTGGGGTGAAATTACCTCCTGTATGGATATACATGAAAGGATATTGTATTTCTCTGAGGCTGCACACTCCCATTCTTCCTGCTATGCCTAAAATAAATGAGTTTCTGTACGGGAAAGGTGGGAGTCCTAATAGGAGGTAGACACAGTAATGGAACGCGGTAATGGGAAATTGTGTCATTTTGTAACAATGCCTTCCCAGCCCTTGTGAATAAGTCCAGAGTAAAGAGGATATAAGGCCAGACTTCAGCTGATGTGAAGCCTTATTGAAAATAATATCCATGTAAGGTAAAAGTTCACTGAATATGGCCCAGTTCCCTCTAAATTACTAATTTCATCAGCTTCTCTGGGTGTGTGCTCACTGCCAGTGCTAATGGACTGGGATAAACGAACTGACTGTATGAAGAATGCATAAGTGTGGAAACTGTCTCAGCAGTGTATTCCCTAGATAAGAGGGTTTGGGTATTTTTACTGGAGGCATCAGGGTCGCAGCTTTTTTATTTTGAAGAGTAACTGTACTTTCAATTCAGTAAATATCTCTCTGCCAAGGTCTAACAAACAAAAAACATAGTGTCAAGTTCCCTACAGTCTGCAGCGTGTTTGGATTCCATATGTATTCAAGCACTGTCTGGGGTTCAGACAGAGTGGACAGCTACATTTATCAAATATGAAAATGAGTCCAAGGATGAAATTGTTCCTGATGAATTTCAAGACGTTGAGTTAAAAGTGTAAACAGACTAAGCAGTAAGGTTTCCACTACCAACAACACTTTATAAAAGTTGTTATAAATAACAATTGAGTATGTATAATAAATAAACATAGCCATCAACCAAGCAAAGATGCCCCTCTCCCTAGACACTTCCTTACAGCTCCTCTAAGGGAATAATGATGATGATGATGATGATGATGTACTGTATGTTTTGGCAGAAAAGAGATCCCTGTAACATAGAATAAAACTGTATCAACACAATAACAAGCAATTAGTTAGAACAAGTATCTAAAATAATAAATAATGATTTTTGTTTTAACTATCAGCCTCTATGACACACAATACTTTATAGTAACACAGAATAAGTAAGAAATGTGTACGTTTAAATTGTTTGGTGGTCCACAGCCTACTGTTAATGTTGTAATTTGGAGTGATGGCTGAGCATACACAGCCATTGGTAAAGTAATGGCCTATTCTGTAGAAAAGGAGCTAATGGGTATGTATACCTCAGAAACAACCTACTGCCCTCACTCATGAGTCTCACATTAACTTTAAAGATTAAAGGGTCAAAAAAGAAAACACAAGTAACTATAAGGCTATTCAGGTAGGTTTGTGCATGTGTAATAGATTTTTCAAAGGTCTGGGTCAAATACCTTCATTTCATGGGTTTCCAATCAGTTGCTGCCTGTTCAGAGCAAACTGGAGCGACAGAGGCAGTGGCACAAAGACAAATGGCATTTGAAACAAACTTGGGAGGAAGAGGATTTCTTTTCATTACATACAAAAGATTTTTGTGTCTGGCCTGTGGCTCACTAATATATTGGGCTCTCTGAGGGAAAAAGTTTGGGCACCCCTGACTTAGAGCAAACAAACATATTCATACACAATTATATTCATGTTGCTTTTTGAACACTGAGGGCCAGGTTTCATGGCCAAATTAAGGCAAATCCAATGGCTGGTGTATAGAGTGGGAATATGCCAGACACGGTGCAAAAAGGCTGAATGTTGTTCACATGTAGTTCTCAGTGAGTTTCTAAAATGCAACATGAGGTTTTTTTTAATTTTGTTTAGTTTTTACAAATAATTATTTTGATTCCGTCAAAAGCCAGGAATCTCAACAACTGACAGAAGTTACAAAAAGAGCACTGTTCCCCAGAATGGAAGAATCACGTGAATACACCTAGACTAGAAGGTATTTCATAAATATACTCATCAATAAGTATATTTATGCAAACACTTAAAGCACACTGCCTTTGCAAAGGACACGCTACACTTCTTTGACTATATGCCTTTATTAGATGTGAGATCGGGCCCAAAATCTACATGCTGCATTTAAAGTATAATGTAGTGCGCTTCACACACTTCCACTCCTCACACATGATCATAAATCTGTGCTAAGGAGAAGCTTAATAATTAAATAGGCCTGTTGAGTCTCTTTGGTGATGAATCATTGTCAATACCTGGGGAGAGCCGAGAACAGCAGACATCTCCATAAGAGCACAGATTCCTCATCAAGACTTTACACATGAATAATAGATAACAACCTTTTCGGGGCTTGTACCTTTTCTTGCTCCGAACCACAGGCGTCCAACTTTAACAATACTCTGCTCTTTACAAGGACATTGAGCTACAATATAAATATTCTAAGCCTTACTAATGCTAGAGTGTGACACCACGCTGAGTCTTTATACAAGCTGCAACAAAGACCAGGTATTGTTGAAAAGATTTCTAAAGAACTTTTGGCTTTCAGCAAAAGAGCATATACATGTAGAGAATGGCTGTGGAGGAAGATTATTATACTCATCATACTCAAAAATCCTTAGTGTTTACTGCATGAGTGCATATGCATAATGTACTACCACTATATATGACAATACAAGGCCATATACTGGCTTAGATGCATAATAATAGGAATTCATTTAATTTGAACATATTACTAGTATACATATGTATGTTTTTATGCATGTTAAACGCATAAGTCACTGATTTTCTTTTTCTATTTCAATTTCGCATTTGGCCTTTGTTGGTAGTGACAGTGGAGATATACAGAAAACAAAAAGAAAGATGGGAAGGACACAGAGCAAAAATAGACCCCAAAGGATTGTAACCTGGCTTCCTCACTTACAATATGACGTACGAGATCTGGTCTGATAGGAAGAGGTAGAAAACATTTCAAGGAAGCAGACCTCTTGTGGAAATCTAAATCCAGATGACAAGCAAAATATCTCATTTTAACTTCCACAACAAATGTATTTAGGGTGACACACTTGAACCCTGGTGGGGTAGGGCTGTTAGTGTGGTTCACTTGGATCAGTCTGAATGCTGCCATACAAACCTCAGTGTGCATCAGACTTGCTTGTTTTGAGGGGTCTCACTTTTGGTATGGTTTGTTTGAATTGTGAACAGCACATGAACCACAGGCAGCTAATCAATTAAAACATGCAAGTGCTTGACAAGAGACTATGCTAACATCAGAGCGCTAAAAGAGTGAAACAAGTAAAGTAAAGTGAAGTAAAACAGTTCCTACTGTCATTGTGTCCTTGAGCACGTTACTTCCCCCGCCTTGCCTTCAATGTCTGTGGCACTGGTGTATGAATGGCTTAGTGTGATTGTGATGGGTGACTGGATGTAAAGTGCTAATGAGTGCCCAAGAGGGTAGAAAAGTGATAGATTAATGCATGTCATTTATCTATATTACACAGTTGTCGTGATGTAGAATTTAGCTTCAGATATGCTGTATATTCCATGGAAACACAACTATTGTGACAGCCCCCTGCATTTGGCAAGTAAATAGTGGGATAGTCCATGATTTTGCAGTTATTGCACATACAGCGAGTTCAGAAATATGAGTATTTTATGCAAATGCTTACACTGATATCTTTAAGGCCTTAGCTTATAAAGTCAGACAAAGTGCTATCTGGGACATAGACTTCTATAGTGGAGGAAGGCAATATTAGAGCTTGTCATTTTCCAGTAATTTTGGATTCTAGGCAGTGCACAGTTCTTTCAATTCTTCCACACAAAAATGAATCAATAAGTCTCCCTTTCCTCCAAATGCCAACGGTATGTTCTCGGTTTCCATGGTTGCACCACATGTGACATTCAGTACTGCAATCCAAACTAGGGGTGGGCGGATCGATCTAAGTATCGATAGTATCGATGCCAAAGTTAGTATCAGTATCAGATCTACAGAATAGTTTTCTGGCTGTTTCTCTTTTATACGTTCAACAAATTACTTGAATTTCCTCAACGAGTTTGTTTGAGCACAGCTTCTCTCCCAGTCCTTATGTGCAGACACGGCTCCTCTCTCACTCTGCTCAAGCTCACTTTGCCCCTTTCCCTCCTGCCCCTCCTGCCCCGCCTGCAGATGGGGAAGCTCATTTCTGTCTGTCAACTTAGCGTTCATGTGATGGCGGAGAGGAAAAGGAGCGCGTTCACCAACAAAATGGTTAAAATGTAAATTTTTCAGTTCTGCAGTTTTGTTTGCTTAGTTGTTTTAGTTACTAAGTTATTTTAGATTTAGTTAATAATAAAAAAATATTAGTTACTTGCCTAAAATCTTCATCCTGTTTATTATAATGACCTTGATCATGATCACCTTAATAAAGGCAAAATGACAAAAAAAATAAAAAATCATAAAATCATCATGAAATTTCAAATAGAAAGTATCGTTATCAGTATCGTTATCAGCAGTACTGGCCCTGTATTTACTTGGTATCGGATTGATACCAAAATGTTCAATATCACTCACCCTTAATCCAAACCACTTTACAATACCAGTTGAAACATAAAAAGCCTTTGATGTTTTAGTTATATAGCTTCAAATGGCGGACATCATGATACACATGCACATCATCAATGCAAAAAATTAATCACATTTTCTGAGGACTGGAGATCAAGCCTCTCAATCAGTACAAGAGCGTGACCTAAGGGAACACATGAAAAATTCATGAACTCAGTCTCCCTGCAGGACCCTTGGCATTTTGTGGGCAATTGAGTGCTTCGAAAGTAAAAGGAAACAACTCTCTGCACTTTTGTCGGCCTGAAAATAACCTTAATGACAAGTAAACGAGAAATAACGAAGAAATGTTTTGAAAAGTTTATTACATAATACGACATTCATCATCCATCCATTTATTGTTCAATCCAACAAACAGCCAAGGCTAATAAGCACCGAAGCAACAAAAACCAACAAATCTCCACGACCAGTGATTTTGTTAAAAGAAGATATAATATTTTCCCCAGACCCAAAAGAGTGAATGAAATAAATGTTAAAATTCAAAGACCAAGGAAATTCAGAAATTCAGTTAAAATAATGCAAAAATGGGTTGTATTGCCACTGAATGTAATTTTGTGATGCAAAGTTGGATTTGAAGTCATCCATTTGATGACAACACTGCCTCGCAATTCCAGTTTTTTCTCATAGATAAAGAAAAAGAACGATCATATTCAAATTTAAATCATTTTTTTTCTTTGTACAAAATGTCAATAAAAAATGTCCATATGTTTTAATTGTTTATTGAGTCATGGTAAAAAACAACCAAACAACCAAACACTTCTCTGTTTGCACCAGATATTCGGACTTTACCCTGTCTTCTGAACCAGATGATGGGATTTGAAAACTCCAGATGACAGTGGTATGGACCAAACGGCTGCTCTTGAGAGGTTGTTTTTGTCCGGACCAAAGTGAATCAAGGTCTGGTTCATTTGTGAAAGCACATTTGATGATAGTTCGGACTTTGGGCCAAATGCATGAAGTTACAGACAATTAAACACACTACACAGAGCAAACAGAGGAGATGGGAAGAGATATCAATCGGGTTTGAAATAAGACACACAGATTATGTTTTTATGTTTTGCATGGCCCTATTTTAACATGGCTATAACAGTATGACAATGCATGTTAAAATGATTTAAACCATGTTTTAAAATGGAAAGATAGCACAATCAAAGAAACATTTAGCTCATCACTTTAACCAGTGTACGTTTCATAGTTCAGATTATTTGTATGCAGGTAACACTGGCCTTGCCCTTTAGCTGGACTCACTTGAGGGCAAAGTCAGTCAGGAGGATCAAGTAAGTATAAGCCTAGCAAACCATGGAGAGATTTCCCTTAGCTTGGAGAAAACTACTCCTGTACGTCTTAACTTTAAGCCGCTGTTCAGTGCAGTGTTCACTGTAAATGCCAGCAGCTGTTTACAGTCATGTTATTGAGCATGGCACAAAGAAAGCTTGCATTCTTGCTGGCACTCACTGGCATCTTTAAAGAATCATTTATAGCAAAATAATGAATAAGGACCTGCAGGAAATGTGTGATGGATTTAATTAATTTGGAGTCACATCACAGCATTTACTCAAAATGGAGGCTGTCATTTTGATGGTTCTGTTTATTTTGTAGATTTTTTTAGTAAATTAAGTGACAATTCGAGGGTTTTTGTGTTCATAACAATGCATGCTTGATTGTTGCTGTGTTTCTAGGGTAACTCAGTTGAATGAAATGATCTGGTGTGGCTTTGCTTTCTGGTAAGTCAAAGCACTAGACCCCAGCAAAAAACAGCCAGGGAAACTTTGAATGCTGCAGCCCTTTCTTTGATCACAGTTAATACGCATCTAAGAGGATTAAACTGTCATATTAGATAGATTTGGCTCACAGGGGAAACATATAAATCCTCGCAGTCTCAGCAGTAAAATCTGTAACCTTGCAACACATGGCAGCATTAATGAAAAAAAGCAAATGGTCCATATTAAGTGTGCCGTTGCTCGTCATGCATTATACAGCATGTCAGAATTTATTTGTGACATGGAGTAAAGGATCAAAAAGTAGCTTCCAAAAACCTTTCATGCGTGCACAAAAGTCACGCTGTAGTAAGAGCGTATTCTGTCAGATTGGTGTTAGCCAGTCTCTCATTAAGTTACTGCTTAAAGTATGTTCAGCAGCATTTTGACTCCTTAAAACTTGTGCTTTTGATAATTATGCTTTTTGAGAGGTTCTTGGTTCATTTCCCAGGACAAGCCCCCAATTAGACATCTCTGGCTCAGGTCTGTGATAGAAATGGACACAAGACGCAATCGTGCAAAAATGAAAAAGCAAGGATTATTGTGAGGTATGTTAGTCAATAGAATTAGCAGGCTTTTTTTTTTTTTTGATAACCGGGGTCTGGTTCATTTGTGAAACCACGATTGGTGATAGTTCAGACTTTTGGACCAGAAAGTTATTGACAATGAAACAATATACAGAGCAAACAGAGGAAGGAAAAGGCGAAAAAATATATCAATCGGGTTTCCAGAAAAAAGGAAAAAAGGAAAAGAAAAGGTTTTGTTTGGCACTATTTTAATATGACTACAACAGATGCCTCCCTTTCAGCCAACTGTTTCCTGTTCCTCTGTTATAGCAATTTAAGTCATGTTTAAAAATCGGAAGAAACATGCAGAATGTTAGAAGTCAAAATGCAAATCTAATACTGTACATTGTGAACAAATTACTCAATAAGCATGAGTGGACCTCTTTATACTGTTATTTTTATTATAATATATTTTAAGTCGAATGTGTTCTCATTTGTGACGCCCATCTGTCTAAATATTGGAAATACTGTATATCTTTAAAATTATAACCAAACATAACAAAATTAAATTTTTAGAACTTCACAATTCAGAGAAAAAGCAATTGTCAGCTACACTCACTGTGTTAGACCAAGCACTAAATTGCTGGTTGTGCAACAAAAGAAGACTGAAATAACTAGAGAATAAAAAGGAGGCACAGGAGTTCATTTGTAGTGAATTCATGATAATTACTTTCGGATGACGATCTATTGTTAATAATAAATGCTTTTTACAGCTGCTTTGGGTGGTTATGATGTTTCTGATCAATGCAGTTGCTTGTATCCCAAACTGATTCATATGACTGTCACCTATATTGGCAGAGTTGAATAGTAAGATCCAAGGTAATCAATGCTTATTACTTCTGTCCCATTTGGAATCTCAACAAAAGCAAGGCAACTCTAGATTGTATACCATGTATTTAAGATAGGTAACTAGACCCAAAGCCATTGGTGTCACCAGGCTGTTTTCTGTGGCTTAAGCCCCAAATGTTTTGAGCGTTTTGAACAGGAAAATCAAATGTGAGCAGTGCAGACAGTGAAGAGACTGCAGCCTGACTCTTTTAGTGCCGTTTTGTACTAGACCATAAATCTGGACTTTCAAATCGTGTGTTAAATAAGTATCTTGTTTCCGTCCAGTGGCAAAACTATACACACACGTTCCCCCATAGCAATGTAAGGGTACTGTTTATGGCAAATTTACACTTCCTGTGATCCTGTCACAATAAAAGTCGTGTCATTCAACAGCAGCTGAAACCAATTTATTTTGGCAGAGGCAAAAAAAAGGGCAGAGCATTAGAGTTGCACAGATTCTTTAAGACCAATACAACAGCAGCTGATCCACAGCAGGTTAAACAGTATATCCGTCTAATAAGTGACAGACCTCACTGTACATTTCAGTAAACTTAACTTTTCAGGTGTCATTTTTTAATGAATCAGAAATAATTATGGGATGTAATATGTGCACTAGTGTTGCAGCAGAACACATCCTAATCAAAATGCTATTCCTTTTCAATGTATGATATCATTAGACATTGTATTGTATTTTTGGAAAGTTGGGTTTATTTATGAACAGAAATCAATAATCTAAAACAAGAGGGTCATGCTTAATTGTTTAACAAACATAGATCAACAACACTTATGTATGGTTCAGATGCAGCTTTTAAAGAACTGGGGCAATTCCATGGTTTTGTAACATGATCTGACTCACTCTGTAGCAGCTAAACATGTCGTGATTCATCTAAAGTGCACCAGAATGGCTCTTGTGCTGGACTCACAACAGAACTGAGCTAAGCCCTGAACTTCCACAAACCCAAAAAATACCTCTGCCTGAAGCAACATTTTTCGTTTGAATCCAGAGTAGTGTTTTTGAGATTTGTACATTTGTCAGAGAGGTTGTAGGGTCATATCCAGGACGAGCCCACAGTTTGCCATCACTTTGACTTTTGCTTGAGCCCGTGGCAAACATACATGCAAGGAAAAACAGGGTTCTAAAAGTAGTGAACTCACAGTAAAATTGAAAAAAAGGGACTAAATAATGATCGAGGATAAGTGAGAGAGGAGGTTGTCATTAGCAATAATAGTGTAAATATGGATACATGTTTAGCATGTTGGGATGTTCTCAGTCTCAGAGCCAAACCTCCATATTTTCTTAAAAACTCAGATGACTTATGTGTTTATTTTTCAAACTCATAGATCTCAGAAAGAGGCTTTTAAAAAACTTTATTACTCTACAATAAATAATCCATTGTTTCAGAGACAAGTTAGTCAGGAGTCAGTACGAGGACAGATGTCTCTGTGTTCCTTGTGTCACAGTTATTTAGGGGCACAGGTTTGCTACATAGTGTTCTGGGGTGCCAGGTGGATTTACTGGGATTAGGCTGCAGCTTAATGAACCTCATGGGCCCCTGCAATTATTACACAAAGAATGGGTTCTTTGTTAACACTCTGCGGTTAAACAATGTGTGAAATTATGTCTAAATATTTATGGCCTTCCTAATGAAACCTCTGATAATCCACCTGCAGTTTGTGGAAAGGTTTAGTGCAGATTGGATGTGTTCAGCTGTTCACTGCAGGTGCTCTTATTAGGAACACTATCAATATATCAACTAATTCAATCTCACCAATGGCACATTTAACTGCTTTTTTCAGTCAAGCACATTCCCCAAATCAGGCAGAATTACCATACAAAAGAAAAATGTGAAGCAGGTGCAAAAAGAAGGTGCGACTAAGAACCGACTGAGCGCCACTGATAGTATTTAGGACACTGTCATATATATACAAGTGTTATATAAGGGACTTCATAAAATAACTAATTAAAGATACACTTGAATAATTGAGGGCATTAGCTAACTTTCTAAATGGCCTGACAAGCTCCCTCATGTGTGCTAGGTAGAAAATTGAAAGAAATGTCATGTCATTAATTTTATGTGTATGTTAATGTGAAGATGACAAACCTAAATACATCTTACTTCATGCAATCAATTCGATGCATTAGTAATGTCACTTGATGGATGTGCTAATTGAGATTAATCACAGACTGCACAAAGACCCAGTTTAATATCAACATTTAGTGGTGGTTTGCATAAAGTTTTATTTATCCAGGCTGTTGAGTTCCTTTTATGCATCATACTTTTCATCGTGAGGAAATATAAGTTCAAATTCAAATGTTACCCTTAACATTTTATTGTATTCATCTCCAGCAGTATACCTCGAGCCTCTGGAGAATCACGCTGCTTTTAATGATCTCGGTTCGATGCAACCGCTGAGAGAGAGGCTGAAAGGAAACGTAAACTTTTCATTCTCATCGTTGCCACTGTTTAAAAGCAGACGTTTTCACAATCAGCACAACATTGGGCTCGCTATATCGAACTTTAACTGTGGCCTTTTCCCATGAAGGATTGAAAGGGTGGGAGACAGCAGCTCTTAGCAGGATTCAAATGGTGCTGAGTAAAGCCCATTTTATCCTGCTCTCAGGATGTATAGATGCCACCATGAAGCCTGGGTTTGGCATTATACTCCACTAAGCTGCATGTCCCAGGTTTTTTTTCATCACTGCAAATACTGGCCACCAAATAGGCCTTTTTACCACCATCAGCATTTTAATGGAATATATTTATTAAAAACCTTGCTACATTATGGAATCCTAAGCCATTAAATGCTGCTGATCCCTTGCTGGAGACTGTGTTATTGATTTGCATTCATGTAAATGCATGATTTCCTGCAGTGATGTGATGTAAAAAGAGAACATTCAGGAGCAAAAAAAAAAAAAAAAAAAAAAAAAAGAGACAACAGAGAAACAGACGAACAGATGAACAGCGACAGATAGCAGACGACTATACTGGGACAAATGTTTTTATTGGTTTTAGAAGACAGCATTGGATTGTGTTGCTCAGCATTAATAACTCATGAAACAGTTGTGTTTACAGTGTATTTCTCCCAATTATTGCTTGGAAAGAAAAGAATGATGTCTTGAGTTGACCTGTTGATTTTTCTGTTTGGGCAGTTTCAGTATGAGTTCATGTTTTTAAGTACTAAACTGACAAAACATAAGGAATACGGTATTGCAAATGTTACGTACTTTTGTGGCCTTAACAGTGAACTCCATATCCTCATAGATTTCTGGCATGTGTTCAGGAATCCAAAGTAGTTTCTGTAGATGTGAAATATTAAACAAAAGTGGAGTGCATTTGTTATTCAGTGCTGCGGCATGAATTAAATCAATTCCTTAGGGAGCGACTACACCTTCATAAGCTGTATACAACACTCAGCTAGAATTCTGGCTCAAGGTCAATGTCCAAGTTGTAAACTTAATTATCTACAATTCCCATATACACACAAGGGGATGACATACTGCCACATCTACACAGTAAGTTTTGGTATTGTGTATCCAATCAGCAGAAGAAATGGACTTGAGTCTATAGACCAGACATGTTGGTTCTGCCTTGAGAAGGAGAACTGAAATATTTTGAGTTTCCATATTTATATTGTGTAAAATGAATGTAATGTAGTAATATTTGCCCTAGAGAATGGGGTCTGACAAATGCGTATAGTAACTAGGCTAACTCTAGGATCTATGCCAAAAAAACGTCTTTCCACATAGAATTCTACAGTGCTTGATTTGCATTAGCGAAGGACAAGATGGATGACTGAACAAATTCATTTAGAGTGAGACAACTCTTTGTATCATTACAACTCACTATTGCAGTGTTTATTTAGACTTAGTAATACCATATTTTTCCAGTACATTACCAGTAGCAGTGTGTTCCTGCAGTGAAGAGGCAGCCTGTCTACAGAAGGAGTCGGTACATTTACTTCCAGAGCTTACTTGGACTAACCCCTCTCAGCTGGATTTCTCACTTTGTCCAAGTTGTCTGTTCCCCCGGCGCTTCCCTCACACTGATACTGCATCCATGTGGCCTTTGTCCTTACAGCATTAAGCCTATGTTTAGTTACAAAGAGAAAAAAAGATTATTAAACTTAACTTGCTTGTAGAGTTAAATGCTGATCCTCATTTTTGATTCATCTTTAAATGTACACTTTGACACAGGAGCTCAACAAAGTGAGAAAAATGCGTTCCTTTCAAGCAACTGCCTCTTCTGAGAGCAAATGAACACATCATAGCTTCAGTAGTGTAGCTTTTTCTTTTAAACAAGGTGCTATAAGCCGCATTGTACTATTACATCATTCTAAAAACTTAAGGCTATTCAGCAGGTTGTTGTTCGTTAGAAAAACAATTGATTTTACACAGCTAACCTAATGAATAATTGGCATCCAAGTGACACATTACCAATGTCCTCCAAATTCATATTCTTTGTTTTAAGGACACATTTAATTTGTTATATTACATTGCCTGCAGCACAATCCACTTACCTTCCATCTATCTTTAGGTTGCACACATTCTGAGTAGCACAGACTGTTACCCAAACCTTCACAAAAGAGAGTATTTTAGAGAATAATGAGCCGAGTCAAGAAAAAACCAAGTTCCTGTGGCTTTCTAACCTTTTACTCCCATTTGAAAAAAAAATCAGTCTTTCTTATAATCAGTTCATGCAACACGGTTAGATAGAGGCAACGCCATTTTCGGTGTTCATTTTTTAGCTTTGTTCTGTGCATTTACTTCAGCCGACACTGTTTTCCTTTAATAAGCAAACTTCTCATATATTCACAGTCACCTTCCATCCTAATTCAAAAGCTAGATTTTGTGTAGAGTATCACCCTAACCTTGTGAAAAATGATTTATTGTCTTGCACCCGCACTCTATTACACTGTTTGTACAAAGCAGACAACATATGGTGTCTGTGTGCAGCTGCTGCTGTTGGGAATACTTACCTAAATAATTCATTTACCCCTTTGGTTCAACTCCTAGTGACAGGCGTGTAGAGAGATGAAGCTGAGGTGCTACTGTAATGCTGTGTGCTAAATTGATTATATATGAGCCCCAATGAGGTACCCTTGCAGTCGTATTGATTGGGAGACAACTGTTCTGTTTGGTCCGACCTGTTTCTGCTGAAATGAAGTGACACACATTTAGAGGTTGAGGCGTGAATCCCAAATCAAGCGTTGGCCTCTGAGGCGAGAATGATAAGGTACAGCGCGAGGTCAGGTGGATTTGCTTCACCTGGTAATTGTCTCCAAAGCTGTGTCACCTCATATTGCTTTCTCAGCCTCCGGTAATGTTTTCCATTTTCTCCGCTGTAGTTTGGCGTTTCAAGGTATTTTGGCAATGTGCAGTATCCCGCTTTGAATCTCATTAGGCTCTCAGCTAACATGCTTTGTCATACGAGTAATGCCACCAAATGGCTTCTGTAATTTGTTATGCGCTGCAATTTGTTGGTGGCATGCACATTACTCCTGGCCTTCTGTTGTGGAGCAGCTCCGGCAGGCACAGATGCAAAATACAAGCCTAGAGTCACTCTTCTTTATTCCTGGCTTTTAACAGTGTGCAATTATCAGACAGAATGCTGCAGGCTGTGATTAGGACAGGACATGAATGTGCTTCTATAGTCCACCTGAAGAACAGCAGAGGTGGGTACGAGAGGGAAAATGTATGCTCAAGTCAAATGTACTTAAAAACACAGTCAAGTTTAATAATAAAAGGTGATTTCTTTCGTGGAAAATACATTTGAATTTTATTTATAGCCTACTATGTTGCCATGGGCCTGAATGGTGGGCTGCCTTTAGAGTTATCCCTAACTGGCAAACTTTAGACACTAAACATTAGCCTTTAGCTACAAACCAAACTCATAAGAACGACGTAAGGAGGCAGTGATTGAATAAAGCTGTCATAGCTATGTGAGCTCAAGAACTGGATGTGGCAGAGAAGAGTCTGTTCTACCAATGTTATTATAAAAATATGAGACCGCTATCCAGTAAGTTGCACAAAGTTGGAGGTAGTGAAGGGGTTTAGGGCTCTGCTGTTGAGATACAGATAACACCACTACCTGAAGATGATAAAGTTTCCACAGTTTTCTCTGGTGCAGTATTATTAGCCTGCAGTTGTTCCCTGAATTTCCCTGTTCAGGGAAATTAAATATCTTTATTTTATTGCACAAGGAGAAAAGGCTAATTAAATTTAAAATTAAACTGTGTACCAATCATACAAATCAAAAAATATATGGTGTTATATAACTAAAAATATTAAAGTAGCCAGGGATGGCTGGTATCACTAGGCTATGTTGTCTATTTACTATAGAATATACTTTAATAATTTATTATTCAAATCTATAATTGAATTCATTTTCATCTTGTGGCAGCTCTTAGAACATAGTGTTTATAATTCTGATGGCCCCAATAATAATATATGAAAAAAAAAGGTTCGTTTTTTTTGTGGTTTTTTTAATATCCCGACACCACGTGATCTTAGCACCAGTTATCTTAATTTGGTGACTGAAAGGTTTAGAGGCCCATCCACTTGAACTACTGATTATAGGCGCTTAGTTTATTCAGTCTAGAGGCTTGAATTTGGGCAAATCACATAGATGTACAAAGGAGGAGTGGGTTTCACTGTACCTTTAAGAAAGTGTGGAGGGACTGGTAAAAGAAAGAACATATTATTATGTAATTTTATTAGCATTGTTAGCTGCATTTAGAATTTGCGAGAATAATAGTGTCAGAATTGGCATCTGTGAGAGCTACACTTTTATTTGGCCATCTTTAGTGGTAAAACAATCTCAGTATTCACCAGGGCTGTTGTCGATGAACAGTTCATGGCAAAGTGGTGTGTCTTGGCTTTTAGATCGCACAGTGATGCAAATATCTCACAGACAGACAACAACAAAGACTGATTATGATAAATCTCTGCTGTTGTCAGACATTTGGGTCAATAGTAGTGCATCCTGCTATCACCATAGTAAATAACAAAGAAGATGGCAGGATGGCTGTGTATAGAACCATACGCTAATGACACACCACAAGCAAACCTAACTTTTTTTTTTTTTGCAAATACTGAAATCAAGTTGATCTTTTTTTTTTTCAACTCTATTGCTCTGAACTCCACTCAAATGACATTCGCTGATGCTGTCTCCATAGTCACAGGTTTAGCCACTTTGTGTCACGTAACATAATGTATTGTACTTATACGGGGAGCAAGGTGGAGGAAAACTTTGGAATCAAATGGTATTTATGTTGACCCCAAGTCCGTAAGCTTTGTCTAGGCCCAGAGGCGACTGAAGAAGCACCGGCTCAGAGCTGTAGGGGAAAACAGCAGCAGACTGATATTAGTTTGGAGTTCGCTTGGAGAATATTCATTGTCTGTTAATCCTGTTTTCAGCTCTCATGTGCACACATTTACATTTCGTCGAATCATAATTGATTAAATGATATTAGACAGAACATAGAGCCGAGAGGAACATAACCGTAACCTATCTGGACATGCTTGAATTGCATAAATTGCTAAAGCTATCCCTCTTTGATTACTATGCGTGCTTCAATTTACCATGTGCAGGATCATGGCAGGTCCTTGATGGGATGGAACAATTGAAGTGGGGAGCTTTGGTGAAATGTTGTCATGACGTCACAGTATGACAGTAGGCATTACCAGACAGGTGGATGACTGTGGATGAAGTATATACCATTTATCGCTTGTGTCAGAATTATGAAAGTGAAAAGTGGTTTCATGGAGCAGTCTTCTGAAGTCTGGTCTGAAGCCTGCAAATTGAGTCTTTTATTAAAAAGGATGCAATTAACAAAACTGAAGTCATTTATCCAGAGTAATTGAAAGCTTTGCCATTATCTTAATATCTCTTAAGATATAGACTCGCACAGAAAAAACCTTCAAGTAAAATCTCTCCAAATTCAACCCAAGACAAAATGTAGGTGTATGCAGGATTTGAGAAATACTGAGGTCCATTAAGAGCTGTTGTTGGGACTGTAGAGATGTGCAACATAGGTTTTGTTAAATCAACTACTCATCTATTCACACGTCTAATACAGTTCGCCTCTTCTTAAACATAGATGCAATGAAAATATCCAGAGATTGCTTTCGTTCCCCAACACAGAATAAATAAAGAGGTCCAGACGTCAGCGCCAAATACATTATCAAGTTCCCATTCATCCTCAGGCCATCTAAACCCATCTCTGGAACCACCTCACGATGCAGGATGACGTGAGATAACTTGACACCACCATGCTGGCACGGCAACTTTTTTAGAATAAAAATGTAAGAAAGACAATAGCAGTAGAAATAGTAGCTCTCGTTGGAGTAAATATATTAATCACCCTTGAGTTTTATCATTATTGATATATATGATCTGTCTTATCTTATTTGAATGCTCATTTTTCTGAAGGTCCATCTGTAAACAGTGGAGGTAGAATACGCTCTCAGCTTGTTTTTTAAACTTAAAAGCAATTATACAGAAGACAGGCTGTTCCAGAGTGAATGTCATCTTCCACACTGTCCTCCTGCTTTAATTCCAAATATGTGGTTGTGCCTCATTTGAAATGTGCTGTCATTTTCTGATATGTCTCTATTTTGTGTGATTCATTTTGAAAATGATGCCTTCTGTCTGAACCATCAAGATGCCTTGTTTTCATCTTGATAATACACCATCTCACTCATGAAACAGGCTATGTCTAATACAATCAATTGAACATCAGTTGATGGCTGCTTATTCTTCAAAACATTGATGTCAAAGAGATATAATGCACTCACTAAAGATGTTAATATTACATTCAATTATTTTCTCTGTAGATGTATAGAAGAGAGGCCAGAGTAAAGGAAGCTGACTGCTTATTAAGCCACAATGTCTCATTAAGGAAGTATTTTTGTACAGAACTTGAGACACATTCTATGATTTGTGCTTCTGCTTTGGGTGTTTCTTTGACGCTGTGTATGTATAGAACAAAGAGATGAACTCACATTGATGTTCTACTCCTATTCACAGGCGCAAAACAAACAAGTTTTATATTTTAAAGATGCACGCAGGCTGATAACCGAAGCACAACATCTTATTTCTTATTTGTGCTGCTCCCGCTGTGAATAACTGTTGAGATCAAGAGCTTGTGAGAGAAGGCAATCAAAAACAAGGATAGTGCGCAAACAATGGAAATACTAGAATTAGATGTGCCATGTCGGTCAGTGGGCATAAGCAGAAGCAGTTGAAGAATTAATCACCTGGAATAATAGAATGCATTGTTTCTTTTTCACAAACCACAAAAAATAAACCAGGCAGCACTGATTAAGCACACTATCTGTGACATGAAATAACTCTGAGATGTGTGTAATAGATGGGTCAGTGAGAGGGCAGAAAGAAAAACTGTCTCAACTGTGTTTGGTGCTGGATTGAAGTGTAAACAGCTGGTGGTGTATTATCACAAAACACAAGGATGTGGCCAGAAGGCAGTCTTTATTACTGAGGCCAAAAAGTGTTTTGCTCTAAAAACATGTCAAGCTGCGGCCTCTCTGTCTTCAGCCATGTTTGAAAATGAAAACATTTTGATGCCTCATAGATAATGCCACGAATACTTTAATTACTTTGTTTGGTTTGTAATGTACAGTATGGAGAGCTATTGCTTATATCACTTTGTGACAATTATAGGTGCAATAAAAAGAAGGCCAAAATATGTAATTATTTTTTTAAGAAAATAAATAATGTGACTGACTGACTGACTGACTTAAGGTATTGAAGGTATTGAAGGTGCAAAGAAGCTAAATAAACCAGTCTCCAGTCTCTGGACATATTACTCACAAGGTTTATACATTCTGACGGCAACATGTCTGGATAGTACCATCGGTTGTTACCTACAATGGAACTCCTCTCTTACTTCTTCCACTTGAGGCATCTCTATCTTCTCTTATAGGTGTGAATCTTTTTAAGTCACAGTTGAGTTTGGAGTGTTTAAGTGGGGCTCAGTGAAAAGCAAGGAGTCTAGTTCAATCTTATTTGTGAAGGAGGCCACATTCCCCATCAAAAAATCCTTGGCAAAAACAGCTTGCATCTGTACCTACTGTTTCTCTTTTGCTTCTGCAGCCTCTGTATCTCCTCCCTATGTCTCTGGAACCAGATGACCAACAGCATATACACTTCTTCCTCAAAGATATTGGGTTTTTTCTTGTGGATCCTGGTTGTAGTATCCATTAAAAATTGTTTTAAAAAAACAATTTAAACATCCAACAAATACAAACAAATTATCAATGTTGAGGTCTTTAAATCTACCTCTAAATTTGTTCCACGTCCTGCAGATCAAAAAGAAAAGGAGGGCTGGCCTGGCTAAATTTATACAGTGAAGTAAAAAACAAAGAGTTTTTGAAATGGTCACATAAACTTGAAAGCAGTACAACGTTTAAATGTGTGTAAAAAGCTGCGCCAGATCTGTGCACTTTGCTCATAGTGCATTCATCCAAAAATGTTATGAGTGAAGGAGACAAAAAGACAGACAGCTGCTCTGCACTGATTTACCATCTGACTCTGACAGGTCCTGCTCCCTATAAATCCATTTGTGAACACAAACCATTCAATCAAAGCACAAAGAAAATAGCTTAATATTCAAACATAAACTCACCATTCATTTATGCACCTGAGTTGCCAAAAGACATGAAGTTTCCCACCATGTATGCAACTTTCATAAGCATCTTATGTAATAACCAGCTTTGCAATGGATAATTGTAACAGAGAGTGTTAGTGGAAGCATTAATTATAGCCCTGTTTTGATCCCATGTGCCAGGAAGCCTCAACAGTGTGAGAGTGAACCAGCATGGACCTGGGCAATTTAGCCATCATTTTATTGAGATGTTATTATGATCGAAGGGAGGTTAAAACCACACATTGCTAGTGGGAGTCTGTCATTAAAAACTCTTAATTACTGTTAATGACAGCATCACTTACAGTAAATGTCTGTCACTTCATTAAAGGCGTTACATTAAAACATTAAAATCAAATGAATCACAATAAGGAAAATATATCTTAGCAGTTAAAATGTGACCATCATTCTTGTGGTGAGGGGTTCACTGTTGTTGAAAAACCTGCTTGGGCAGGCTCACATTGACAATGGATGGCTGTCATAATAAAGTCTGGACATATTTTTAGCAGCAGTAGTGTTGTGTGAGCCGCCTCGCTGTCACACTGTGACGGATTACTTCGACATCTCTCAGAGCCATCATTGATTTTATTAGTGCACTTCCAGCAATGACAAGCCAAAAAATGTCTGCTGTGTTAAAACTCAGTGCAGTTTCAGGGAAATACACAAAGCAGCCAAAACAAATAACAAAATATGTATTTTTATTCTATGGGCCCTTTGAGACTGACTATTGTCGTTTCTACTATTGTGTGGGGCTGGAAAAAAAAATTATATTTAGCAAACCATTTGTCTTTTTGTAGAGTTACAAATTCTCCGAGAAAAAAAAATAAAAAATAAAAAAATCAGGATTCCAGCCTGGTTTCTTGCCCTGAGCAGTATTTCATTATTGACGCACTGGCAACTGTGAAAGTCAATGGTTTTTAAAAGGAATTAGTTCAATAGGCAGATTTTAATTTAAAAACTGTACGAAGGGAACATGAGCCTGTCTCATTAAATTTTCATCACATCTCAGGTGACTGCCCTGAGTTCTGGCTCTTTATTGATGTCCCACAGTTTGAAGATGAAAAAGCTTGGGCCTGCAGTCCTGTGTTCTTGTAAGAAAACAATTGACCGTAGGTTTGGAAACAACAAAACCTTTAATTTTCATGACACATATGCTGTTGCACACTTTGACATTACTCTGTAGACATGAAGTTATTCATTTTCCATTCAAGCATAAATTGTTTGAGTTAAAAAAGCCGGAGTTATTTTTCATCTGTAGTCCCATTGGCCTTTAAAATACACATAATTAAGAGGAAGATGAACAGCACATACATAAAACACAAAAAACAGGTCATTATAAACAACTGAACAACTATATGTTCAAGAACAATGATAAACAGAAGCAATAAAAGCAGCAGTAAAGTATAACAATACACATTACAAAACATTCAATAGCATACAGTATATACATCAATTGTTATTTTAGTGACTTGTCTGTCACTGACTGTTTGATGTTGTCAGGAATTATTATTATTATACTTATTAATGTTTATGAGAGACAATAAAAGCCCAACAAAAACAAAAAAAGCAACAAAAAAGTTGCATAACACCAACATTTCTCCCATCCCAGGCCCAAACACAACCCACATCCCCAACTACAGCTTTCCTGCTTTTATTTTATTTAAAAGAAATACACTGGAAAAACAATGGATCAACATGTCACAGCAGAATACTACTACATTACATCAAACTGAGGTTTATTGCTGACCTTTAATTCAATCTTTACTAGTGTTGGAGCCAATGGGAGAGTCCCTTGCTTCTGGTATGAGCTGACCATTCTCAACCAGAGGTGTCACGTGACTTAGACTCAAGTCAGACTTGAGTGACAAATTTGATGACTTTTGACTTGACTTGAGAAAATTTTAAAAGATTTGTAACTTGTAACTTGATGCTTCTCCCCCAAAGATTAAAAGAATGTATTTGAAAAGTGTTGAGTGTGAGTTAAGCCATGTGTTACTCGCATGAGGCTGCCTCTGTAAAGCTCAGTGCTACAGGCCTTTACAACCAAAGGCCAAAATCCAACCCACACAATGTAAATCACTGATCACCAAAGCATGGAAAAAAAATTATTATGGCAACACTTTTTTGACTGAATAATCTATGGAAATACAAACTTGCTTTATATTTTTTTGTTAAATAAATGCAAATTTAAAAACTTACATTGTTTAATTTTAACATAATAGTAGTGTGATTGAAAAGACTTGAAAGGACTTGAAACCTTGAAGTATAGGACTTGGGACTTGACTTGGACTTGTGAGCCTTGGATTAGGACTTAACTCTGGACTTAAGGACAAATACTCGAGACTTACTTGTGACTTGCAAAACAATGACTTGGTCCCACCTCTGTTCTCGTCTATTAAAAAGTCTTGAAGTTTTTGTTTTACTGATGATTTCTATTAAACATTATAAACCAAAAAAAACAAGAAAAAATCAAACTAAGAACAGAAAACATTGCAGGGCCGAATGTTAGGTTTAGGAGTAAAACCACATAGATATCTGTACATACACCCACCATGTGCAGACTTTTCATGAGCTATAGGAAACTCTGACACACATGACTCCTTTTTTCTTTCACAGTGCAGATATATATGACATCTGCACATCATTTCAAAGTCCAAACGCTGCAGCTGAGACATTGGACAGACCCACAGAGATGGGATGTCTCCATATCAGTCGGTGTCAGCTGAGACAAACACAGCTGCCTTTTTATTCGTCCAAACTGTCAGTTCTACAAAGTTCTCTCCCACGACCACAACAAGCATTTCCATCTCGCTTTTTCGGGGGCAATTGTTTTCCTTATTTCGCCTTTCGCCTCTCACTATAATCACTCTTGTTTTCTTGAAAGCAATTCGCTGTCAGTCCACATGTGCTTGAAGAGTAAAAAGTGGAGCTTTGTTTTACTTTGATCTCAATTGCAGTTTGTGGCCAGTTTCCATCCTTGGGGCAATTCTTTTTCTTTTTCTTGATGGAGAAGTGAGCTAAAAGGAATGAGGAATGCTTGTTTTATTGATTGGGGTCTAGAGAAACAGCGACGTACGATAAGTTAACACACTGTACATACATTCTTGCCTTTTGTTTCCACAGCTGCCTGAGAAGCTGAAGTGTGAAGGAGTGATTTGAGAGGGTGTCAGGAAATCTCCACAGGGATCTCGGTGTATGTTGGTTTGATCGCTTCACACTGCACCTCGACAAATCTCACCGGTGCATTCAAGCTGTGAAAATCCTGTTCCACTTCATCCCTAAGACACCATATCCAGCTGAGATCTAGGGACACGGACAAAAAAACTCTTGTCCTTGTCATGTTTTTGCAGCTGAGGCATTTGTTTAGACCTGAACAAGTTTTTCTCGTCAAAGTAAGAAGCTTGGTGTACAGGCGATGCTCTATTAAAATGAACTCATAGACTTCTCTGGCACAGTGCTGTCGACAGCAGGCGGGCTGGGTCGGTGACTTCATGCTGTGTGCAACAGATTGTATCACAACCAGCAGCAGGTGGCAACATGAAAAATCTGGTTTTCATGTCACTTGGCCTCTCACATGGACACAGTGGTCCAGGCAAATAATAAGGACCACTGTAGACTCTACACTCAGCACTTGGCACATGAGCCATATTGCTCTTATAGTATTCCCCACATATTGGCTAGCTATTTTTCTTACTTGCAAACTTCAGGAACTGTGCACCCACACCTGACGTAGCTACTATTACTTAATGTACAAAAATGAGGACAGTGCCAAAATGACCTGGTGCAAGTATGCCCTGTGACTTTAGGCCCATTACAATAACCTCTATAGAGTGTAAAACAGTGAAGGGAGTTCTGGCCAACCATCTGACCCCCACTGTAGCCACCACTGACTGTTAACACAGGGACTAAACATCTTACACACCCCAAGAAATATGCTAGGGTTTAATTTTTAGACTTTAGTTCAGCTTTTGACTCAATGAAAACACATATCCTCCTGACGAGACTCGCTGACCTCAACATCAACACAGGGTTAGGTCTGTGGATCATGAAGGAGGTCACGCTGGGATGTGCTCTGTCGCTTCTTCTTTTTGATGATGATTTCAAAGTCAATGATACACATTTTAAATTGTTTAAATATGCAGACAGCATGGCCGTGTTTGGTCTCCTGCAACAAACCAATCCTGCAGCTGAGTGGGCCTATGTAGACCACAATAAGGCCCTTCAAAGCTGGTGTAACATCAGTAAGCTTCAACAGACTGTTGGGAAACCCCCAAAACAACTAAGCCTACTATACAGAGAGAGGACATTAAATAAAGCCAGAAGTATCATGGCATACAGCTCCCATCCTCTTTCTGGTCAGTTCGAGCTCCTGCTCTCTGGAAAGTGTGTTAGTCTCCCGCTGGCAGCTACAGCTGTCTTTAAAAGTAATTTGTCCCATGTGCAGTGGATACTCTGAATACAGCATGAATGGATTTGCATCAGAAATGGACTGTGTTTTGTATGGACTGTGTTTTTAGTACATCTTCTTATGGTGGACAATAAAGTTCTATTCTATTCCATTCCATTCCATCCTATCCTATCTTATTCTATTCTATTCTATTCTTATGGTGGACAATAAAGTTCTATTCTATTCCATTCTATTCTATTCCATTCCATCCTATCCTATCTTATTCTATTCTATTCTATTCTATTTTTTTATTCATTCATTCATTCATTCATTTTCTACCGCTTATCCCACTCATGGGGTCGCGGGTGGCTGGAGCCTATCCCAGCAGCTTTGGGCCTTAGGCGGGGTACACCCTGGACAGTGGCCAGTTCGTCCCAGGGCTGACACTTAGACGCAGACATGCATGTCTTTGGGCGGTGGGAGGAAGCCGGAGATCCCGGAGAGAACTCACGACCTTCTTGCTGTGAAGCAGGAGCACTAACCACTCTGCTACCGTGCACCCCTATTCTATCTTATTCTATTCTATTCTATTCTATTCTATTCTATTCTATTCTATTCTATTCTATTCTATTCTATTCTATTCTATCTTATTCTATTCTATTCTTATGGTGGACAATAAAGTTCTATTCCATTCCATCCTATCCTATCTTATTCTATTCTATTCTATTCTATTCTTATGGTGGACAATAAAGTTCTATTCTATTCCATTCCATCCTATCCTATGCTATCCTGTTCTATTCTATTCTTATGGTGGACAATAAAGTTCTATTCTATTCCATTCCATCTTATCATATCCTATTCTGTTCTATCCAGCTCTATTCGATTCTATTCTATTCTATTCTATTCTTATGGTGGACAATGAAGTTCTATTCCATTCCATCCTATCCTATGCTATCCTATTCTATTCTATTCTATTCTATTCTATTCTATTCTATTCTATTCTATTCTATTCTAATGGTGGACAATAAAGTTCTATTCTATTCCATTCCATCCTATCATATTCTATTCTATTCTTATGGTGGACAATAAAGTTCTATTCCATTCCATTCCATCCTATCCTATGCTATCCTGTTCTATTCTATTCTATTCTATTCTATTCTATTCTAATGGTGGACAATAAAGTTCTATTCCATTCTATTCTATTCTATTCTATTCTATTCTATTCTATTCTATTCTAATGGTGGACAATAAAGTTCTATTATATTCCATTCTATTCCATTCCATCCTATCATATTCTATTCTATTCTTATGGTGGACAATAAAGTTCTATTCTATTCCATTCCATTCCATCCTATCCTATCCTATCCTATCCTCTCCTCTCCTCTCCTCTCCTATTCTATTCTATTCTATTCTATTCTATTCTATTCTATTCTATTCTATTCTATTCTATTCTATTCTATTCTATTCCATCCTATCCTCTCCTGTTCTATTCTATTCTATTCTATTCCATTCCATTCCATCCTATCCTCTCCTGTTCTATTCTATTCTATTCTATTCTATTCCATTCCATCCTATCCTCTCCTGTTCTATTCTATTCTATTCTATTCTATTCTATTCTATTCTGTTCTGTTCTGTTCTTTTTCTTTTAATGCCTTTTGTTTGAAAGTCCTAATCCATCCTCATTTTCATTCCCCTTTAATACATCTCTTTAGCTGAGGTCAAAGTGTCAGAGCTTTTGTGCATTCAGTGAGCCACATCTTGGATTCATCTGCATATCTCTTTGCCAAGTATCTTTATTTTAAGTGTCTCCTGATTGAGATCATATTAAAATAAAGTGTACATGCTAATGGTGCTATTAATGAAAATGACATCTTAAACCATTTCCTCAAAGCCGGTATTAATTCTTATGAGAAATACTGCAGTGGTGACCCTCAAGTATATTAGTATATGTGTCATTTTTCTGCTGTGTACTACAGATACGCCAAACTCGCAGTGATGTCGTCTGCTCGGGTGTGCACACTCAAACAGCAACCTGTGACACATGTATCTTCACAGTTTGCAATAACCAGCAACTTGTGATTACATTTACTTTACTTTTATCAAATTTAACACCACTATTAGCACATTTCTGACTTTTTCCTGGCATAGTGCTGCAAACTAATTATATTCAACATTGACTTTTTCTCACCTTTGTGCTCATATGCACTTTCTTTTTACCGCTCTTGACTTCCTGCTATAATTGTATGTTTTTATAATAAATACCGACCCATGTTCAACCTCTATGACTCTATGGCAGCAGCTTTACTTTGAGCTGGTAACATTTTTGCTGTATATACGCAGCCTTTTAATTTGTTTGAAAAGTTGTTGTTTTTTTTCAGTGTTCATGGCCACTCTATTCTCTCTTCTGTTCCTTACACTGTGACTGTGGGAGAAGGAACGGTACATACAGGCCTCAAAGAAAAGAAGATGAAAGAAATGTAGTTTGTAATGTTCTTTTCTGTTCATTCTTTCAATTTTGTTTAATTACGTAGTTTGTTCATTGTAATGGAACTACAAGCATCATTTTATTATTTATATATTTTTATACATGCAGCACATATCAGGGGAATGTCCACCAGATTTATGTTTATACATGTCTGGAGATAATCCAGGTGGAATTGGGTAAAGTATATGGAAGCAGATGATGCATAACTATACGGTCAAACAGTGAAAATCTCCATCTTTACAACACAAATCTGGCTAACAGGGGTTATGCGCATAATGAAAGTTAAGCAGACTGCGATTAGCCTCCAAGCATAGCAAATTCTGTATAAACGACTGATTTTTGTAAATGGCAACCAGCTATGTGTGCATTTACTTGCTCTTTTAACATGAGTGCTTAGGCTACATCAGCTAAAGGCTAAGTAGCTGGATTTATTTAACCTGTTCTTCTACTTGAACTGATAACACATATGACTAAAACTGCCAAAAACACTTTAATAAAGTAAATTGTATGTCACCATTAGAGACATACACAACATATTTATTTGAGTTGTCGAGGGATGTATTTTGGACGCAGGGGATTGGAGCCAACTGTTTTGGGCGTGAGGCGGGGAACATTAGTTAAGATCAGACTACTGGTGTTGTAATAGTGATTGTTTGACAAGGTTGGCTGCAAGTTGGTAAGAAGTAAGGGAACTATCAGGAAAAGGAAATGTGAAGAGAAGTAACAGACAAGTGCAAACCATAAATTAAAATATTTACCACTTTGTCTATGAACCAACATCAGCAGAGCTACCTTTTTCCAAATATAGTAATGACTCAAGTCTGTCTGCTGACTTGTGGCTTCATTGCAATTAAGCATTTTTACACCAGGGTGTCAAACGCGAAGTGTTGAGGGCCTGCAGTAGTCAATAAGAATCCTTTCAGGGGCCTGACATTTGGAAACATATTAAATTTTGAAAGTGAGATTTCATTTTCATTTCAGTCAAAAGTTAATATAATAAAAGTTATCTTTAACATTGACATTTCCTCCTTTTATGGAAACTGGTTTTAGTTCGATTTGAAAAGGTTTGAGATTGATTTGCACAGGTTTTAATTGGATTTGAACAGGTTTTAGTCAGATTTGAACAGGTTTTAGTTGCATTTGAACAGATTTTATATATCTTTGTAGCAAAAATCCATTTAAAACCTGTTCAAATCCAATTAAAACATAGTGTCAAAAACATCACTTACTGAATGTATTGAAGGGCCACGTAAATCATTGCAAAGGGTCACGTTTGGACCACAGGCCTTGAGTTTGACATGTGTGAAGTAAAAGTGATTTCAATCTGGCACAGATTTGTGTCTTAATTAAGCTATTCTTTACAGTACTTATAATTTCTAGGGACATGTTTTTCCCTTTGCAGCAAAACATTCCAATACATAAGGAAATAACATCCATCCGCGTCTATGTGAGAATTCAATTACATTTAAATAGCGTTTTTGTCGACACTACTGTACTGAAATATATCCATGAATAAAAACACTAGGCTTTAGATTAATTCTCAGGTAAAAATAGGGACCGATTAAGACAAAGAGTGGGCAAGAATGAGCAATTGCAAGACATGGGACTGTTTCTGTACTTTACTCAAGGCAACGAGTGAATAATGGATGAAGAAAGTTAATAATAAGTTGGCAGGGTTGATGTATGTTCCTACTACTATAAATTTCATTCAATTAAAATTTGAAAAAATCTGTGGATGTGGATAACAATGTGTAAATATAAGTCATATTTTTTTTCAGCATGCAAAATGTATTAGAGGCAAAAGGTTGAATACTGCATTTTGCAACTGATTAAAGAAAAAATATCTTTAGTATGGTATGGTTTTCCTAATATGGTATTACCTGCTACCTCTTTATTGCCTTTTACTGTCACCCAGCTCATATTGTGTGCTATGGTTATGTGTGTGCTGTCAGAGAGTGGGTAGGGGACATTAGAGGTAAGTATTTAGCAGCTCCATTCACATGAGCATTTAGCCTCTCCCAGCTAAAGGATAAAAGTTACATGTTGTAGTATTTTAATGTATTGGGTTCAATTTGCCATTAGCATGACATACGAATAAATATGGTCAGTTATACACAGAATGTATTAGGACCTGTGCATCTTTATCAAAGACTGTTAAACTGAAATCTGCATGACGTTAAAGTTCACACATGAATAAAGCCACTATCTGTAGTAAAGTAATATGCATGTCACCACTTAGATATTATTTAAAGACAGCTTCAGGGATATGCAGAACTATTTGAAGGCTATTGCTTCTTATTATTCTTGATCTGTTTGCTTTTGATAAACAACACAGCAGCCAACATACTTGAAAATGATATCCATGATACAAAAGTGACTGATCATGTGGGATTCTGATGGTATGATAACCTTGAGGAAAAATATCTCAGTAATGCTTTAGTTTCCTGGGTTAATTGGCAAATGTTGTTCCTTAACAATAAATGAAATGAGTGCAGTCTCTTAAGGCAGGGCTTTAAACTCATTTTTCCACTCTTTGCTCTGTTCCTGGTCTGTTCATCACTTAAGAAGCTGTTTTGTAAATCAGCTGATATTGCAAGAATGGAATATCACGGTTTAAGTGGTTTTAATATTTTGATTATTGTGTGAAATTCCTGCTGCCGACAAGTGACTAAATGAGTGTTATTTTTCTTGTGAGCTCATATAAACTAATTGGAAATATTGTCAATGTGTATGTTTTTTTTATGTTTTTCGAGATTTTTTTTCGGGATTTTTTGGCCTTTAGTTAAAACAGTGTAGACAGACAGAAACAGGCTGAGACAGAAGGAAAAGACTTTAGGCCAATGACCCGAGCCGGAATCAAACCCAGGTCTCCCAAGTATGTGCTACTGCTCTACCAGGTGAGCCACCAGGGCACTCCAGTGTGTATCTTTTTAATAATTTCATTGCATTCTATAAGATTAGAACTTTTTGATTTGTAAATTCCCAAGTCGTCAGCCTCTATAAAACTAAATACTCATCCAAATCCCAAGTCTGGGTCAGTTTTAATGTATTCTTGGTTGAGCCATTCGACCTCACAAAACTCATTTACACAAATATTTGTGTCACTGAAATTGCCCTTTTCTGTTTATTATCCAGCTTTGTTCCGTGAGTGACAAGAACAAACTGGAAGCCAGCGACTCTCGTGACACATAATAGGCCATTACTGCACAAGAACTCCACATCTGCTGCGATTGCCTCTGGGATGTTCTCCGTGGCTGCAGGCAATATAAAACACAGAGACAATGAGAGGAACCTCGAAGAAAGACACAGATAAAGATTGATTGACCAACAAAAAGCAGAGAAGACATCTGGAATCAGAAGTGGACAAGGAGGCTCTAGAGACACAAGGTAAGTGCTGGATAGAGGGATCACTTCACCTGTGGAGGGAATAAAGAGGTGCTTCCTGTTGAGTTCAGGGCATCCATTTAATCTGTTTTATTTCAGTGCTGTAACATTTTGTGATTTCCTGACAGTTGAAGGCTGTTGTACACATTAAAGCACACATTTTACCAGGCATTGCAATACCTTCCATTTATTTTGGTAAAGAAAAATAATTTACATATATACATAAATGTGTAATATTGTATAACTTAACTAAGTTTTGCTTTGGTTTCTGTCATTATTGACTGTACAATACAATGAAAAGTTGATCTGTTTGAGTGCTACTGTGGAATAACACAATCCCTTTATAAAGTTTTTCTTGAACTTAATTTGAAAAGTTGTGTGCCGTAGAAGGCCAGTAATTATCTGTACCATTAGCTTCAGTGAGAAAGCTCTGTAAACTGTTATAACAGAACAAAAACAAGAACTCAATGACCCGCTGGTGCCTGAAGTACATCGTCAAAAGCCTTTCAATAACTATGGCATGCATTTTACTTTTTATTTCTCACTTCTAAAAAATCTTTTTGGGACCTTGGTTTACTACCCTCTGCTGCAGAGTGTGGACAAAGGCAAATAAACCGATTGTGGAAAGAGAAATAGGTGTTGTTGAGAGGCTGGTCCTAAAATGGATTTGGTTCACTGACTCTTATCTAACACATCTCTCTTTTAGATTTTTTATTGTGTTGAATTCAGGTAAAATGGTCAGATAGAAGATATGGTATTTGCAAAAAACTACCCCACAAAGCAATGGTTTGGTTAATCATTCTGTGCAGTTATATGAGAGAAGAAAAAATTAAAATATGACCGAGGTTTGACAATAATAGGATTTTTAGCAAGAAAACAGTAATGTGAATTGTGTTTCCCACAATGGATAATGTAAGTCATACAACTTAGTCAAGCTAAGGTCACACTAAGAGCTTTGAGCATGCTCCACAGACCCAAAGAGTAGAGTCAGGTACCGGCACAACACAACACACACACACACACAAAGGTACATTTAAAAAATTGTAAAGACCGATACACAATTTTACACCAGCAAAGATACACTTTAAATCATTCAGCTGCTGGATAACTTTTCTGTTGTTTTTACCTCTTACATTAAAAGTTTCAAAGGGAAAAAGTGTAGTCTACTTTAGATTAGAATGCATGACGTGCCTAATGCATATTGCATTTTTCCAGCTTTGTTGTGTGCTTCAAACTTACAAACGTGTTTTTTGTTTTGTTTTTTTGTTTATTATTATTGGCCTTTATTGATAGTTGATAGTAGCTAGACAGGAAGCAGGGTGAAGGAGTGGGGAATGACCTGACTGAGACACAAACTCTTGTTATTCATAAAAAATATCAATGATTGAGTTGTAAAGAAGTCTAGTTTATTAGTGCTAAACTCTACAGACAAGTCAAGTTTTGTTGGTTTGTTTTCTCATTTTTGAACAGTTTGCTAAACTTGGACAATGACAGAAGCCCAGTGAGACAGCTTAATCAAACTATAAGATGACTTATACAGAAATGCACATAAAAGGGTAATGATCACAACGCCTTAGCGGAAAAAAATGTATTGGCCTCAGGCAATGCCGTTGTTTTTGTCTCAAGTGCAAGGTTCTTCTCAAGTGCAATCCAGAAAATCACGGTGCTTTCAGAAAACTACTGACCTGTCCTGGTGTGCTCCTTCCATGCAAGACACTGTGGCTCTCCTCCAGTCCCTCATGACCTGTATCAGGCAGTTAGGGGAAGCAGGGAAATCTCCTCAGGCCATTTTGTGGATGTTTTTTGCTGCTAGTTGAAGTTTTCCATTAAATACCAGAGCCATTTTGGAGGTGTTCAGTGAGCAGCATTGTGCCGGCTGACTGGGAGCCTGTCCCATCGCGGCGGCTGGAAGTGTCAGCTGCAGCACACAAGAGAGCCCTAATGGCAAAGCCTTAAAGCGGCTGAGTTTTACAGTAAGCATTTTGACAGATATAAGCTCCTAATCACATATACCTACTGCGTTTCTGACAAATAAGCTGCATGCACAACTCCCATTGCTTTGAGAAATACTGTTGAATGTGTTCTTAAATAAGAAAAATGTTCTGTATGCAAGCTGAAAATGTGAGTGCAATAGACTCTTCAGCTGAAAGCAATTGTAGTCACTCTGCTTTTAAAATGTGCTCCATTTTACAGCACCCAATATATTTGCGTTTCAGTGTTGTGCAAAATGGATTAATTTTCCTGTCGAAGAAAGAAAACTGTTAAATAGTCAAGCAATCCCAAGCCATTTGTGTTTACCAAGAATTTATTTTTCTGCAAGCTGCAATCTCTGCATAATCATCTTATTGTTATGATTCTCTTTGTGTTGTCCTTGAGTAGTGGAAGTTACATAAACTTATATTTAAAATAAATCCAAACTTTGTCTGTTTGCAGTGTAAAAATTAAATACAAATGAAACCCCATATCAGGTACAACATTTCCTATATAAAGCTCTGTGGTCTCATCTGTCACTGGCACAATTTGCATTTCATAAATCCTTCTCTAATGTGTGGCAGTTCATTTTCGCTTGCAGGCACATTTATCATAAAGACAAACATGCTTTAAGTCTAATGACCAAAAAGTGCATTTTGTGAGAAGGCCTCAAACTTAAGGCCTTAGAATAAAAAATAAATGCAACAGCAGTGATGGATGAGGTTGGTATATCCAGTCATTCATGTGGGATTTCACTTTGGAGAAACACTTCGAGGAGCCCACTCCCACAATCCCATCCAGCTGCACATCATCTTTCTCCCACTGAAATAAGTGACAATAGCCGAGTATGTGAAGAGAGAGCGTACAAATGAGCACTGCAGGACTAACTGGTGTTAACTGTGATGTATAATGTGCCATCTGTGAATTTAATTAGCAGATGGCTTATGGCGTGGTATATGTTGAACCTTCCTATGAAGCATTCACCCAAACGTGCCCATTAACAGACAAGAGCTGATATAAAAGACAAATGTTTGCTTCTGTCAGGCTCCGTGAACTGTAACACAAAGCTATTCCGTCTCTCACCAGTCAAATGCAAAGACGCGCCATTACGAACGCATAAGGTCACAGCTGGAGTCATTACTGTCACTGTGGTAACGCTCATGGAGACGACATGTTGCAGCCGACTGGAGACGACGAGAACAGAAGGATGTAAAGAAAATGTGATGAGACAAAATGTCAGCAAAATCGAATGAGGGATCAGTATGTATGCCACACATCAAAAAAGAACTGCTTGGATATAAATAGAGCATACCGGGCATATTAGCATTAAACGCTACAAACAAGTCAGGTTTAACGTTAACGTTTTTGTTTTTTTTACAGTCTTAATGCTGTTAAATACAAGGTCACATGAATGCAACGTTAGTCTGAGTGGAGCGCTGAGATGCAGTACTTTATTTATCTTTCTGTAGAATAGTTTTCACTATATCTCATCAAAATTAATCTAAAGCATTCTTTTTATTTATTTTATTTTAGTCTGTCCTTTTACATTAGCCTAAATAAGCCATAATGCCAAAGTTACTCTACCATCACCGGTGCATTCTCTCTAACAATGCCTTTGAGCTGACACTGGGCTTTGAATTGTTCTGGCTCAGGCCTGGTGTCCACAGAGAAACAAGTCCCTCCAGTTCAGGTGAAAGAGGAGAATTAAGACGGACCAGTCCATCGCAAAGATACTTCTGCCAATCTGACATCTGTCAATCAATCAGTCACTGTGGGTCTCAGGTACATGCCCCCCACCCCCCACCCACACACACACACTTTTACAAGACTTTTTAAATTTTGTCTGTGGGTGGAGTTAAGATCTGACCAGGGGTTGAGTTACCCTTTAACCTGCTGAAGACACTGCCCACACTTGCTGCTAGTGCTAGGGTTGCCAGGTCCAAGAAAAATTTCCAGCCTAATGACAACTGAAAACCCACCCAAATGGAATGAAAACTAGCTCATTTTTTTCCAGTGACTCCACACATGCATACACACCGATCAACGACTTCATTACCATGAGATCATGTGGGCGTAACTCACTGGACGTAACTGTTGTTACTTCAAAGGCACAAAGGGCTGCAGGCGGCGGTTGCCAAGTCTTCATTCTCAGGATCTACACATACTAAGAAACTTTTTTTTTTGCGGCTCAGATCATCAGTCAAAGAGGTGATGAGTTGAGGGCAAGGGACTGAGAGAGACCCAGGCCTGGTTGTTCCCCAGTGACAGGAATTTTAAGATCTGAGGCCTGACCTGTCAGGAAGAACTGCAAAACAGTGGCCACCCTGTCTTATCCTTACGACAAGGAGCAGCCGGTTGAAATATTTGTTCACTTCAACCAGTCTGACTTTAGGGTTAACATAACTGTGCTCAGAACATTTCAGTTGGAAAAAGGTGTTGAGGTGGTTTGCTGCCATGAATTACACAAGGATGCCAATTTGTTGTAAGGGTCACTATAGTGGACAGTGGGGGAAAGCCAACAGGCATAATTTGTGATTGACATTTTACAAACTCATGAAAAAAAAAATAAATAATAATTTCTTCATGGTAATTTCAAGGGGGGTAAAAAATATAAATATGTTGTTTATAATGAAAGTCTATGGTACAAATCTTCCCAAAGTAACTTTTTTGTTCTTCTGTTGCACACAATGATGGACATTTGATTTCTTTTTTTTTTGTTGCTTTGGTCGAGCGCTGTGATGTTCGCAATACTCTGCAGTTGCTTGTCTTTGTACGCTGTATAACTAAAGAAATGTTAGATTACGAGGATGTGGCAGGGGTGCAACTGATAAAGGAAATGACAAATTGGAGTGACTTGATTAAAGAGGTAAATTAATGCTTAGAAAGCTGGGACTTAAATGGTAGAAGTTGGTGCGAGTTACGACAGATGGCTGCCCAAATCTAACAGGAAAAAATATTGGACCCTTAATGCGGATAAAAGATAAAGGCACAGGAATTAACCCAGAACTGAAACTGGTGGTTTTGCAATGTATTATACATCAGGAGGTGCTGTGTAAGTCTGTACTTAAAATTGGTTATGTTGTGGATTGTGAAATCTACTAACTAACTGGCATTTTCTGTTTATGTGACTGAATGATCTAAAGACCAAACTTTAGAACAATGGTCTCTTTGTACAAAAATTTACAGCATGGTGAAGGCTTTTTTTTTTTTTACCGCTTTCAAGCCAATAGGAGGACAACACACTCACTGAGAAGCGTTATAGATATTAGATACACAACTCCACGAATACTACATGTCGAGTGAGGCAATTTGCAGAGCTATCAAAACTAAATGCACATGGGTTCTTCACCCTTTTCTTGCAGTGTGGATGGTGCACCAAGTGATGTTCCGTTTGAACTAGTCGACTATTTTTTTAATTTTAAGTCATTTTCACTCCCAGATTTTTATGCAGAGGAAGAGGAAAATTTTCCACATATGAAGAGGCGGCATGTTCAGAAGATGTTGGATCTTTTTGGTTCTACCTACATTTGTGACCAAACTTTCTCAGTGGTAAAGTTTAACAAATCCAAAAACAGATCCTCACTTATCAGTCGTCCTTTGTCCTGAATGTTCCAATTTTCTATGTCTTGTCTGTTACCATGGCAATGGCAATATTAACCAATTGAAAAAGATCAATAGATCAATCCTCTGGTCTGTAGCTCAATAATGATTGGTTCTTAAGTGCAAAGCTCTTGCTAAGCGGTCCTTCTCCAGCGTTCACAGTTCGACCTGTCATCAGCCAAAAAGAAAGACTTTGTAAGTGTGAATGTTCCATCAAACCTGCAACAATAATAACAAAAGGTTAAAATCAGTGCAATTTAACTGGCGTTGTACATTTTTTTTCATTTGTTAATGTACTGATTTGCAGAAAAATTAGAGTGTAGTGATTTTTTGGTTTGAGAATGTGGTCACCCTTGCCATGTGGTCTGGTTTTGATTTCCTTGTGTGGCATGTATATTAGCGTTTATACATAAACTGTAGCTTTTACATATTATCTCTGTTCATATCTTTCTTACAGCTCACTATACTCCCAGTCGGCTCTTATTACTGACTTAGGTCGCTAATAAAAGCTAGCACCTATTGTCTTTTTGCTCTGTATTTTCTTCTGTTCCACAGGGGCACAGGTAGAGAGGGTGTTACTGGAGCATGCTACCACAAATTTACTGAAAACTGTGCGTAAATGGGCTCAGTGCTTTTTCTACAGATTATTTTTATTACTATAGTTCAGTGTACAGATGTGGCGCTTTCCTGCCAGCGGTCCCATGTGAATTTGCAGCAGTGTAGTGTGCACTTGGAGTCCATTATTGTGCGCTTTAGCTGGTTGACTGCAAGACAAATGGTTGAAAATAATTCTGTTTACCCCCTTGCTTCCATAAAGTATTGCTGCTGTTCCATCCATGTTTACTTAAATGTTTATCACAGTCAAAGCAGCCCACTCATGCATGAAAGCAGCGATCATATTGTGTCCCAAGGTACACTTCCTCTACATGTGTGGGTGTTCAGCTGCCTCTCAGAAAGGAAGCAGAAAGTAATGATTTGCTTTAGCTGCATGGTTTGTAACATATGTTGGGTTCATCACGACTAGTACATCAAAACACTCTCCTGTCATTGCAGAGAATGTGGAGTGATTGTGGCGATAAGACGACAATAACAAGGCCTGCAGGATGTTTCATTGCATATTTAAATGTAGCTCAATCTTAAAAGCGCCCGTGCTGCATTAACAAGTGACTGACATTGATGATATTTGAAGTGTTTTTCCGTTCGACTTGTTAAATGTTGCTTTCAAAACAAACAGATGGATCAAGCGAGGGTAAGCGAACGGCACATTATTAGTATCTATCTACAGATTTATGAGCGCCTAATGGGAGTGCACGAACTCCCAAAACAAACAGATTGGAGTGACAGTTACGAAACCTGTCTCCAGCAAATGTGTCAATGTCGGGAAAAGAGCAGGAAGACAACATGGCGCCTGGGTCGTGTCAATTCACATGATAATGATAAACAAACAAAAATGTCAGGGTGTCGGCGTTCGTTCATCAAAATGTGCAAGCGAAGAGGGGCTGTCAGGCTTTTCCCCTGTCCGTCTGATAAATTATTTAATTTCTGAATAATAAGCAGGTTTTTGTGCACAGGAATGTCAGTATCATGAAATGAATAAAAAACAACTCAATGGGGAAAACAGACAGAATAAAAGTTGTATAAAAGTAATATATTATTTATTGTTTTTCTGTCATGTTCAGATTGGAATCAGTAAAGTGTGACAGGTTCACCCCACTTCAACTTTTGGCTGGTCTTCAGTCACATCATGTAGAATGCCTTCTTAAATAGTTTTCTGTGAACAGTTTTAAACCTGTAGTGACTTTTTGTTTGATTCAAATGAAGAACACTTGATTATGCTTAATCATCAAGAAATATAACAGACATTTATTGTCAGCCTGTAGCAAGCTTTAGTCAAATACATGCTCACTTAAAGGGGGATTTACAGCTATTCAATTAAGGGATGCCCCCTTTGGCTGGTTGGTCTATATGGATGGTCAACATTGACTCAATAGCCATGTTTCCACCATGGGTATGGTACAGGTCAGGTCAGTATGGGATGGTTTGGCACGGGTAACCCCTGAATGGGCACGGGGTTCTATTTTGTTGGGTCCTGAAGAGCAATGCCTGTTACGTAAGTAATGACGTCATCAGAGTGGTCATGTCTCTTTTTGAGATATAAAACGTATTCTGAAGCAGACTTTTTGTAACTTGGATGCATTGTTTATTAATAATAAAGAAAGAATGAATCCTGGTGTGTGGCAGTGAGAGGCTGGAGGTACAGCTGTTGCAATAAACATTAGACTGTTTCCAGTTTATTCACAGCTTTCTTACAATTAAATTCATAGATCTGCACTAATTTCAGGGACTTTCTTGTGCTTAATGTAGTTTAGACAGTAATACAATGTTTTAATTCATGAGCGAGACCCATGTGACACTGACTCTTTTTAAAAACTGGAAACAGCTGTTACTAAAGCTTTGTCTTTGGGAAAAAGTACAACATTCATCATGTTTCTCATTTTCACCCGAGTGAGGAGTCTCCAATCCCTCCTCCTGCCAAAGCCAACCACAAAGCCAGACTTGGTTGGGGCCCCTAGCCAAAGTGTCCCCACATAGGTATGGTACAATACGATTTTTGAGGACACTTCAGACCCCTTTTGTAATAGAAACACGCCAGAACCAATCCGAACCCACACCGTACTGTCCCAGTGGAAACACGGCTAAGTGGCTTAATATGTTTCTGCATTGGCTACAACTGCTAGCAACAAGAAACATTATTCAGTGCCCTGAAGAGTTTAATTACCTCTGGGCAATAACAATGCACCATGTTGCATTTTCCATTTTGGCACTATTGAGATTTTCATTTGATTTTGCTTGTATTGTAAATACATTTTTATTGGAAAATGTATCAGAGCAACCAGCATCAGTTGATAACACACATACAAATGCTAAGGTGTCATAGCCCTGTTTCAATCCAAAATATTTTTTGACACAGTGAAAATAACATAAAACCCTGGACAGACCGAACCCAAAAAGTCAAACATGGATAATAACCCCCGCAGAGATTTTAAAAGAGACAGAAAATGGAAAAAAAATCTATAACTTTTCTTCAGCCCAGCACATCACTCCAAGATTTATGCACATTACAGTGTTTCTGATTTGCATTGCAAAGATACCAGAGCCAAACTGACAGATACTGAAAAGAAGAGAGACAACAACCAAGCGATATACAGATATAAAAAGAGAAAATAGCATGTATTCACGTTGCTGATTGCCCACACTGATTATGAGCACTGTTTTTTGGATCACTCTTGTCACTGCTTTTAGCCTCCAGCTTCATGCTGAGCTGATGAAGGCTGTAGTCAGCGACCAGCAGAGAGAAAACCAGACGTGTCACAGTGATGGACAGAAGCCTGCCGTCAGTCTGAAAGAAGGGTTATTAGCAGCATCAGAAGCTCTGGAAACAGCAGTGAATGGAAACATGTTATTTGTGTACATCTGATGTTTTGGTGTAAAACTGTTCAAACAGCTTTTATGGGACACATCTAGATACTGTAAATAGTTTGAACTGTTAATAAAGATGGCAGGCAAGTAATGCAACCTGTGTGCCCTCTTGCCTTCATCAGCAGATCGCTGTAAGATTTATTTTTCATAAAAGATTTTGATATTTTAAAGATTACAGCATTCATTTATGTATTAGCATGCAAGTTTAGAGCATCCGAGAATAATCACATAAAAAACATTTCAAGACCAGTAGTACTATAACACCTGTAGAATGCTATAGCAATCTATTGCGACCAATTATAAAGATGTTCTACCCACGCAGTCCTATTCAAAGGCTGAAAGAACCAAGTTAGTACAGTGCTTATTCATATAATGTTGCATAGGGGCCACTTAGAAAAAGGCAAGGCTATAGAAAGAGCATACCAAAACCCTTTAGACTTTGAAAACATGTTTTTTCCAGAGAGGATAAGATGAGAGTTACATTGGTTCAGCTGTTTCATCATTATGTGAAGGAGAGATCTCTTTCTCTGGGGGGGGCATCAAGGACAGGAGAAGGCAGTTAATGTTATTAACCAGAGATACTAAAGTCTTAATGCACTTGCACTTTGTGTATATACGTGGAAGGGACATATGTGTTTCTGGGATTTCTGTAACGCTATTTGAAGCTATCTGACCTTACAACTAAAATAGTCAAAGACACTTGAAGCAAAAGGACTATGAACTACTCAAATGAAATGACCACAAAGTATAAAAATGAATGCTTCTTTTACATAAACACAAAAATGCAGGCTTATGTACTTCATTGTCATAGACTGTATAAAATCACTTAATGCTGCATCATTAACCCTGATGATATAGCTATCAAGTCTCTTTGTCTGTGGTGTATGGTTTGAAATCATCCTGATTAATGATTTCAACAAAGAACATGCTGGAACAACAGGACAAAAGCTGACAGGGCTGACCTTTGAATTGACAAGAGGAAAGGATTTCTTAGAGTCAGCTGATTGTGTTACATCTTCAGTGGGTCCCAAATAATGGAGAAGTAGTCTAACAAACAAATCCGAGCAACCCTTCAGAGTATTAATTCTTTTAGTGCTCTGGGCAAACAACACTAAACAAATTGTCTGAGCTGTTTTCATTTATGGACACTTTTCTGTCTCAAATTCTCTTGTGTTTTTCTTTTTCAGCCTGTATTTCCTCATCCTCTCTTCCTCCTTCACTTATCGGACATTTTGTACATTCTGTATTCTTTGTGTCTCCCTTCTCAGCACCCACTCTGAATCCTCAGCAGCACACCCACCAACAAACAGCCCTCTTGACAAAATGACTAGATAATGAGCCTGAGTTTGAGGCGAGGACAGTGTGTCACCCGTTACTTCCTGTCTACTCAGCATTTGGGATTATGTTAATTACTCTGCTGCTGCTACGTCCGACAAAAATCCTCCACCCATTTAATTTAGGACACATGCAAAAGTAAACAGTTTGAAGCAAAAATGCTGAAATAAGGTGTGAAATTCTGCCAAGGAATGCATCAACTGGGATAAACTAAGGGACAAAGTGTATTTGTTGGAATTGTCATCAGGTCCGTATAAAGTTAACAGCAGGGACACTAGAAAATAACGGAGCAATATATTTTAATGCCAGCTATATAGCTTAGTATCGCTTACTGTAAGATGTAAGACAGATTTTAAGATGTTATGTTCTAGCAGTTCAATTTTCATATATTTTTTTCCCTCTTTTTCTCTTTCTTCCCTCTCCCCAGACTCCTCCAGCCTGCTCTCTCCCTTCTTTTGTGAGTGAGAGTGTCTTTATGTTGCCCAGGTATTCGTAAGTCGAACTTCACGCTGACGCCCTCAATGGACATCAGCTGCAGTTGAGGCCTGGGTCTCCTAGGCGTATGATTCTCACTTCTGTTGCGAGAGGTCCAGGGGTCACATCCCGGACAAGCTCCTATTTGTCACAGACTGGCACAATGTTCAGAAAAAAGAGGGAGACCACACATGGGTTAAAAGGTCAAAACAAAATGTATTCACTAAATACTTAAGAGCTTAAAGCAGCACTGCGAAACTTTTAGCCCCAAAATATATATTCTCACTCTCCTTTTGATAGTTCTTTGACATGAGATCAGTAGAATCATCTATAACTCACTGACACAGTACCCTCAGCTGGACAGAAACCTCCGTTATAACTTTCCTACAGTCGGGGCAGTGGATTATGGTAAGAGATTACATGAGTGAGACGCTTTACCAAACTATACATATAATAAAGAAAATAGGTCAATACACTGGACCATAGCAGAGTTATATTTGTACAAAATACACTAAAATGACCCTACCGTTTCAGAAGAAATGTTGTTTCTTTCAAACTTTCCGTATTAAAAGTATGTACTTGTAAATAAAGTTGCACAGAAAGGGTTCTGAGCCCTCTGCTGGCTAAAACTTCCACAGGGCAGCTTTAACATTTAAGTCAATGGTGTAAGCAAATGCATTTGTGTAAATGTCAAGACAAACAAAAGGACAAAACAAAACTGAGAGAGGCGTGGTCAGGAAGAGATCCTCCAGTTCCTTGTCTTTATTGGCTGAAAGGAGAGGAGAGGCAGCAGCAACAGAATAGAACTACAATATGTAGATCCTACAGGAGTTGTAACAGTCTACAAATATCTCATTGGTTAGTCCTGCACCACACCACAAAGTCCTGAATCAGCCACATGTACTCCCCCTGCAGTCCTTTCCTGATACACACCACAATGGCCGTGTCACCTGAGAACTTCTGCATGTGACACACACTAATAAACCTGAACTGGGCCACCCTTTTCCGAGTGAGAACTATATCCTTTGACTTGGAGGTGCTCATAGTGGCCTTTTTTGAATGTGATCAAAGAAGCCATGTTACTTGGAGCCATCCCTCATCAGAATCCCTGTGATGTTGCAGTGATTGTGTTTTTTGTTGTTTGCTGTTTGTACATCTGGCTGTGTGTCAACAGATGCTCTTTCATGTGGGGCACTAATGAACTGTTCTCTCCTTTCTATTTCACAGAAGCATTATTTTTGACCTATCATTTGCAGTTTGGTTTTTACCTACCGACTATTTCTCCCTGTCACATTTCCCCAAATCTTGATGTTTTTTTAACTGTCAGTATGTCATTCATTTCACTGACAAAGAAGACATTTTCACACTTAGCCACTGCTAGTCAGTGTTGTGCTTCAATGGAAATGTTCTATCTTGAAAGTTTTAGAGCCAGAGAAGGAAAAATTGCAGTTGTGTCTCGTGGGGACCCAAGTTGTTTTCCTCTTTCCTTCAATCTTGATATTTTATTTTAACATTTATGTGTCCAAATAAACAATGTACTGCTAACTCTGCCAATCATGCACCGGCTATTTTCCAGCACAATCTTACTCTGATGAATAGTTTGACCCTGTGTGACATTTCACATGAGTCACAGAAACTGATGGATATTAAGCTCACAGAGATTCACAGAAGTTTACTTATATAGGCCTTTTTCATCATAATTGCACCACCCAACCTCTCACAAGTATGAGACTTTAACACTTTTATGAACATCCCCAAAGTGTTATATCCTAATACAAAGTCTGACAAACAATGAGCTTTGATAAGGCCATCCTGGATCACAGTGAGAATAAAATAATGGACCATGGGATCAAGGGCTTGCTCCAAAAACAGACTTCAATTAAATACCACAATGAATAAATAAAATGTTCTTATGTAGTTCTAGTGAGTATCTAAGTGAGATGAGAAGACACTTTACAAAACTCACTGGAAGGGCTAGCTTAGCAAATTGAAAAGAGGTTGGGAATCTGGGTAATGTTTCAGAGCGATGCTTATGGGGAGCATGAACCATTGTGGAATGGGCAATTAAGAGAGATTTGTGTCTGGATTAAGCACCAAATTTGCTCTAAATCACCTCAAACAAGTAGCAACAAGCCACCTCAATTTTTACTGGAGGATACTCCTGATATTTTAACATCTCACTTCAAGTTGTTAAGGGCTGGCAGGGTCTGTAGTGATGCAATGTTTAACCCAAAGTGGGAGGTAAAGTATTTAGGTGGCATGCACATAAAGCACATAAAAACATTGTAGAAGCAATGTTCAGTGCATCATGTAACTGTTATCATGTGCCTCGTTGCCCATGTATTTTTTGTATTACAGTTGTCCCTCAATATAACGCGGTTCACCTTTCGCGGTCTCGCTGTTTCGCGGATTGTCTTCTGTGTCCTGATTGGCTAAGGGAGAACTCGCGCATTGTGTTCTGCGTCCTGATTGACTAAGGGAGAACTCGCGCATTGTGTTCTGCGTCCTGATTGGCTAAGGGAGAATTTTCTCCCCGACAAAACCCACAATGTCGACGAAACGTTCTGCACCAACAAAGGCACGTGCGGGTGCACCCAAAAGGCAGAGGAAGATGCTAAGGTTTGAACTTTGAGAGTGTTTAAACAAGAGAGAAATGTGAGAAAATGTTAATGCCTGTTTGAGAAAAGTGTATAAAGTGTGTGGTGAGGGGTTTTACAGCCTTAAAACATATATAATAATGTTACAAGACATTGGTACAAGACATATTTCCTTTGTATGAGAATGTTCATTTGTGTGCTTTCCCTGTTTAAATAAATCATTTTTATTATTCATTGATTCATTCATCAATCAGTCATCAATGTTTTCTTACTGAAAAGTTCTTCTGGAAGAACAAATCCCAAGAACAGGGAAAAGTCCTCTTATGCACCCCTCAACCCTAATATTAATGCTGTTTTATAATAATATTATATTGCCACAAAATATTGTACTTAAACTTTGATTGTAGACTACACAATTTTTACAAACCCAATATCACAGAAAAAAGGCCGTAATAGGGGCTACAGATTACATTAGCTCCATGACTTGACGGATCAGAGGTTGTAGCAATTAGCTGGTTATAATGTTATGGCAGCAACACAATCTACAAAAGGTGACATGATGAATCAGACCTTTTTTTTTTAACCTCAGTGTAAAGGGGCACTAAGTTATATTGCATATGAAATGATGAGTTCAGAGTTTTAAAGGTGTTCAGAAGTTGTGATGAATGGACTCACACTGAAAAGGCCTCCATAGACCTGCGTACAAACTTTTCTGCTTTGAGAGACACCTGCACCGAAGCAGAAAATTGGTGCGAGAGGTTTGTTGTGATATGATCTATGATCTACGCAGTCAAGCTTGTCGCTCCATATAATCGAACATGACAGCACCATCTCAAATCTATTAATCACACAAAAACACTCACACAAGCACACATTATGATTATACACCCCATAAACGAAAATAATAATCTGATAAAAATCACTCAGACGAGATACTGATAGCACCAACTTTTAATTAACTGATAAAACAGTAGAACTGTTATTCAAAACATCTAGATTATAAAAACAAAGAACCATATCATAGATGTTTAATAAAACAGTAAAGCCATGCCATGCAGATTGGTTTAACGTGAAAACACATTCAATTTCAAGTGGGTATTGAACTAAATCATGCATTGCAGACAAGGAAGAGCCCAAATTAGGGCCAGGGAAAGCAAGAGTTGAGTCCAGGGAGGAACCATGATACCAGACAAACTGGAGGTATCTGTTCAATATTTAACAGTGTTATTTTGGTAGTAAATGAAGGCTTAATAATAATAAATAGGCACTCAGTCATCAATTTAAATAAAACTTCAGGGAGAACATACATAAAGAAAACATTCTCATCAAGCCAAAATAAAATGAACAGTAACAAACTAGAATAGGGGAAAATGTACCGTATGCATGTACCGTATACTTTTAACTAACTGTCAAAGATTGGATCCAAAGCAATACATAATAAATAAGTATTTGTTTGAGTAGATTCAACAAGAATTTGTCTCTGCCAAAGTAGAATACAGCGAGTTCTGTATCTACTGTATGTGTTAACACCACTGTGGCCAGTGGGACTAACGGAAGCTAAAGTTCTGCTCTCAAATTTAAGATATTCAGGTCTTTGGTTTAAATGTTAATTAAATTAAAATTAGCAATTAAAATGCTAATAAGCAACAGTGTAGCAACAGATTTATCCTGCTCTGGACAATTGAGACTGAAAATCGGTTTTAATGTGATACAAAAAAAAAAAAAAAAAATTTTTCTGCATTTAAGAGTCCACTACTTTGATTGCAATTTACTTAGATGATTTCTGAGCATTTCAGTAGAAAAGAATAAATACATTTATCCCTGGGAGGGTCTAACTGACGCAGATACTATATGGAAGCAACATAAACAGAATGAGAAAGCATCAGACCAAAAACGATCTGAGCTGGAAAAAGCAAAACACAAACATTAGGTCATACAGTATTTGACATTACCATTAATAAAGATGGCTTAGTTTTAAGACCTCATTAACAACACAGGATACGGCCTGAAGGGGAGGCTTTTCTTTCAATAGAGCTCCAGAGGTCACATGACTCAGTGCACCAGTGTAGATCTTAAACTGTCAGACTTCATTAGGCATTTTTATTTCTGAATGAAAATGCCTAATCGAGTGACATGCTTTACTTATTAGTTACTGAGCATGTCACAAAATGTCATTAAATCAATATACCCAGCACACAGACATTAACTATTAGCTTTTAGATTTCAATGTCACTGTTTTTATTTTGACCACTATGTAAATACTTACTGCGTGTATATTATTCATAAGCTGTATAAAATTAATCTCTGTTGATGTGTCAATGATGCAGCTCGATAGTTGGCTCTCATCTTTTTGCTCGGTATGTTTAAATGCCACAAAGATAGAGGTGGATTTACTGGAATATTTGCAGAAATGCGCTCATTGTTTTTGTGAGAACTTTGTCTTAGACTCTAGCCTCTTTAGTCCGGCTGAAAAAATAAAATAAAAATACAGTAATTGTATGTCTCAGACTTTTGAATGATTCCCATAAATTAAGGCCCACTTGTCCAGAGCTGTTGAACTGTGAAAATACAGACAGTGGTAGATAAAAAGGTAACACTGGCCATGAGCAGAGAGTCAGAAAAGTTCAAGTTGTACAAATAGATTTCACGCCCACTATTCAAGAGAAATCAATATCATCTAACTTTTTTGCTCTTAGCTGCCAGACCAAGAGGTGTTGACCTACAGATTTTTCACTCGGCTACAAAACAGATGAGACTGTAACTCAAAGGAAGTTAAGGTCATGTTGTCCCAGAAACACTGTCAAGGAGGACAAGTAAGTCAAATGGCAAAATAAAACCATCTTTTCTACTCTTCACATTGTGGAGCTGTAATTTTGTCACAGCCTGAAGGTCATATTGACATAAGAAATCTTTGAATAGATGTGGATAAGGTGGCTGCAACACAAATGTCCCCATAAATGTCATGTTTTTTGAAAGCTCTGCGTCATCTTTTATTCCTATGTTCCAAAATTAGTCAGTAAAATGTCCTTGACTTTATCACAATGTGTTCTCAAGCCTAATTTGAAGAATATTTTTGCCAAGAAACAAAATGCACTTTTCCATCCAACATTAAAGTATCCTCTAGGACGAGCTGGTAATGAGCTGTGGCAGAGAAGTCTAGAGTGTGATGATTCATTCACTCACCTGTGTCTTTCACAGTAAACAGCTCCACCTGCCCACTCACCTGCCTCTTATCCACAGCATAAAAGCCAGCTCCTCACAGCTCCTCACAGCTCCTGGGCCCTGCCTCATTGTTGTGATCCAGACGCTCACACTTCCCAGCCTCGTGTTATTACTCATATTCCCTGGTGCTAGCACACACCGCTCCCAGCCTTTTCCTTTCTGTTGATAGGGCTCTGACGGCCGCTGGGCATGTTCCACTCTATTGTTCGTGCGCCGTGCAGAGGATGTCGAGCCGTGCCTTTGGTGGACACGAGTTGATTAAGGGTCTCTCTCTGACGTGTGGAAATCCAGCTCTGTGCCAACCACTGCACAGCCATCTCTCCTCCACAGCCTGCTGCTCCAACATGTGTCAACATGTGTCGAGCAGCATCTGTGTAAAAGTACTAATCACAGTCTTTATTGTTATTTGTTATCAACTAACTCAGGTTAGTAACAAAGAGAGGAATCCACACAGACAAAAAGAGATAATTGCCAATTCATTTATTTAGTTTTAGTTTAAGTTCAATATGACGTGAGAATGTAGGGCATCAGTAGTGTGGGGAGTGTATGAATGAAGGTAAATGTATGTATGGTGAGATGTAAAGCACACAAACCTGTAGTGGACCAAGAGGGTGGCTCACCAGAGAGAGAGAGGGAGCAAGAACTATTATAGTTAGTAAGAGATTAGGCCACTCCCCTCTCTCAGTTAGAGCACACAACACACAAGATAACCCTCAGAGGGGGTGTATAGTAAACAGTTTGTCACATCAAGTCTACGAGTAAATATGAATAAGAAGTAATCACTATGGTGTAATTGGTCAAAGCCTAGGGTCTCATAGAGCAAACATGGCAGTATGGACCACAAACGACAGCAGCTGACCCCAGATCCACAATGCTCTGTGTGACCACACTTGGCACCAGTTTCAAGTACAGGACCAGTAAGGATAAATGTTCAGATTTTAAATAAATTAATTTTAAATCAGTTGTTTCAACATTCATTTGTTAACATAATCTGAATTTAGGCAACAAATGAAAATCAGTTGGCTCATAAAAATACAGACCCTAGGCCAGGGGTCCCCAATTAGTTCTCCCCAAGGGCCGAAAAAATGCCAAACATACAACACCAAGGGCCAGAAAAAAATTCCATCTAATTGTGCCAGTACGACTTGCTGATATATATATGACATAACCAGTATTACTGACAACAAAAGAACAACCTTGTATAGATTAGGTCTTGCAAGAACATCTTTAATTATTATTATTATTAATAATAATAATAATAATAATAATAATAATAATAATTATTATTATTATTATTATTATTATTATTATTATTATTATTATTATTTTTACCACGAAATCAATGTAAAAATGTCCACTATTTTACAGAGAATTTCTTTGCCTGCATTCAGCCTAGAAGAGTTAAATGAGACTGCATTAAGCCAGTTCAGTTTATCACATTTTCACACTGTTCAAAATGATGCACTCAAAATCAAGCCACAAATAAAAAGATTGGTGGAAGGTGTAGCACCACAGGCATAGAGTTAGACATAGTAGATCAGACCTATGTATTTACTCCAATGACTGATCTCCAATTCCAGCTTATTTGTCTGTAATGTGACTAGTATCCGGTCCGAGTATTGGATCGATTCATCCCTAAGGTTGCCTTTATGGTTTTTTTTAGCACGCCTTGCTGGAGGTGGTTGAGGTTTTTCTATGCTTTGCTGGTGGTAAAAATTCAAGAAAGAAGCGCACAAACTTTTTCATTCATTGTGAAGAAGGGCTTGCTGTCCGCTAATTGGGGATGGCTGCCTTAGGCTCTACTGAGACCAGGCAAAACCAATATTTTTAAAGAATGAGAACATGTCAAGACAAAGACCTGGTGAAAGTGAGTCAAAGAGCTGTGATTACAGCAAAGGAGAACATTTCATGCAATTTGAATGTGTGAGTGTGTTTGTTGGTGGTTGGAGAGGCGCAGTATGGCTGCGGAATCTCTGTCAGCCTGCCCCAGGGCAGTTGTGGCTACAGAAGTAGCGTACCACGCAATGTGGAGTGAATGAATAATGGACCCAGCTGTAAAACACAGTGAGTGGCTTGAAAAGCTTTATATGAACCTACTCCATTATTATTGGCAGTAGTATGATAATAATGACAAGAAGAAGAGATTTGTCTGTCTGTCTTGTAGTGTGTATAACTTGTCTGATGAATGTAGAGTAATTTGATTTTATGTTGACAAACTATGATATCACACCCCAGATCGGTCAACCTGTTAAAGTGCTAATGGGGGCTGAGCTGATTATCTCTGCTGCTGGAAGAGCGAGGGCCGGCCCAACAAACCATGGTAATATGCTATTTGTTACTGCATTGGCTCCGACTGAGTTTTGTTTTCCACTTCATTCTGTCATGCAAAAGAGAGTGTTCACTGGTTCTGAGGTGTGGAGACTGTGGAAGGAGATGATGTCATCTCTTGTAATTGATCAGGATCCAGGCGACTATATTTTGGGAGCTAGCTGCAGGCAATACAAAATGTGAGTGACCTGAACATGAAGAGATCCACAAAGTCAAGACGTGATTGTGAAAGTAAAATAACAGCCTTAAGGGCCCTATGTAACTGTTGCATTGCTTTGACTAATTCAGCCTTAGTTACTGAATTAATTTAGGTTCTGTCAAAGCAGATTTGACTTTGTCCTTCTTGATAGTCTCATTTGGAAAAAAAAAAAAGTTTAGATCTCATATTTCCATCCGTATTTATTTAGTTTTTTATCATTTGGATTGACTGGACTTTTTATCGGGTCATTCTGCTTCTGCGGTTAAAGTGGAGACTTGGTGGCACCACATGCATTTCAATAAGTGTCTATTGACATTACCATCATGGGCCGCACCACTGAGAGGGCATGTTTTGATTTTCATCCAAAGGAAAAGGACAACACAATAATCTGCCGACTTGATTTGTCACATAAATGGAGCAGTCAGGGACACAGAGGAAGAAAAGGCAGTGAATGTGTTGTTGTTCTTGTGTAATTTAATGCCTCAGCAAATGAAAACACACTTAAAAGTGATAACAAGGCTAACTTCATTTATTATTGGTGTTGAATCTCTTAATCTCTCCACTGAGAGTCCACCCACTCCCCATTGAGTGGAGAAAACATGACATCCACATACAGTTTCTGAATTCAAATGTGCAGAGCGTGGACTGGCACGCCGAGCCCTAGTTGACTGTGATTTTGTGTATTCTGAGGCCGACTACAACGCCTACGTGAGTTCACGAGGCAAAGAGGTGTGAGTCTGCAAAGAAGATGGATGCGACAGCAACCCTTCCACCAGCAACTTCTTTTCTGATACAAGGCTCAATTAATATTTTACTATCTAGTATTTTTCCAACAATACTAGGTGAAAAATATAGCAATGTTTTGCAACGTGTAATTTATGCATGTTTTAGATTTTATATGTGATAGTTTTTGTATTTTTACTGATATCAGCCAATATTTAGCTTAACATGTTTCCTTTAATCACAAAACCACAATCAAATCGCTTGAACTTTACCACCTCTGAGGACTGTTTGACAAAGCAAGCAGGACAGAGCTTCTTGTCTCAACTAAGCCATATCCTACAGAATTTACTAAAAAAGTAACTGCGCAGTATCTCATCTATATAACTTCAAAACCAAATACAGACATTTAAAGCTTCACCAAAGGTTTAGCTCTCACACACTTTCATAAATAGAATAAACAGTAAAACAAGTATTACAATGCAGTCAATGTACCTGTCCACTGTGGTGAAGGAGGAGTTGAGCTGCAAGACAAAGCTCTTGAATCAATTTCCTACTCTCACCTATAGTCCTGAGCTTTGGGTCATGGCCGAAAGGACCAGATCTTGGATACAAGTGACTGAAATTGGCTTCCTCCACAGGAAGGCTGGGTGCTAGAGAGGAGCATGAGGAGTAGGAGGCTTGGAGTAGAGCCGCTGCTCCTCCACATTGAGAGGAGCCAGCTGAGGTGGTTCGGACCTCTATTTTGGAGGCCTCTTGAATGCCTCAATCCGGAGGTGTTCTGGGCATGACCTACGACACACTGAAGGGGAAGTGGGAAGTCTGGGCATCTCTGTTGCCCCCATGACCCGGCCCCAGATAAGCAGTAGAAGATGGATGAATGGATGGATGGTTTTAAGAAGCAAAAAGAAGAATAGAGGTGTGACACTAACAAAAAGAATATATGCATTTATACCTGACTTTGTCGACTGATTCTTACCCACTCAAAATAAAGGAGCAGAATCATTTTCTATTAAATGATGCTGTGTACTGGTAAGTAATGTGTTCTTGTGCACTAGGTTTGTCCCATCCACCACCCCAACATGCCTTTTGCCAACATGTCAGTAGAATAGAGAAATCTATTTTTATGCCTTGAATAAAATGTTGGATACAGTTATTTGAGAAATTGTGTAAATCTTTAACACAGCAGTATTTATTTTGTCATTTCTTGTAGCCTCGCTTGTTTAATGCACTGTAATCTAGACTTTTGATAATAAATGTAGGATGTTCTATTTTCTATTCCTTTTCAACAACGAACAACAGGCAGGTATTGATAGAGATGTGAGGAAGAATGTCCGCCTTGTATATACAGTAGTCTGTATAATAAATTCACTATGTTACTGTAATAATTCTGTTGCAATCAATTTGTCACATACCTAAATGAATGTATATTGATTTTCTCATAGATGACACACTATCATACCCCAGATCAGTCAACCTGTCAAAGTGCTAATGGGGGCTGAGCTGATTATCTCTGCTGCTGGAAGAGCGAGGGCCGGCCCAACAAACCATTCTAATAGAATTGTAGAGAATTGCTGTTTGTCATTGCATCGGCAACTGGTTCTGAGGTGTGGGGACTGGGGAGGGAGATGATGTCATCTCTTGTAATTGATCAGGATCCAGGTGACTATATTTTGGGAGCTAGCTACAGGCAATACAAAATGTGAGTGACCTGAACATGAAAAAAAAAATCACAAAGTCAAGACGTGATTGACAAAGTGAAATATCAGCCTTAAGTTGCACTGCTTTGACCAATGCAGCTGAAGAGAAGTGATATGTTTTTGTTCAAATGAGGAGTGCATAGTTACATATAAGCACTGTTTCCACTGGGTGCAATGGTTCGGGTCGGCTCAGTGTGGCCCAAAAGGCTTGCACTAGTCACTATTTATTACCAAGAGGTCTGCTTGTGTTGTAGACAGTAAATGTGGTGCCTTCATTGGTTAACAGTGGAAACAGCTGTAAATAAACTTTAGCTTGAAATATGTCTGTATTGAAAAACATTTTACGTTTTTCCTTTTTGCTACTTGTTTTTACTCAAGGAGAGATTACCTATCATCCAATCAGCTGACTGCAGTCTTTAGCTCCACTTTGCAGGAAGTAGACCACACTTGGGTGTCCCTCACTTTGCAGCCAAAAAGAATAACTTATTACTTAATAAAAGGTTTTTATTCTGTCAAGTTACTAAAAGTAAATGGAGCCATTTATTTCTCATTTAAGATTAGATCATCAATATAAGTTTGTGACTCTGACTCAGTTTTGTTTCAGTTCTGCGCATTCTATTTCTGATTGGCAGGAGTGACTTCTGTTTCATAAGACCAGCATCAAACTACAAAAAATAATATCCCTATTGGCTTGTTTACTCCTAAGATTTAAAGGTCAGAGATTTTAAGAAAACTCTCCTGCTAGGCAAACTGAATGTTAAAAGGAAAATTCATATACAAAGGTCTGAGTTCACAGAGAACCCGAGACTTCTCCACATCAAACAAAGCCGCAGATCTCTGCTTGATGCCTTGTTTTGACTTGGCTCTGGCCATTTCTTTCCAGGCAACTTTTTTTTCTATGTGAGCTGATGGTAAGTGTAAATGTGAGAACTGGAGGGAAAGCTGTTCCAAGAAAATGTCGATTTTGGAAAGTGTTGACTGTTTTAGATTACTCTTAGGTCAAATGTTGCTGCAGGGCTGATGGGGGCTTGTACGGATAGTACACATTGTTTTCTCAATCTTAAAACCCAAGATGAGCAAGTAATAATCATAAGTCGGTTGTTTTGTATGCAGGAAGGAAGAAAGGAAGGAAGGAAAAAGTTTCTACCCGCTGGATGGTTTTCTTAAATAACAACCAACAGACACTACATGTGGGCTGTCAGTGACTGACCTGAATAGCAAGGACCTCTGCTTCCTCATCAAAGACAATTAAAGACCATGGTTAGGGAAAAAGAAAATGCATTAAAGACCCCACTTAAAATAGATGAGAACCTCATTCAGGATCGAAAAACCTTGGCCAATCACATGTTTGCAAAGTGTCATGCTCGAAAAAAGAGCGCTCCCACTGGTCGACACCGGCTTGTTTAATAGCAGAAGTTTAATAGCTGCCAATAAAGTGTATTTTCAGTGCTTAATATATCTTTTAACACAGCGAAACAGCTCAAAAAAGAAAGATCAATAGAGATAAGCATAACAACTGAAAACACAGATAAATACTGTCAAATTCAATCAAATAATGTTTAACAAGGAGGAGATAATTGTCATTATGATATTGAAATTGCAGTAAGCTAACGATAAGCTCTAAACTTTAGTTTGGTAAAATATATTAGTATTTTGTGGAGGAAAAAATTGGTGTGATTTTATTTTTTTAATAAAAGAGAAGTAGGAGAGGTGAGTGGAATCTAAGACAGGGACGGCATAAAGAATATCAGGAAGTGGAGCTTTAAGAAACTAAAGCATACACAAGGTTTATTGAAACTAGTTCACTCTTCTTATGATGCTGACATAGACATACCAGGATGTCCGTTTGCATTGGCAGAAGTATAGTAAATAGTCCTGTCAAAGTCCCGTTGCTTCTTGGGAAAAGAACATAAAGCAGATGAAAAGTTTTTGTTTTTTCCCCTGTGCCATTGGAGAGAATTGTTTAAGTCAAGTCGATGTGAGCATGCTTTTTTGTTTTTATTTTACTGAATTTAAAAAAATGAGCATCATTTGCTCTCACAAACAGACACACACTCATACACTAGCGCCACAGACACTAGAGGCACAGTAGGGTCACTATGCACTAATTGTGGATTAAAACATATGAGTGATGTTAATTCAGTTCAACATTTTTTCAGCAATTTTTTTCAACCTTGGATTTTTATTCCAAGGCAGCAACATTTTCCTGCATTGCTTTTTGCATTAATGATTTGTACATTCAGATTAGTTTTCTTTTTGCACATTTTAGGGGATTACCAGAAACACTAAATAGTAACTAATATGTGTTGAAAGAAACTGTAAGATGGGCAGATGTTTGTTCAATGGACTTTCTTCATCAGATTTAAAGAGTTTGTGACAGAGAAGCTGCCGTTGTTTTTTCTCCACAAGGAGCAAGGATGATCACCAGCCATCTTGAGTCACCCCGAGGGGCTGCTGAGATGACAAAAGAGACACCTCTGGGACCGGAAAGGATGACAGCCTCTAAACTCTGCAGTAACTTACAAGCCATGAGTACAAAGTGACATATTGTCTCTGGGAAATTTTGCATTTATCATTTTTGAAATCTCAAGCGTATCATAGAATTTGAGCATGGTAGGGTTACTTATTTCCTAATCAAGTTTTCATTCTGATCCATTAGCTGATTTCTGGAGGGTTAAGAGGCAAAAGATATGGCTGTCAGGTTTGATCCTCTTGAATGATATGATGTGTGCTCTTCGGCAGCTGTGACTGTACATAAACTTGTGTTTACCCAGGCCTACTGTATAATCCTTCAATCAGTGTTGGTGTAACTGATGTGTCCCGCCAGTTCTCTGATGATAGCTTTGGCTCGTCTGTCTCCTTGTGTGACCCCTGTGGCTGTCATTCTGTTGGAATTGGAAGTTACGGTAAACAATGCCAGTGCCCGGCAGTGACATACTCAGATGAGAGGAAACTGATGGTGTTGGCAAACAAACTTTGCACGGAAAAATGGTTTAATGGTTCACAAATAGAACTTTCATTTTGTGGGGGATTCAAATAAACAGCAGAAATGAATGGATCAATAGACTGAGATGTCACGAATAATTACTTGCAATTGGCCTAAGTCATGTCTCTACTAAAAACCAAAACAAATCCATGCTGTGAAGAAAATTGCTTTTAGCTATTAGCTTCAAAGTAAGGTAGTTATGAATCAATATCCGTTTGTCTTCCACATAAAATAACATGATCATCAATTGACCGAGGAGCAAAAATCTATTGGAAGGACATCAAGAACACTAAAAGAGTGTTCAACCCTTCTGGGTCCCTGGACATAACTTTGACTGTGTTTATGCGGCATACAATTTGACTAGGTTGTGTACTGTGGGGTGAATTCAAATTTTTCATGATTTTTTTTTTTCTTCAAGCCTTTCCTATGCCTTTGAAACCAAAAAGCACGACCTGTGTCATTTCAGCATTATTTGTGCCATTGACTCCCATTCAAAACAACAATTATTTTTATATGTTTTAAGGCTGTAAAACCCCTCACCACACACAATATACACTTTTCTCAGACAGGCATTAACATTTTCTCACATTTCTCTCTTGTTTAAACACTCTCAAAGTTCAAACCTTAGCATCTTCCTCTGCCTTTTGGGTGCGACCGCAGGTGCCTTTGTCGGTGCAGAATGTTTCGTGGACATTGTGGGTTTTGTCGGGGAGAAAACTTGCAAACATACAGCACTTCAGAGTCACACTGCTAGCGATCAAACATTTATGTAAATTTGGCCGAACGCATTCTGTACTGTACAGGAGACACGGCACGGAGGAGATTGATTGACAATGGTCTACAGTGCCTTAACCAATCAGGACGCAGAACATAATGCGTGAGTTCTCCCTTAGCCAATCAGGACGCAGAACACAATGCGCGAGTTCTCCCTTAGCAAATCAGGACGCAGAACACAATGCGCATTCATACACTATAAAAAAAAGCATGCAAAATTGCACTGAAAAAAATCCGTGAAACAGCGAGACCGCGAAAGGTGACCCGTGTTATAGTGAGGGACAACTGTATTGTGAGGACTGAAGTTAATAATGGCATTCAACAATAAAAATGAATGAAAGCTGAATTGGAAATTGGAAATATGTTGACACATAATCTTTCAATGGCAATATTTGGAAGAGCATTTTTTGTGTCCAAGGGACTCAAGTAGAGCAGCAAATAAAGGGTTAAACCAAACCAAATGCTGTGAGAATGGACTTAAAAAGAGTGGAGCTGACCATCACATCCTCTCCAATCCCTTGATCCATTTTCTTTTTTTCACTGGCTGTAAATAAGACCATGTATAAGAAATATTTAATTTGCTTACATGAAAGAATATAGAAAGAGTAATAAGTCATATAATAAATATAGCTAACCATCAATATTAAATAATGACACTTTTATCACTTTAAAATCTAAAACTATATAAGCTGTCAATGGCTTTACATCAGTTTTACCTGTGGTAGTTGGACTGACATTTTCTCTTTATTTCAAAAAGAAAACTTGTTCAAAGCCCTGTCAGTCCACAAAGCCCACTGACTGTGAAGTCAGCAAAGAGTCTCCGTTTGCTTTGTTTAAATCCCACTACACCTCAGACTCTGAAGTTTACTTATCTGGCATTGGGCTCAAAAGTGGACATTTGGAGTGTTTCTGATTCCCCAAGCTCTCTGCAGAAAATGCACAAATTGCAGCTGCTGAATGTGAAAATATAGGGAGCTCCAAAGAGTACCAAGGCATATGGACATAGTTTTAGGCTGAGGCTTCTAACAAGGTAATAGCATCATGGTACTGCACTTAAGAGTCGCTGTCTTTCATTGGCCCCTTTTTTTGTTTGTGCATCTGATTGGGGCATTACACAGAAGATAAAATGAGGGTTTAGAACCAAAAGGAGGTATGAAACATTTTCCTATCTTTAAAGAAGGAGCAAAACAGTGACCATATTTTGATCAGACTTTGTATGTGTGTTTGTGTTTTCAAAGAAATATTTGTTTTTTAATTGGGGGAAAAGTCACAACCGCTCCAACAATTTATGCCATTGTCAACCTTAAACATTAAAAATAATGACACCTACTTACACCCTTTTTGCTCTGACTGAGGTAGACTCTTGGTTTTTGATCAATAAACACTAAACAATATTACCATAATTTCAGTGTTGGTAAACATTTATCAAGAGCTTTTATTTGAGAAATACTATATGACTTGTTTCCACTTTCCAATTAATACGAGGTGTGCACTAGCAGCACTGTGCAATATGCTGCAATATAGTGTTGATGGGTTCATGTCGCAAGCAAACAGGCAGCATCACAGCAGATTTGCATTGTACTCGGATCCAAATGGGCAAACATACATGCAAATGTGTTAATGAGGATGTGTTGTGACGCATGTACACATGGCCTGAAAGTTAAACTTAGATCACAATAAAATGTGGTTTAGAATTTTGTTGCAAGAGGTTTTAGTTTCATTTTAATTTAAAGGGAAGTGTAACAGGTCTAAATGTTGATCCAATGGAAATTTAAGTGTAATTTTTAACCGTTTGAAATTCAAACCTTGCAGACACGACCAGCCCTATAAACTCACTGACCAGTTTGTTTTAGCTTCAATAGAGTAATTTAGATAAGGGACAATTTGTGTTCTACCTTCAAAAATGTCCAGATTTTTCTTCTCAGCTCTTTTATTCTTTTATGACCTGGATGACTGTCCAGACATGCCCTGGCCACAAAGTCCAAGCTTTAAAACTGAAAAAGTCAGTCTTTTTTCCCTACAACAATTCTTCTTGGTATTCTATTAGTGCTTGGATAAAATGATAATAGATAGATAGATAGATTTTAAGCTTTTTGTGTGAACCTAAATCATCTGTTTACCTTTCCATCCAAGCCTGTGTGAGTGATGTGGCATCTGCGTTTTGGATAATAGTTGCTCTTGAGGAGTTGGATCACAGTTTAAATTGCCTTTGAAGGAATAGTTTGTTAAATACGAGCTGCGGCAGAATTGTTTGAATTCATTCCCACGTCTTGACAAGCTGAATAATGCATGTTCTGTCAGCTGCCTTCTCTTTAAACCCGATGTTTACAACACTGTCTGGAGAAATACAGGTAACACACACTGCTATAAAACAGGTAGAATGCTATTCTCAGTGCCTGTACTGCTTCAAAGTATAATTATCCAATGTGATTTTTTTTTTTCTGCTGCTGCTGAAATCAGATAAACAGTATATGTGTGAATTAGACAGAGTCAGGGGCCAAAAATAGACACAACTTCAGAACACACAAGATGTTTACTTTAGATGTCTCTTAATTCCAGGAAATGTGCATTACTTGATTAGGGATCGTGCTATATTTCCTCTGCCTTCAGTCTGGTAAACAGTTCTACACCATTAGCCTGTTGTACAGATCATTCTGTTAAGTGAGATGGACTGTCTGACAGTGACGGCTGGACCACTTGGAGTAACTTCAAGCAAAGTCAGCATTAATTTGATTACAGGCTAAATAATGACAGACACATCTGTCTTTGTCTCTGTTTTTATGACAAAAATGAATTTTGTTTTTATGAGAAAAAAAAGTTAATAGGACAAAAAAATTGCTTTGTTGTTAATAAGCTTGCATTCAAGGGTTGCTTTCATAGACAATATTGTGGCTTGATGTCCTGACTGTACTTGCATAACATACAATGACGATTCAGAGGGCTTCAGCATTGTTTTAATTCTGAAAAAAATGAGATCCAACAAGTATAGCTTAACAAAGGATGGTCCATGTTGTTCAGTATACTATTCGTCCTGTTGTGTCTGTTCCTCCACTACTTCAACCAGACTCTCTAAACTAATACCTCCTCTTCTTTTCCTCTTTTGCTTCCCAGATCTGCAGCCTCCACAGCCCCTCCTTATATTCTCTGAAACCAGATGAACAACACCATAGACACTCATAGATCTAGTGGATTTGTTTCTTGTGTTATAGTACGTATTAAAAATAGTATGAAATATAAAAAATCCTCAACAAATACAGCAAAAAAAAAATGTCAAACTTGAGAGTAAAGTTGCTTTCCCATCACCCATAGAAGCACTTCAAAGCTTGATGTATGCTGCAGACAGCCAAAAAAATAAGTGTTCACAGTTATTTTATTATATTTACATACTACCGTTATTGATCCTTACAATAGTTTATAACAAAAGTTGAAGCTCCAACAAATAAAACTTGACTGCTTGGATTAGCAAAGGTCTCAAAGGCTAATATATGAAATGGCATTGTGCTCCAGACTTTTCTCAGTGACTAATGTATAAATACAAAATCCCCCTATAACAAGATGTGCATGTCCGGACAAAAGGAATACAAATGAGAATGATTCTGTTTTATCTTCACTTAACCTCTTCCCTGGCCTCACCATTTATCATGGAGACGTGTGGTGAAGAATGACAAACTCACAGGACCAAGGAGGTGTGCGCACTACTGCGAGTGGGTGGCGATATGATGAGAAATATCACAGGGTTTTTTTCTTTTTACTGCATCTGACAACCTTAGTCGTCTTGTTTAAAAGGGGATTGGGTGAAAAAAAGCCCGCCCTGCCTCCTCAGTCACCCTATCCAGCGCCTCAATTAATTCCCTTTGTCCGATTTTTTCCCACTTTCTGCACTCCTCCATGCTCTGTCATTTTGCTACAGGCAAAAATGAATAAAAGATGGGAGACAGGTGAAAGGACAGGCAGGAATGATTAAACAGACAGGTGATAATGGCGCAGGAATGGGAGCCTGATACGGAAGGAGAATATATATGTATCGAAATGGCCGCATGGGAATCTGTTGGAGGAGATTCTGAGGCCCCTCGGGGAGTCATAAAATAAATCAAGGGAAGGGCAAGGTGATTAGAGGGACCGGCAAGAGCAACAACGCCTCTCTGCTGCTCAGGAAACTTTACCTGATTTATGAGAGGTCAAAGGATGTTCAATCGCTTTTATTAAAAATTCAGAGTTAGAATGTTCTTATTAATGGAACTATTAGACAAACGGAAAAAAACAAACACTAACACGGGAGTGACGTTGGGCAAATGACCCGAGTTGCCCCAGTTGTGGAGACTGTTGTAAGTTTTGTAAAGTTAATAATAGATTGTTTTGGACACTGTTGGAGATGTAATGGATTTTTAAAGGTGCACTGTGTAAAATTATGTAGTATGCAGCAACGCCGTCCCACCTTCCTGGGGACAGTCAAAATTGTGTTTGCGACCGTCCACAATACTCCATGGGATGGCTTCAGGATGACATACACGCCCTCCCAAGCCACAGTACAGGAGGTGGATATGCATCATCTTAACAAAGTATTAAAGTTAGCTCAATCAAAACAGCCAAACAGCTAAATCCAATCTGTAAATGTCCCATAAGTGGCTAAACTTCAAACAGGGCTCTGCTATTGTCCCGTGTCTAAACCATTACTGCCTGAATGATGAAATATTTAATAATATGAGTTATGAAATAATAATTCAACTGCAACTAAATGTCCATTTTCCCTCAGATCTATCAAAGGTATGGAAATAAATGGTAATAATAACTTATTACTATCCTGGCTGTATGTAAATACAATTGAAAAATGCAAATAAAAATTACAGGCTTTCATGAAAAAGTGTGACAAGTGTTAGAAGTGTTTCAAAATGTTTACAGTGAACGTGAACTGAATTGGAATTTGCTCATAACCAACAAGGTGTCCCTGCAGGGCTACCGTAGGCATTTAAAAGCTTTAGAAGGAGTTGTGAAAGTGTAAAAAAAACAAACAAAAAAAACTACACACTCAACCTTTAAAGTATGTTCCGACCAGATGAAAAAATGTTTCCACATGTATGTTTCTTCTCATAAACATAGGAAATTGCAAATCTTTTTTGGGTTGCGTTTTACTAGAGAAGTTTCACACCATTGCAACCTTTTCTAATAGATCCTGTGACAAAAGAATCTTCTGTGCGCTACAGTCTGAGGGTAACTTAGGCTAAACAAAGAGTCACTCAGAATTCCAGGAGACCTTATCTAAAGCTGCACCATGAAGAGGGTTAATACAAAAACATTTGAATTATGTTTTTCTATATATTTAAAATACTGTCAAGCAAAAATACTAGGTCCTTGAAAGTAAATGTCATTGGAGGAAAAAAATGATGTACATATCTTTTATGATCTAGTTAGAGCCATTGCTTTCGTTGCTTATCCATAAATTGAAAAGTGCTGGTGTGTAAAGTAAGGTTGTGGTTTTTCATACAATGTGGAAACTAAAATTAGCCCTGTCCTGAATGGCTCCACAGACCACCCACTGGATCACATTACTGCCATGGCTTTGGTCCCATCCCAGTAGCAGACAGGCTGTAAGGGCTACCTGCCATCATGACCGGTGCAGACCCTCATGCAGTGTGTTTAACATTCTAGGAGACAACTCTAGGAGCCACTCAAGACCTGGAGTCAATGTAAGCCTGATAAGCATCCAGAGGGAGCCCCACTCACTTTTAATCAGGATCACATCACAAAGGTAAACAATTGAAATTACAGTAATTAGTGTTGGTTAAACTTCACTTTTTCTACAGTGCTGGTGTGAAAGAATGGAGATGAGAGGACTTTTCATGCAACACTGCCATCTAGAGGTCACCTTTACCTAGGGCCATTGATGTTTAGAATATCAAATCAATAACCAATGATGTTGGCTGATAAGACATTTAGTTGTTTTTTTTTTCTTTAATCTCAAAACCAAGCGAAATTAAAAATGATGTGTTCTAAATATAAATGTAGCACAGCAGCTCTGTCTTTTAAAAAAAATCCTGTTCTTTTTTATTTTACTGTACATTTTAAATCCCATTAATGACTATTTAAGTTTTGGTTCAATTTGAGGGACCAAAATTATCAACATCAAAAATGTAAATTTATAAATAAAATGGCCCCAGAAGTTTTTCTAAAGACACTGAACAGATACCTGGAGACATCTGATACACCCTGAGAAGCATTACCATCCATGCACATTACTGATCTGGGGCCTTTGGCAAATGCATGGCTTGCCTACACCGTTACAACACTTCCATCCCCAGACACACACGCCTTCGACAAACCTAGGTTAAAATTAAACCAAAAAACTGTCATTTGATTCTTTCTTCCACACTGCTTAACCATTGTATTTTAGACCACAGTGCTATATTTTCCTGTGACTATCATTTTACTGCAGACAAAATCGATACACATTATGTGAGACTGAGTAGCTGTTTGGGCTTTTGTTGGGTCTAATTTTCATTTTCACTCTTTTCTGTTCCTTTTTTTAGGTCTCCTGTCTGTTATGGTCCACGTGCTGTGGCCTGCCCTGTTATTGTCACTGTGTTTGAATAACAAAGTGGTTTTATTTTTTATTTTTTTATTAAACATATATTTATCACGGTGGGGCTGGATAGAATGCTAGCTGAGTTAGGGCAATTGCGAGATAATACAGGGCTGACAATGAGACCCTGTTATCCCTGTCACAAACATGGACATACAGATTGGATATTAATGTCTTGAGATATGAAATCTGAGGACACATTTGGAGTTGGTCTATTTGGGTCTCTGTGGAGCTGTGAATGGGTATCCTATTGCGTTTAAGCACTTAATTGTGTTGTTATTTATGAATACAAAAGCATCAGTTAGGGATCAACATTAAAGTGTTTCAAATTGAACTAAATAAGGGAAACATTATTGAGAAAGTTTACTTTTAATATTTAATAGTTGATTAAAAATGCTGAATCCCACAGCATGAGGCCAAACACTTGCTGTGCTTTAAATTGGTGCATCACAGTTTTTCTGGTGGCTTAGAAAAAGCAGAGAAGAAGAAGATAACATATGGAAAGTGTTGTTTAAGTCCATCTGAAGTGTGTACTTTGGCATGTCAAGTGAGTAGAGTACAATACACGGACACAGGATGAATGTAAATTCCAGTATGACCGAAAATTTGCGTAAATGCAATGTCCATATATGTTTCACCTTGCTTCCATTTTCTCTATTAATGTTTTTTTGTGTGTGTGTGCTGTTTTGTTGCGTAAACAGATGTATCCAGTGCTTGAATAGACATTTTTTCTGTATTATCAGCAGCCATTGATTGAATGTTGACAAATCAATGCAAGACCAACAGTCAATGGGAGCGTCCATTACTCAGGAGCAAGCATGTGATTGATGTGATTCCTATTACAATATGTTGTTAGATCACTCAAATAAAAGAAACAGATCTCATTCTTTTCATTTAGGGATAATCTTCTGCTCTCACACATATGGTTCTTTTAGAGTCACCACCTTACGTAGCAACACAAGTATTTGGATAAAGGAAGACTATGTGGGCTCATGGAGAGAGGCAAACTTCCCACAGGACAGTCATGGTTGCTGATGCTATAGCTCTTGTAAAGCCTTTTAATTAAAAACAAAGAATGGACTTAAACCAGCTACTTTTATACCATACTAAAACACATTTTAATTGGCCCAAGAGGCTTTGTTAGTGTGTAAGTATAAAGTATAACACTTGCAAGTCTTATGACATTAATGCATTACTCCATTGCTATGGTTTCCTAGTATAAACTATGTAATTAAGTCTGAGTAAAAGTGATTATTTTCAAAGTTTTTGTATGCATCTTTGTTTAATGAGGCGAAATCTGACAGCCTTGTAGCTGTGATGTATAGTTTCGTATTTGCTGGAGTTTTAAATTAATAAATACAAAAGCTGTCTGGAGCTACAAAGCCAATGAGGAGACATTCCACTGGTAGAGCTGTAAGTGTAATTAATTTTACCAAGATACAGAAAATAGGAAGGAAGCTAAGACAAACACATAAAAACACCTTAATAAAATCACTGTATGTGTTTATAATTGTATCACATCTGTAAGCACAAGCTGGAGACCCCAGAATGAAGTGTTTGTTTCTCCCAGCCTCTGTCTCATCTGCTTATCGTATTTGTGTTCGCCCTGAGGCGTGACTTCACAGCTCAGGATAACATTTACCTGAATTATTTTCCTGTCCAGAGTTTCACGGCACAGCTTTCATACATACAAGTATGAATCTTGATCCATTTGATATTCCCTCCACGACTCGATGTAAAAGGACCTTGTGAGGTGGCCTTGTTGGAGCAGACTTTATAGAAGGCTGCGTAAATAATAAGCAAACCTTTGACATTGTGCGGAATTAAGCATCCTTCATCCCATGTGGGACGCATACTGTAACTCTGAATTTACATTGTTTTTGCGCACAAAAGCATTTACCTTGTGTCTTAAATGCAACCATTTTAGGATGTATGTGACAATCATGTAGTTCTCCATTTTGCTTGTAAATTTCTCTGACCTGTGGAGAATTAGACTCAACTGTATGTGCACTGTTGTCACTGGTACTTTAAGTCCTGAGGGTTGCCAGGTGGGAGTTCCATGAATCAGAATTCTTTATCCAGCACTTTCCAATGATGTAACTGATGCCTGTAACTACCACTTTTGTCACTGACCATTGCAGACCAGAACCAGCCCACAAGAGCGGCACTTTTGGAGATACTGTTACAACGCCTAGCCATCAGGTCCTGGTCATTGTCAGAATTTGACATTTGCACATTATTCCTTGCCTGGCCAGCCATATACAACAATTCTGCCATGTAAAATGGGTCCCTGCTCTTTCACTAGTTTCTGTTGTATCAGCCATAACCATTTATTAAAAAAAATAGGCCAGCTTTATGCAATGACCCATATAAGTGCACATTTTAAACGGTTGTCATCCACAGATTAGTGATATGTGCATCCATGGACAGTTTATTCTGCCTCCAATGGTACTAGCCCTCTAGAAATCCATCTCAGATTCACAGAAACCAGACTGATTCTTCGTGTAGAACATACAGAGTATCAGAACATCTAACCAGGCTACTTTTTTCTTGTTTAAACACATACATACATACATACATACATACATACATTCATACATACATACATACATACATACATACATACATACATACATACATACATACTACAGTTAACCTCAAGGACAAAGTGCCATGGAAATGATCAATATTATTTACTCCACATGTGGTCACTACATCTGATGTATGTTATTACTTCCTTAGCATCAATACTTCAGCATCAATAGACATCTGACCATTGACATCATGTAACTGGCTGATACATAAATCATCAACTTCCTTTGATAAATGAAGATCAATATGAAAAAGCCAGATTGTGATTAAATATGTCTACTTCCCAATACCCTTTACTGTCTTACGAGTCCTTCCTGCAGTTCACGCTCTGCACAGATCACCCTTCTTCAGTATCTTTTGTGGTCTTCTGTGCTCTGCACCTACAAAGCTTGTTCCAAAACGGCTCTGAGCTGAATGAGCAGAGCTGCTTTATTTCCAGCTTGAATGTTCTGTACTGAAGTTATCTTCACTCAATAGCATTTCAAACTCAAGGAATCGTCACACAATTTCACTGAAAGGTATATAGAAGATACTAAGCCTAGTCTCACAGCTGCACCTGTCTGGAGCAGGTCCAAACTAAGTCAGAGTTTAATAAAAAATCTTTACTACATAGTCCTGAGTTCTGGTAATTCATTTTTTTTCCTATACATGATGTCTTTTTTCATCTTTTTTAAATTTTTTGGCTTATTCTTTTCTCTAATCTGAGAATATTTAAGTTCTGTTGTCCTACAAAGGACATGTAATCTTTTATAGTTATGTTTAAAAAAATTTGTCTTTGCTCAACAAAACAAACTTTACATAATAATAATAAATAATAAATAATTGAAAACTTATTTTTATGTGTCAGGAGGGCACTTCAACTTCAGCTTCATTATGTCCTGGAGCCATAGACTTTATACCCCTGAGTGCATTCACTTAAATCCACCAAAAACAAGTGAAAAGAGATGTTAACGAACAGCGCTGTGTTTCTTTGAAGAATTCCCATGAGTAGATCTGTTAAGTGCCACTGACAATAAATGTCTACCATTAAGTTACTTACAACAGATGTGTGATGAAATGTAGTAGGGTTATAATTTCCACAAAATAATTTCTGCAGAGTCTAAATTATATGTATAATGGGACTTCATTAAGTCATTTAATGCTTCTTAATTAGCAACATAATTTGTCATGCTCCTAATATCACATCCAAACCCACCATCAGAGCCTTCATGTCTGTACCTGTGACAGTTATCCACTGCTGCTCTGATGGTCTGCCAGCTGACGCCAGCCTGAATATGTCCTAATTAAGAGATCAGTAAAGACACACATGCACTAGCTTTTTTTCTTTATTAAAAGGGCTATGTCTTTTCTCAGTAATCAGCTTTTTCACAGTTTCTGGTCTCATATTCTTTGAACATTTGTACACTCTTTGTCTTTATGTTGGGCTCGTCACACTCTTGATGTAAGTTGAGGAACATCTTGTCTCCATTCTTGCTCTATTAGAACCAAGATAAACAAAAGGCTGATGAACTTTTACAGAACCCCATGTGAGGGGTAAATTGTGTGAGTTTTTTATAGGTTCGCCTGGTTCATTTTATTTGACGGTGTGTGGTTTCTTGGCACCGCTGGCTGAACTAGATAATAATGATGCACACTCATTTCTGTTTTTGAATTTCCTTTGGGTCTCTGGTAAACAACATTAAAGTGGGCTAATGACTTTAACAATGTCAAGTAACTGCCTGAAATGCTCCCAAAATTGTGTATAACAAGTTAGAGAAATGAGATTTGATAATATTTTACCTACAAACTTTGTTCTCTATTGACATTTATAACATATAGAAATCCATCTGAAGGGACAAAGATTAATCTAACTCTACAGCTGTAATGCATCACAGCTGCTAAAGGTTGTGTACAGCAGCATGACGCACTTTATCTTGTACTGGGAACACTTGCCTTTCTGACTGGTCTTGTCTCGAAGGTCGCCGTGTGGAATATGGGAAGTCGATAAGTGAAGGAGCCCGAGATAAAGTGGAGAAAACACAAATGTATTTTACCAAGGCTTATCACAGGCCCCACTGGACATCAGTGATTTATTATATTTACCAGCGAGGGAACGCACAAGGCTTTTCCATTTAAAACATTAGGAAAAGCCGTGCGGCATGGCCCGCTGTGAATCACACTGGCAGTGTTAGTGCAGCGCTCCACCCACCGAGCTCCAGACCATTATGGGAAATCCGGCTTTTAATCATGAAAGTGAAAACACCGTTAAAGTGGATGGCAAGGAGTGTTAACCTCAAGCTCTGCCTGTTTGGATGAATAGATAGTTCACATAGTGATGGGAGCACATTCACCTGCGGTTAAGTTCTCATGGGGACCGAGTGTCTCCTGTGATGATACTTTGATAGATAATGAAAACTGAACAGCAGGAGAAAATGGGAGGTGCCAGAAGTAGATAAGTGAAGGTCTGGATGTAGAGTTATGTTGAAGTGGTGACTGATTGTGGAGTCTCAGGGGCTTGGTCTTGTCCGATAGCAAAAGTGCTGTGACACATTGATATATCCAGTTTTATGTTTGGTTTTAGTGTAGACACATTATTGTTTTGGTTTTGTTGCAGATTTAGGTCCTGCTAAACCAACTCTTGAGTCAGCTCTGAGTCTGTTCACTTTAATTTAGCAGAAGGAAGAAAGTCATTATTAAAAGAGCAAAGAAAATAGAATTCACCATGACAACAGTAATCAAATGGAGGCTGCCTGCATGTTAGAAGAAAGTCATGTGACTGTGGAGAGACTATATTCAAGTTTAAAATTAAAGTGGTGACGGAGTAGTAGAAAAACAGGCTATAGCTTAATGGATAATTAGTATGATACAATTACAATTACAAACTATATATACTACATACTTTTGTAACCTAACATTAACCAAATGTGTCTAAGTACAGAACAAAATAATGTTTATGCAAGATTTTTTTTGGGGGGTAGACCTGCTTGAATTGGGTTTAGTCCTAGTTTAGTTGTAGGTTTACTCCTGGGTCCTTCCTTGTCTATTTGTGGGTTTGGCTTGAGTTAAGTCCTGAAGTTGCCCAAGTTCTTTGTGGATTTAGCCCTGGTTCCTTTCTGGCTCTGTCATACTGTATAGGCTATAATCTTGGAATTATTCCTGGTTTTCCTGACTTTATTTACAAGTGTAGGTTTGGAGGGGATTTACTCTAGGTTTTGGTCCTCATTATGTTAAACCCTTATTGAACTGGATAGGGAGAACATTATAATAGACTTGTCCCCACATGGTGTCCTTGGTCTACTGTTTCCACATTAGTGACTCATGGAGCAAAATTGCTTTCTGACTGCGTGGCTCACTCCTCTGGTGCCCCAGTCCGCAAAATCATCACTAAGCACTGCAGCAGACATGCATTATTGATTTAGATTGCAAACTGTTAACAAGAACAGTTTGCAATTAGTGTGGGCCGGAACTGCTCCAATACAAGAAGTTCCAGTTTTAGGCTCCCACTGGGAAACAGTTTTAGTCTTCGCCTTTTTCACTCACCTGAGTCATATAGTTACAGCAATTAGACAAGAGCAAAAGCACCTGTATTTTCCATTTATTTGACCACACAACTTTAAACACTATATATAAAACATGCCATTGTGTGTCTTAATATTCTACTGATGAACTTAAACTTTGCTTTTTAATTTCACTGACTTTTGGTTGGATCGAAGTGTATAAAGCTCAAATTCTGATCAATTTCCTAATGGAAGGCTGGTGATGGCACATGTGCTCTATTTAGTTTTAAATGGTTGAGCTGACCTCTAGTGGTTCAGACAAAGAAATGCATCAAGTCATAGATTATTTGTAAAATGCTGGATTTTCTTGTTATCATTATCACATCATCATGGTAGTCTGGTCAAACAGGGTGGCTATAGGTGGGACTTATTTTTACACCTGAAATTTGATGTCTTAGACCAGCTTTCCTTCAACTTACTGGATATATTTAATTTAATTAATAAATGTATACAATAAATTAAAAGAAGCTATAAAGACATAGGTAAAAGCATGTGTTGCTAGATACTGTAGCTGTAGATACATCTGTAACTCTACAACTATGTCCTCCCACATGATGTAGCTGTAAATAGCCTTTACTGTTTATTTGGACCTGTTCACACAACAGTTATGCCGCTGAGGGCTAATGTTAACTGTGGCACTAAAGTGGCATGACACAAATATATACCTATAATAAAGGATTAAGTAAATACTATAATACTTCAAATATAGCCACTCAAAACTATCCTATAATAAACTTTGTTTTACAGTTACAAGACTTGTCAATGTTATTTGATGTAGTTGGTTGCAGTTTGTTCGAATAAGAACTACAAATTCATGATTAACTTTTTTTTTTTTTTTTTTTTTTTTGCCCCTATTCCAAACTTGTTATGAACTGTAGTGCTGCTTGTTTATGGTTTCAACAAGATTTAAGTGTCTGAACAGTGACTTTAGGCTAGGCCCATAGCCTATATAGGTCTACCTTGGCCTATATGTCAATCTTTTTATCTACCTTCAGAAGCATAGTTATGGAGCAGTTGGTAATATAGTATTACTCAGCCTGTGTCAATAACTTGTATAGTATTGTAGTCTGTTTGAATGAAACAATGATCCCATGACTAAGTTCAGCCAACGAAGCCGCCTAGTGGTTCATCGAAGTCTACAGCGTATACTGCCTACACACAGTTGTTACACTACTACTCAAACGGAGCACAAGGGACAAAAGCCACCAGGGCTGAGTAGACTATAACAGTACAGTCACCACTGCTCATCTACTCTTCAGTCTACTGGTTTTGTTCATGAACAACTGTGAGCTTTTTGTTTGTTTGAATGAGGCAGTGCGCATGCGTGGTGTTTCTGCAGCGTGATCCTGGCAGGTGTACGCTACACAGGTGACCGTCGCACATACACTGTACATAACTAGCGTTACAACCTTCAGACAAGACTTCGGCTTTATTTAGCTAGATTACCTGTGGTAACATTGTTAAGTGTTAACCGTGTCCACTGCTCAATAGTTTTTTAATAGTTTAAAAGTTTTAAAATCGCCGCTGAGCAGGATAGTAGGGAGTGGCTAACCCTTTCAACGGCGTATAGCAGCATCCCGCTTCAACCGATATAGTTCACATTTATATCTGTCTATTTAAAATCACCAACATTTAAGGGATTTTTGGCAGTATGGACGTCAATATAGAGCATTTTTTCAAAACGGTAAGCCCACCATGGCTTGATCCTGGTTTTGTTTCATTTCTGGTTGGGCGGTTTATAGCCTAATCAAATGTGTGTATATGTGTACGTAGGTGGAGGATGTTAAAAGTCTCATTGAAAACATTTCCAGCCAAGCAGAGGAGGTTGAAACAAGACAAGGTGCTATACTCACGAGTCAAAACAAAGACAAAAGTAAGTGCTAATGATTAGTCACACATTACATCATTCAATGCGTAGGCCACTGTTTGTTTAAATGGGGGTTCTGGTGGGGGAGGGGCTCCTCCACAGATAAGTTCTATGTTTACTAAAGGCTTATGCTGTTTATTTCAAGAGAAGCATTATAATTTTATATAGTGCACAAATTGAACTTACTGACATTCATTAAATATCATTCTTGTAATTGCTTTTATTGATTTGTGGTGACAGAGACTGACTGCTTTGTTAATGTGCACGCAAATGACGACCTATTTGTTTATATGGGGGCTAAGTGGGAGAGGGACTATGTATTCTCCAACTAGATTATTGCTGATTGTAGGTTAGTATGCTCTTAGTTTCTGGTTTCATGTGATGTTATGCTATGAATATGACAACAAGCTTTGACATGTTTGTTTTATTTCATTCTTAGGAAACACAAAAGAGCTGGAGAAGCTGAACAGTGAAATCAAGAAAAATTCTGGTTTGGTTCAAGCTAAGTTAAAATGTATGTTGACATACTGTTGAACCGTTAAAGATGTATGACTTATTTTGTGAAGAAACTATGCAAACCATTTGACAGTCACGTTTGCAGTGTCGATACTAAATCACAGTGGGAACAGCAAAGTAGGACAAGAATATTCTTCCTCATTTTTACTTCACTGTAGCATCAATTTCAATAGATTTGACTGGCAAATGAATACAAAATAAAGACGCCTTCATCGCCCTAGTTTTTATAGCTATACAAACAAAACAATAGAAAAGACTTAACTTGATTACTTTTCTTTGTCCCTATAGCCATGCAGAATAATCTGCCCACAGATGAGAACTGCCAAAGTCCCTCGGTGTTCGGGCGAATTTACAAGAACCAGGTTTAGCACTGTTCATAAATATCAGATGTTTAGTTACTTTTTTTACATGATTTATTACAAATAAGTAAAAACAGATTTTCAGTCCTGATCCAGTCATTTTTCAGCAGCACTCCCACCTGACGCGGTGTTTTGTGGATGTCATGAGGAGTTATTACAGAGCGCAGACTGACTTCAGAGAGAAATGCAAAGCCCATATTCAGAGGCAGCTGGAGATTGGTAAGTGGCCAAAAAAGAGTCACCTTCACTCTGCTAAATGTCATTTAAAGTGACAGTACTAGCACACTGATTAAATGTAATGTATTTACGAAATCTTGTGCCAAAATGTTGAGTTCAATGAAACTGTATTTATAAAGTGCTATTCATGACAAAAGTCACCTCAAGGTAACAAGGAAACACAGCAGATCCCTATTGCCCTACACGCAACAAAAAACTAAGAAATAACACTCATATTTAATTGGAGATTGAGTTAAAATGTAATAGTTAATGTATAATTCTGTTACTAAATCTATTTTCTCTCTTGTCCAGTGGATCAAGTCACTACAGATGAAGAGCTGGAAGAGATGTTGAATTGTGATCGCCTTGCCATCTTTATATCTGGAGTTAGTAAAACCATTTTATTCTTCTTAGTATTCCAATTAACTATTTTTTTTTTTTTTTTTGGCTGCTCTTGTAATAACTGGGTTAGTTTCCAGTAAACGTTAGGCTTTCTGTTTGTTTGACAGATGAAGTCTGATACCCAGCTCTCGAGCAAGGCCCTGGATGAAATTGAGTCTCGCCATCTTGACATCATCAGTCTGGAGTCCAGCATCAGAGAGTTGCATGAGATATTTGCGGATACTGCTTTGTTGTTGGAAACTCAGGTAAAATGGCTTCCTGTAGACATGTAGAGGGAAAAAAAACTATATATATATAAAGGTGTGAGTGATTGACTTTGTTTGTTTTTTTTACCAGGGGGAACTGATTAACAACATAGAAAAGAATGTCACAGGAGCAGCAGAATATGTAGACAAATCAAAAGTAGAAACTGATAAAGCAATTGCTTACAAGAAAAACACCTTCAAGTTGGTGACTACCCCAAACTTCCTGAGGTCCTTCAGGAGACGCTCCAAAACCGACACAACAAACTTGTGACTGTCAAATCTGTTAACCTTGGCCAACCCTTGTTTTGATCACTTTGTTTTAATTATGTATTTTTATTGGCTCTAAATATGACTCTGGCCCACATACTACAGCAGTGCCCTTCAGACTGTAAAACACAAAGGCAACGAAGGACATCTTTGTACATTTTGGACACCAGCCATTTTTATTGCATCACTATGTTAAAGCTAAAGCGCTTCTATAATGGTTCTCAAAGTCTACAGTTGCTGGGATTTTAACTTCACACCAAACAGACATTCGTACTGCCAAATTGCTAATGCTAATTTTACCTTGTGTTTTACACTACTTAAGTTATGTGATATTGTCAGGAAAATAACTATTGAATGTGAATGATATGTTTACCTTTGTAACTTTAAATGTGCTCTTGAAACATCAGATCAAGCCAAGCCAAAAATAAAACTTGTGTGTCACCATTTATCAGGGCAATAACTGTTTATTGTACAGAACAATGTAGACTTACCATAATGGTATTAATTCAAAAGATTTTGAGCTTTTCTAAATGAACAGTTAAGTTACCCATGATGCCCAGCAGAGGGAGATGTAGTTCTACTTAAGTTTTTGTTAAGACATCTGGTAAAAAGAGATAAGTTTTCCACATTTTCATCAAACAATCTGTAGGCATGCTCTTCTACTCTAAATCTAGATTCTCCAGACCATAATGGTATCCAAATGTCTGGTTTCTTGCGGACATAATATGAACTCAGATGCATAGCTTTTGATGTGTTGTTTTTGAACAGACCATTTTAAGGGAAAAGGTTTGAAGAGTCATCAACAAAAAAAATTATCTTTTTTTTTTTTTTTTTTTTGTATTTGCATTATTGATAGTAAGTCTGTATAGCCAATTTGAAAATGCACTCTTATGTCTTTTTTATGCTATCTTAAGTGTATGTGGTGTTTGAGTGCTTACAACGCCTGTGTATCTCTAGGGGAAGACAAAGCTAAAATTGGACTGCATGCTTCCCTGCATCGCCGAATTGCTGCCAGAGTGAACCCATTGACTTTTCCCTGAGAGACGATGCACCTCTCTCCTCTTCATCTCGGATTAGATTTCACAGCACCTTTGCACTTTGCTGAAACCACTTGTTTCCAAATTTGAAACTGAAGTAGAGGGTAATAGATAAGCATGACAATGTAATTTGAAGACTGAAAAAACGGACAGTACAAAGACAGCCACACAGCTTACACAAAAAGATGTTTTTATTGGTTGTGCCAGGGTGGTGATGGCCCTCAAAATAGGGCTTGAACACAATTTAAAAGGGCTGAGAATTTCCACAGTGATAAATTGGACTATGCCATTCACTGTTAATAACTCCTTGTTGGAATGGACGTCAGATAAAGGTGTGTATAAAGATGGATTAATGGTTGCTTATAGTGTCTTTCTCCTCATCCATTTGTATTTTTACTTCTTGACTTTGCCCTGAGCAGCCACGGCCTCCATAGCTTTCTTGACAGTCTCCTCATCTCCCAGGAAAGACATTGGCTTCACGGGCTTCAGGTCGGCATCCAGCTCGTACACAATTGGGATTCCGGTTGGAAGATTGAGCTCCATAATGGCTGCATCAGACATACCTGCGGGTGTGGACAAATAAAAAGCCAGACAGGTAAACGTGCTGATCAGCAGAGAGGCAGGCTACGGAGCATGGAAAATGTAACTGATAGCAAATGGAGCTGTCTGGTGTTCAGATAAACAGGAAGTGTGTGTGAGTGCAAGTATTATATAATATACTTATATAATGCTTGCACTCATGTGTCTAACTTAAAAAACATACAGTTAGTTTGTGATTTTACATTAAATCCTACTTTCAGCTCACTCCCAGACTGTATTACTGCATACTCTGATTTTCATAGAGCATTTGCAGTGTACAGAGATTAAAAGGGTCCATCACACTTTGGAAGTCAATTTTTCTTATGCATCCATCAACTGTTATAATTCATATGCACTTTTTATTCCCCATTAAGTTTGCTATTAAAGACAAAAAAAAAAAAATGTTTGTGCTGTTACAATGTGAATCTGTCTCTCTGATAGTTTATAAAGCCCACTTTTCTTAATTTGTAGCTGAAACCCATCGTTCCCATTTTTTTTAGATTGGTTTGTGACACAGGTAGCTCACAACTACTCCAACTGATACAGTATGATATAACAGGCTCCCTGGGATCGCCGTATTTGCCATATTCTTAGTCGTGTTAATATGGAGACCTGAGAACCGAAATCCACCTTCGTGACTGGCATTTCCTGCTGCCCTTTAGACTGTCTCACTGTATGACCGGCTTGTCTATGTCCAACTCTGTCGAAGCGCATGACCTTTCTTCACAAAGGTCATGACTGTAACTGGAACTGCCCTCATGAGTGTCTGCCCTGTCCCTGAGCTCCACAAGCCCAGTGTGCTATTTTTATGCACTGCAATCACAACTGTGTGTGTATGTGTGTGTCAAGTGTCTCGGTCTATTTCAGTCTGGGTTTTGTATGCAAATGCACTGCTGAATCTCATGTATGCTCAATTGTTTTGTGACTTTTATAGCATTTGCCAATTTTCTCTTCTTTGTTTATCTCTGCCTATCAATGCAATGCACCAAAAGCTTTTAAGACTCACCTTCCAAGTGCTTCACAATGCCACGAAGACTGTTGCCGTGTGCAGCAATGATGACATTTTTCCCAGCTTTGATTTCAGGAGCGATGACTTCGTTCCAGAAAGGCAGGGCACGGGCGATGGTGTCCTTAAGGGATTCACAAGTGGGCAGCTCACCAGGCTTCAGGCCCTTGTAGCGGCGTGACTGAAGGTATCAGAGACAGTACATAGTTTACTCTCAAAATCTTAAAGGTGGGCAAAGCAGTAAGAAATGTTCTTTTTTCCATCCTTACCTCGCTGATGATCTTGTGGTAAGGGTGGTCCTTGTCCATGGGAGGAGGTGGGATGTCGAATGAACGGCGCCAGATTTTCACTTGCTCCTCACCGTGCTTTTCAGCTGTCTCAGCCTTATTAAGACCCGTGAGGCCTCCATAGTGACGCTCGTTCAAACGCCAGGTACGATTGACAGGCAGCCACATCTGGTCTGTCCCTTCCATGATGGTCCACAGAGTCTTGATGGCACGTTTGAGCACAGAGGTGTAGCAAACGTCAAACTTAAGGCCTGCATCTTTGATGGCCTGGGCTCCACGCTTGGCCTCCTCCACACCCTTCTCACTGAGGTCAGCATCGAACCAGCCGCAGAAACGGTTCTCCTGGTTCCACGAGCTCTCGCCGTGACGGACGATAACCAAGCGATGAACAGCAGTCATGTTTGCAGCCCTTGACTTTTTTCACACTCAGCCCTTCTAAACTGTTCACTCACACTGACTGACCAACAGTGAGCCCCAGTCAACATACCAGGCTCTTTTTATAGTAGCATGCATGAAGGCTGTGCATAGTAGACAGGCCTCCTTCACTATCCACCTGTAAGAGCTGTTTCTTCTCTGATGGACACATAAGTCTAACCAATAACACCAGGACTTGTGCTGCACTGGTGTGCAGAGCAGTGGCTCAGAAGGCCAGAGGTCAGGTATTAAGCCAAAATAGCAACATGACTTTTAAACTGACATCTGTGGAAACAAAAGTGTAAAGATCAGAGTCGAAAGGAGATGTAGCTCACATGGAAATTATAACATAAACATAACTCTCTGCTTGACAAAAAAAAAACTATGTGAAATGACTATAATAATAAGTCTTTAGACCAGGGGTGGGCAATTATCTTTCTCCAAAGGCCACATTTGAACCTGGGACTCTTGTGGAGGGCCAGGAAAACACGGTGAACTCACTTATGCTCAATAAAAACACATAGTGTTTAAAGTTTAAACTATAAGCAAAAACATGTGAAATATATGCCACCATAACAGCTACATTATCCTCTGTTTTAGATCCACTTTTTCCATTTTGTTCTAAAACTAGGCCTGGCTCAACATGTGTATTGACACCTGAGAAAATGACTCAAAAAACACTAAAGTTAAATCTAGTCACCTGCAGAAACACTAATGATAACAGCTCCTTTCTCTGTGCGGTGGCTTCCAAATAAAGGCTGAACCAAGGAATTTATCCTCAACAACGTTTTCCAGGCATAATACACTTTTAACGATCACAGTCTATTCTAGCTTCCCCTCACCACACAAAAATACCTGCCTAACCTCAGCTGATAAAACACATGGATGTGCATTTATGAACAGAGTGAAAAGGTGAGTGTTATATTATTGTTGACAGTAATTGGCAAAGAGTCTTTGAGTGCCTTCAAAATAAAAGTATCACGTTTGTGTATTATATATTGTACAGGGACTACACTCTTGGACAGACTGTGTTTTTCAAATATGCAGTGAGCAGCAGTACTGTATGTTGCCAAAACACAGTTGCATTTAGTATAATCTTACACAGTTTTCTCTGAGATGCTGTCACCGCTGACTGCACTTAGAACAATAACTTTGTAATAATTTGTTAATACACTTATCTCTTCATTGAAAACAAATTTCATTCTTTTCTGGGGACAGTATATGAAAAGGTGATGAAGCTTGAAAGCTAAGCCACAAGGGAACGATGCACTGTGTGGCAAAGACTCTGTCTCCTGTCCCAAATCATGATCCATAGAAAAAGACAAATACAATGACCCAAAATGATAAAATGTTAATAGAACTCCAGGCCTAATGGCAAACTGCAGCATGTGCTCACAAATGAGGATAGTGCTTGTTGTTGCATACAAAAAAAATAAGACACCAATAAAGATGATGCAGCAAAAAATTTTAAATATACAATCTGATTTTCTAAAACCTAGACTTAAAGACATCATTTAGGATTTAATAGAAAGTCATTTTTAAAGAGCTTTGACCAATCAAAAGCTTACATAGAATAGGTTCTAAAATAAGGGATGATCCTTTGGGCTTTTGATCCACACGGTTCGAATCAATGGGCACTGGCTAGGCCTGCTGACACAGAGAAAACTGCACAAAAAAACTGAAATAGAGAAAAGGAAAGCAAAGCGAAAAGTATAAATATTGGCAGTGTTTTCATGCAGTGTTTAGTGAGACAAATAAATGTAGTATCACATTAGTCTGATGCTGAACTCAGAGCTAGAAATTTAAACTCTAAGTTTAAGTTTGATTACATTTATTGGTTTTTAAGTTGTCAACTTGGTTAAAGTTTTATTAATAAAATAAAAGCAGGCAGGTCACTATATTGTTGTGGCGGATGAGGGGCAGGGGTTGAGAGTTTTCAGGTAATGCAGTGAACTGTTGCTCACATAATGCTTAGAGATTGTATGTTAACATAGCCAGGTTAAACCTACTGGCTAGATACCTACCTTGGACTCCTATAAGGCCTATATATTAAGGAATACTCCAATTATAACATAAATAATTTCCAATGTGCCAGTGTACAATGTACAAGTGTAGACAGACACTCATCTCACTCTTCCTCATTTCCTCAGGCTGACACATCTGCAAAGAAGAGCCCCGCTGCAGATTGTCAGACTGCTGTTAGGTCAGAAAAGTGTACACAGGGGAGTTTGTTTGATCACAACTGTTACGATGAGTCAGCCTGCAGCACAGGCCATACAGCCCCACTGAAGTCTCCACACCTCCCACTGCCTCCCTCTCCTCTGTTTGGGCACAGCATTGTAAGTAAGTACTGGGAGCCACTGCTGCATCGGCATAATATTGTAACATATTCTAGTTTATGCACACTCACAGTTAGGCATATTGCTGCAAAGAACTGCCCTGAAGTTTCTCAGGGAGATGCTAAAACTGGGAAAACTTCCACTATAAACATTTTCTGATCATGAAATCACAGAGGTGCCATTGATTGTTATAAGAGGAAAAGAGACTGTCAGCATGTACTTGTTATTGATTTTTGCTTGAAATAAAAGTGGCTATTAAAAATGACCTCACAAAGGCTTAATAAAGGAGGGTATGTTTGAAGGGAGGTAGAAAAGCACGTAGCATTGCATGTGACATCCATGGGAATAAATGCCTTAAGATTTTCACACCACAGTGCTCTACATAATTTATTGTAAACTGCCAAGTGCAAATATATATGTGTGTGTATATATATATATATATATATATATATATATATATATATATATATGAATATATATATGATATGCCCTACTAGAGTTAAAAATCTAAAAGGTTTTTGACCCCCCCACCCCTTATTATTATTATTATTATTATTATTATTAAAGATCCAATTTGAAGGTGAAAAACAGCTTGTTCCACCATGTGTCCTTCCATGAATTGTATTCATTCATTCCTGCAAAATACTTTTTCATCTTTGTAAATGGGTGAATAGTTATGCTCAGGAGCCATGGCAACAACTCTCTGTGAGCTGAATTACTGTCCCGGAAAAAGTAATTTCTCCTATCAGTGCTAAAACGGCATTAGTTCTGTTCCGTTAAATCATATATGGCAACAAATGACACCAGAGTCATTATTTTATCATTATATCATTACAACTCCTTTGCCTTAAAGAACTGTAGATAGATATATCAGTAGAAAAATACATAGCACATATACAGCAGTGGTCAGTGAAACACAAGAGAGAAGACCGGGTTATATAAGCTATTAGCTGAAATTCAAATAAAAAAAATATACAGGGGGAGCCCCTGGCAGCTCAGATAGAACATAATTATGCCTATAGCTTGGGAGAGACCTGGGTTCGAGTCTCGGTCGGGTCACTTCACAGATCCTAAAGAATAAGCAGAAGAAAATGAATGCATAATTGTACTGTAGTTTATCCTTTAATTTGGCTCATCTGTTGCAGCCATGTAATTTTGCATAGAAGTGTATGGTTTGTTTTTGTTCTGCTCTAGCCTTAAATTAATGTCATATTCCTTTGTGTTTCACCCTGTCCCCCTTAACAATCCCCTGACCTCTTGCTTGAACCTGTATTTTGGTTGACTTTGGGACTGTGGGTCCTTTAAGGTCATACGTGTAGTCCTGCTTTTTCACCACAAGGAGAGATGCTGAGTCACTGCTGTGGAATCAGGCCGACCCCTCCCCCACCAACACTTCCCTCTCCTCCTGCAGTATGCATAACTTACATCCAGGTATCTATTAGCTATTCAGTGTTAAAATGACTTTTGTCTATTTTTTCATCTCATCTCATTTGGTTTCTGTCTGGTCATTTTCTTATTTTTTTTTGTAATGAGATTACTAAAGGTTGTGAAAAGCATGGTTTTTATTGCTTTGGTATACTGCACATCTATATTTACTGTTTCTGTCCACATACAGTTGAAGACAATACAAAACGTAAGCTATGTGACGATGTCATCACCTTGCTTTTATTCTCCCGCTTCTCTCATCAAACATGTCCAGTATTCCTCCCACATGTATTCCCAGGGTCCCTCTCTGTCTTGCTGCTTGCCTTTGCAGTGTAAGACTATCGAGGCTGCGTTGTCAGAGTTTGGGGAAAGCGCTTGCGTCAGAGCTCACTCTCCTGCTATAAAAGCTGGCTCTGCTGCAGCAGTAGGCAGTCAAGGTTTAGTCCTGAGCTCTGCCGACACCTCCACGCACTCACAGTAAGAGGAGAAGGACAGCAGCCTTGTCCTCAGCCATGAGTAGCATCGGATATGACCCCTACTATTCCTCCTCATCCTCCCGTCGCTGGTACGTGGAGGCTCCCTCCCGTGTGACCCGAGGTAGGACCCACTCTGTCTACTCTCCCCACACCATGTCCGCAACCCGTGTGCACTACTCCTCTCCGGGTCGTGTGCTGCTGTCCTCCTCCTCCCCGGCCGCATCCCTGGAGTTAGAGCTCAGCCAGGCGGCCCAGATCAGCTCTGACTTCCGAGCTGTTCGCACCCAGGAGCGCTCCCAACTGCAAGACCTTAATGATCGCTTTGCCGGGTTCATTGAGAGGGTGCGTGAGCTGGAGCAGCAGAACCGTGCCCTGGAGGCTGAGCTGATGCTGTTGAGGCAGAGGCACACTGAGCCGTCCCGTCTGAGAGCACTGTACGAGCAGGAGGCCCGTACCCTGAGGGCCGCTGTGGACGAGGCCAGGGCAGAGCAACAAGCCGCCCTGGGTCAGAGAGACCGACTGGAGCAAACCCTGAATGCCCTGCAGGGTCGATATGAAGAAGAAGTCCTGGCTCGGGAAGATGCTGAGGGCCGACTCATGGAGGCCAGGCGTGAAGCTGACCAAGCCGCTCTGGCAAAGGCTGAGCTTGAGAAGGGCGTCGAAATTTTGCTTGAAGAACTAGCCTTCCTTAAGAGGGTCCATGAAAGCGAATTGGCTGAGCTCCAAGCCCAGGTCCATCTAGGGGTGCAGGTTGCCGTTGAGTCCGAGGTGGCTGGCCCAGACCTGTCAGGTGCTCTGAGGGACATCCGGGCCCAGTATGAGAGGCTGGCAGCCAGGAACATCCAGGCAGCAGAGGAATGGTTCAAGGGGAAAGTGGGAACGCTGACCGAGACTGTGGCCCAGCACACAGATGCCGTCAGAAGCTCCAAAGATGAAGCGGGAGAGTACAGACGCCAGCTGCAAAACCGCATTCTGGAGATCGATGCCTGCAGAGGCCTGAACGAATCCCTGGAGAAACAGCTGCAGGAGATGGAGGACAAGCACAGCTCTGAGATAGCAGCCATGCATGTGAGTGTTACAAGAACTGTAATCTGATACCTTACATCCTCTAGCATAAGTGTTTGTAATCATGTTGCATCCATGTTAAATTAAGCACACTAACATCTCATATGTCTTCTGTGCAGGACACTATTGGAGACCTGGAGAATGAGCTGAGGGGAACCAAACAGGAAATGGCTCGCTATATGAAGGAATATCAAGACCTTCTGAATGTCAAAATGGCTCTGGACATTGAAATTGCTGCATACAGGTGAAACTAAACATTTAACCAGCCTCAATGCCAAAGTTAAAGATGCAGTAGATTATTTTAAAATGAATTAGTATTTTGGCCAAAATGACCATCTTGAACATTGTATAATACATTTTTATACAGTATAAAAATACCTAACATAGCTTTAGTGGCAAAACACTATAATTAGTTTTGGTTTCTAAAATAATAAATGTCTGTAGTCTTGTAAAAAAAATTTTTACACATAAAAAAACAACAAATTGGGTAACAAGAGGAAGAAATAGATATGTAAGGTCAAGCTCTGCCAATTAATTGCACTTTGAAGGCAAAAAAAGTTTATTATTTTGCACTGTGTCTGTTTGAACCCATACAGGAAGCTGCTGGAGGGGGAGGAGTCTCGTTTCAATGTGGGCGGAGTCGGAGCAGTAGCTTCCCTGTACAGCCACAGTTTCTCAGCACCCACCTTCAGCCGTCCCGTCTTCTCCAGCCTGAGCTCGGGCACCTCCTACCTGATGACGTCACGCCTCCTCAGCTCCAGCACCACCGAGGGCATCATCTCCGCCAGCCAGGCCCCGCAGGCTGAGGCCAGTCCACCCGCTGAGGAAGAGGAGGAGGAAGAGGCAGCAAAGGTGGAAGAGGAGGAGGGAGTAGAGGAGGGAGCAGAGGAGACAGAGGAGGCCAAGGAGGGAGAAGAAGAGGAGGAGAAAGAGGAGGAAGAGGAGGCCGGGGAGGAGGCAGAGGAGGAGAAAGATGAAGGAGAGGAGGCTAAAGAAGGAGATGAGGAAGCCACTGAGGCAGAGGAAGGTGAGGACATCTTCATGTTTATTTGAGTCTAAAATTTGAAGTCATTAAAGCAAGATTAACCAACATTCAAATAACCCCTTGAAAGAGGTTATTTTAAAATGACCCATATTTTTCTATTATTTTTTTACATGTTTATACTATCAAATATCAAATCTGTTTTGCATTTGTTATGGCTCATTAACACAGCCCTTGGATGTTTTCACAGTATCAAATTTTTTTAAATATTTTTTTTCTCATTTTCACAGCTACTTTATTAGGTCCAAATTGCATGCTGAATTTTGATTTGTAAACGAACATAATAAAAATAAAGTATTAGTATAATAGGAAATATTTTGTTGATTGGCAAATTCTTTTGAAAAAGCAATTATTTCTTTATTTGGTTTGGTCTTGAATTTTTTCCCAATTTTCTTGTATTATATATTATGTATTAACCTCATTACATTTTGGAGCAGGTGGTGATGAGAAAGAGCAAAAGGATGAAGAAGCAGAAGCAGCTGAGGAAGAAGAAAAAGAAGATAAAGATGACAAAGGAGAGGACGAAGCAGAGACTGAGGTGAAAGAGGAAGAACAAGAGGAAGACAAGGACGAGGGAGGTGATGACGACAAAGACGCGGAGGCTAAAGACGAGCAAAAAGATGATAAGGAAGAGGCTAAAAAGGGTGAGGAAAAACAGGAGAAAAAAGAAAAAGAGGAGAAAGAAGAGAAAGCCGATGCTAAGAAAACAGAGAAGGCCCAAGAAAAAGAAGAGAAAGCTGCACCAGAAAAAGAAGAGAAATCTGCTCCAGAAAAAGAGGAAAAAGTTGTTCCTGAAAAAGAACAGAAATCTGCTCCTGAAAAAGAAGAGAAATCAGCTCCAAAAAAGGAAGAAAAGGATGCTCCTAAGAAAGACGTCAAAGCTGAACCCAAAAAGGAGAAAGAGGAAGACAAACCGGCCACACCTGCAGCTCCAGAGGAGAAGAGCAAGGGTGCTGATACAAAGAGTAAGAAGTAAGCCAGTAGTTGAAACCTGCGCTCGATTATCTGCTTGTCCCACGGTGCTCAAACTTAACAGTCCAGTAGCTATTTACAGCAACCAATCAAGGTTATCTGCTTGCCAATATCCAAACTAGTCCATAATGATGTCATTATACTCTTGAATGTAACATGTCTAAAGGCTGGCGTTTGTGTGTGTTTTGGTGATCAAATAAACAGTTCTTACAGCTACTCTATGTGCGTCACTGCTTTGTCAATATTATATAAACTAATATGTATTTAAAGTGGTTGATCTTATGGAAATTGGTCTATAAGTCTTTCTTTATTCTTTCATCTTCACAAATTTTCTATAGTTTACACATATATCTCTATGTGAAACTAAATTAAAAGTATATCTTGCATATTCATATATGCCGCAAATTAATATGTTAAAAAAAGGCAAAAAGTAGCTTATAATAATATTAATTATGACATTGAATCAAACCACAAAATTATGACTTGCCTAATATGATTATAGTTAATTTAGTATATGTCCCATATTGATATTGATTGTAGTATTATAGTTAGTTTTAAATAATATTTCATAAAAATCTAGCCACATCTTTCAGCCATTTAAAATAAAAGCCCTTAGCTAACTGTTGACATCAAAACATAATAACAGAAACAAGTCAAAAGCTAATATAAGCTATTCATGCAGTAGAAGTTAAGATAGAACCTAATGACAGACTGATTCAAATGATGGGAATTGGTATCATTTTCTTTGTTTAATGTCAGACCTAAACCCCTATTTTCTGGATACAAGGCAAGAGCTCTAAACAGCCTGAGGATTTAACTGAACTAAACTGCCTCTGCTCAACACAACATTCAACTTTAATAAATTTATCACATCCAATAGCTGTTCTCGTTTTTTTTACTTTGACTAATAATATAAAATGGTTTCTTAGTGTATATATTATGAGAGATATATGAGTCAAGTCCGGAGGAAGCTACTTGCTACTTATGTAGGCCTACCTAACATAAATGACTTAATTTCCAAAGCAATGTTTTTTAATCTAATGCTTACTCGAATGGACATATCATTCCATTTAAGTATTTCAATTGTGTCAATAATAAATAAATCACAATAAATCAATGTTTCTGGTTATTTGATGACATCATTTATATTTTCCTAAACATTAAATACACTTGTACATACATATACATACGTATCTACAGTCTATGTAGACAGAAGTAAATTGATGTTTTTATATGTATTAAAATGTATTCATATTATAATTTATTGTGGAAAAAAATACAGAATAAAGGATATATCTAACTAATCTTTATGTTGGTTTTCTGGGTTGAATGGTTTTGTTATCAGATCATTGGTTGTCATTTTGGGCAAACTACAGCCAGTGGCGTGCTTACCATTAGGCAAAGGTAGGCAAATGCCTAGGGCCCCCAACATGCAAGGGCCCCAACATTTTGGGTATTACATTTGGGCAATTTAAGCTAGCGCTATTATTAGCTCAGCTCTCCACAGTGGCACACCTTAAAGTTACGAATGTAACCCAGGATCTATGATGTTTAGGTTACTATTTGAATATGATGTGCTTCTACCATTTTCTATTACTGATTGTTCCTTTTGTATATGTTTCTTTCAGACCACACACACTCTCGATCCATTAAACATTCTTAAGTCTATCTCCAGTCTCCCGGTTCTCTGATGGGAATCAAGTGTCTAAATTGGCTGCTTCAGCCAGCGTTACTCCTTTACATTAATGTAGAGGTTCCTGCAATTTATTTTACAGTTAAAAAACACCTAAAAACAGAGACAGAGTGGTTGATCCACACTGTGCTTGTGTTAGAACTGACAGTAACTGAAAAGAACAATAATGTTCCCACAATGTCAAATATTGAAGTTAATTTAATAGTATTAGTAAATTTACTCACCACTGTATTAAGAATAAAAACCCCAACTTGATTCTGAAGTTGATCTGAGTGAGATCAAACCAGAAAAGAAGCCGAATATGTGTTTTTGTTATTGTGAAGTATTGCTGTATGACAGTTGTGGAGTGGCTACACAATCTCTCAACCTCAAGGCCTTCTGGTACATTAAGGCAGACATGAGGAAGGGCCCCCTCAAAAGTTAGGCCTAGGGCCCCAAATTTGCTAAGCCCGCCACTGACTACAGCTAGACCAATATGTTTTTTTCAGGGCCAGATACCAATTATTAGTAGTAATGGAGGTTGGTAACCGATATTTGGAGTAAAAGTGAAAGTGTCTTAGACAATAGACATCTTTGTTTTAAAATTCTAACAAAAAGTGCAGGTAGTTCCCAGGGTCAGCAGCATCTCTTATAAAGTACCTACAAAGAGAGAGTTAAAAGTGGGGCCACATGCTGACCTATGCTCAACTCATTATGCTTAATTTATTCCAAGGCATTTGGGAAGACTGTTGTTGATTTTATTATGTAAATTTTATATTTTAATAACATATGATAGGAGGGACCCTGTCATTCAAAACTAGGCTGCTACATTACTAACGATTAATGTTACCATAGCTGAAAAAATACTACAATAGCAATAGGAGAGGCTATTCATTTCTCACACACACATTCTATTTCCATATCGATATATTAGCAACCTTGTTTCCAGTGATTAACAGAGACGTCTGGAGGGACTGCGGGCGAGCAGAGCTGCCGCTTATGTTTGTTTAACGTTGTTTAACGGGCTCACAGTAACGTGTGTGTGAGCACTGCGCATGCACATCTTTCCCTGCTGATTGGCTGTTACCTGTGCCGTGGCTCTGCCTGTAACCAATCAGATGGTTTTGTGGGTGGGACAATGCCAGAGACAGTGAAGTGACTGCAGAGAGGCGCGGCTGCATCAGAGCCAAAATAACCCAGCTTTAAATTGATTACTTATCGGCCGTCGGATTTAAAAAAAATAAATAAAAAAAAAAAGACTGATGTCGATATGCGTCAAAATGCCGATAATCGGTCTATCTCTAATTTAAACACCCCAAAACTGCACCTGTAAGGCTGGACATTGATTTTGTTACCCACCATTCGAAACAACAGCTATAGTGGCTCATGTGGATTTTAAACTACCCTTGCATTATGTTTAAGTTCAACCACTGTATGTGCTACAGCAACACACGGAAATAATATCCAAAACACACGTTATTTTGAGTTTATGACATTTATTGAGCAAATGCTGCTGGGAAATTGATTGTGGTGACTAAAGACATGGGATTGCAAACAGTAGCACCTTATTTATTTTTGTATTTAAATTCAAGTCCGTCCTATGCATACAAGAATGCACGCATCTGCACATGTACAGTGATATATTATTTTCAGTTGCACTCAGGTAAACATAACAGACACTGATAAAAAGCATGTTTAAGGCTAGTAGTCTTCAGTAGGTCGGTTAAGCATCGGGTACTTGATGTAATATGGTCACGTGTGTCCGTCATACCGTTGCCCTGGGACGTTCTTTGCTGTCGTTGGTGTTGTTAGTTTTCTTTTTTGGCTCAGTTGATACATCTTCACAAGTCAAGTAAGGCTTCTTTAACAGACATGTACCTGTGTAGAGGACCCTCCCTCTTTAGCTGCCCCAAAACCCTTTGATTATTACTCAAAATACCTCATAATAATATAACTCACTCTCCCACCCTTAGTGCATTCATTGCTTTGATATATTTACTCTTTTTTACAGTGTGGTCCTATCTATCATACACTTTTGAGAGGACATAAAACCCTCTCCCCTGAGCTAGCATGCAGAGACCCCGACCCCTCCCTCCCACTCTTGTCCCACCATAAATTGCAAAAAGAAAGAAATAAAATAGGAGAAAATGTCTCACTTGCTCCGCCCATTTAAAGCTTTCACTCAACATGCATTTTGGAGATGTTTAGCGATTACGTTTTTGGCTTGTCTTCTAGGATTGTGTTGTGGTTATCTGTAATATGTCGCTCTAGCTGTATGGTTGGTTGATTGCTTGTCTTCGTGTCACCTCCTCTGGTCCCTCCTCAGTCCCGCTCATTCCGCTTCGGTCACCTGCTTGACGGACTGAGTGGAGTGTTTTTCCGTCTTCTTGGTGGCCACCGTCTTTTCCTGGAGAACTTCCTCCACTTCTTTGACCGTCTCCGTGACAGTGACCGATTTGGTGACATGTTTGGAGCCATCTTCTCCGGTAGTAATGGTCTCCACGGTTTTGGTGATGACAACTTTCTGGCTGCCGTCATCCTTCACTGGGCTATCGTCCACGCCGTTAGCGATGACATCTTTCCCCTCATCCTTTTTGTCTTTCTCTTCGGGGCTGCTCTTGTCGAAGTCTCCGTTCATGGCTACATCTTTCTTTTCTACTTTCTTGTCATCGGTCTTCTCGGGTTTGTCGTCCTTTGGTGCGGTCTCCTTCTTTGGGGATTCAGCTTTTGGAGATTCTGATTTCGGGGAGCTTTCTTTTGGGCTTTCAGACTTCGGGGAGCCTTCTTTGGGAGAAGCAGGTTTTGGAGATTGAGACTTGGGTGATTCAGATTTCGGAGAGCTAGATTTTTTTGCTTCAGGTTTTGATTCTGTTTTTGCACCTTCACTTTTAGCGACAGGTTTTTCTTTCTTCTTCTCATCTTCCTTTTTGCCCTCATCTTTGTCGTCTTTGTCATCTCCACCTTTAGATGCTTTATCACTTTCTGCATCTTCTTCCTTATCATCACCAGGCCCTGATTGAGACCAGAGAAAATAATTATGAACTTAAGACAGTGGTTCTCAAACTTTTCATACCAATTACTGCATCAGTAAAATTCGAAGACCCTAATACATTCATAGATTACACAGCAGTCAATATTCTCCCTAAATGAATATTATTAATGAAATGTTATTCTTGTAAAACCTCTAATTACCTTGTTCAGTCATGTTGTTTGCTAATGCGTTTCCTCATTTGCGCATATTATATTATTACTTGGGGTCCTGAGACGTTAATGTGTGTCAGGCACATAAGTGGACAGCTATTAGTTCAATTGTACATAAAGATGAAGAAATCAGTCATCATCGTGTCTGTGTTTATTCTCTAAGCTGTGTGAATGAGGTGGCTCTAGAGCATTATATTACAGAACCTCACTAAGCTTACCCAGCAGTAATTTGTGATGACTTTTATTAATTTTAGTAACTAAATCCCCTAATCAGATTATTTGCCATCTCAGTTTGTTTTTTTTTTAAAGAAAAGGTTAGCATAACTACAGTAACACAGTAAACCAGTGGTCCCAATATTACAGTTTGAGGATGTATGTCTTATAATTAAATTGTGAAATTATGTTCATGTTGCATTTCAGCAAGTGTCTTTTAGAGGGCTTTTAGATAAAAAAGTTTTCAGAACATAAAAACATGGGATATTGTTTAATCGTTGTATATACTATATTGTAAAAAACAAGTTTTTCATTTTATCTGTTCTGGTTTAGGCATGTGTTTGTTAAATTTTATAGAAGGAGGCTAATTATGCTCTGAAAATAAAAATTGTGCTTACAAGATGAAAGTTTAGGGTAAAATGCATGTTGTTTTAGTTCTTGTATCATATGTTGTAGAATGTTTGCAATTTTTCAGAGCTCTAACAAGCCTGGTTTAGCTCAGAAGAAGTTATTTAATACTGATGCATCCTTTCTAACAAACTATAAGGAGTTCATTTTAGAAATAGATTTTAAGTTGAAGTGTTCCTAAGTTAATCTACATACGGATATTTGGACAGACGCTAGAGAGCATCTCTTACTGTAGCCTACCTTCTTCTTGACTAGTAATCAGATTTAAGTTTACCTTGTTGTTCTTTCTCTGTGTTAAACCTCCAACCTACAGAGCTTCAAGAATCAGCTTAAAGAGTAGGCAGGCCTAAGTCAGTTAGGATTTGATTTTGTAGACAGAGTTATCACATTTACTTGATAACTTTTTTGATATTTGACTAACTTTTGATTAACCAATTACCTTCCTCGGCTGCGTCCTCCTCTTCTCCACTTCCCTCTTTGTCCTTCTCTGCTTTGGACTCAGGAGCTTTGGAGCACAGCACTGTCTCCTCCACTTCCTCCACTCCTTCCTCTCCTCCTTCCTCACCTTCCTCCCCTCCCTCTTCCTCCTCACCGCCCTTGTCTCCTTCCTCATCTCCTCCTTCTTCTCCTCCTTCCTCCTCCTCTTTTTCTCCCTCCTCACCTGCTTCCCCTTCACCCTCCTCCTCATCGCCCCCCTCCTTTCCATCTTCCTCCTCCTCTTCCTCCTTAGCTGGAGCACTGGAGCTAACTTTGGCCTCGGTAGCAGCTACGACTTCCTCGTCCCCCTCTCCTTCTCCTTCCTCCTCTGCTCCCTCCTCTTCTCCCTCGTCGCCTCCTTCGTCCAGAGTAGCGGACAGCTCCTGGGCGATCTCAGCCAGTTCCTCGTCCATCTCGGCCTTTTCGTCCTCAATCCTCGTCTCCTCGATGATTTCCTCCACAAACTTGTGCTGCACTTTGAGTTTGGGAGCTTCGGACTTGGACCTGGAGATTTTGGAGGAGGAGATAGACTGGCGGTATGGGAAAGTGCTGAAGTGGGTCTCTTCGCCTTCAAGAAGTTTCCTGGAGAGGAGAGAAAATGAAGGCAACTTAGGTTAAGTGTGTTAAGGTTAAGCAGTTTGAACTTGTTAGGCCTGGTTACAGCAAACATGTGTTAATAATATTAAATGCCTACATGTGTTTCTAACATTTTTAGCTAGCATTTCTCCACACTGTAGCCGAGTTAGTTAGTTTTTGTTGTTAATTAGCTTGCTGCCATTAGTGCTACGCTAATTGTAGTTGCTAGGTAAGAAACTATCTGTTGCTCACCTGTCAACCAATCAGAAAAGAGTAATCTTAATTTAGCATTAACCATGATCAGCCACGAATGATTTTGGCTAATGTTAAAAAAAGTGTTTGTTATCTAGGCATTATTTATTCACGGCTCATTAATGCAAACTCATACAATTGCACATTTAAGTAGCCTAATATTTGTATTATATTTACGAGCTATTTTGGAAATTGAAGTTTAACAACTTTTCCGGAGACTGTCTTTAGCCTACACGCTGCACTCATTCAGTTCATTTCCATCACAAATGCTCACTGTCAGTCCTCCAGCTCTCAGTGTCTTTCTTTGCTGTCAAGTGTCATCCACCTGTCATTTTGCAATCAATCTCCATCACTCTCTGTCATTCTGCTTTTCATCAGTGTGTCTCAATATTCTGGGACTTCAGTGGAACTTCTCCAATAGTATTTTTACCTATATGCAGCAATCTCGATGTCTAGGGCCATCTTGACGTTAAGCAGGTCCTGGTATTCGCGCAGGTGACGGGCCATCTCCCATTTGGTGCTTTTGAGCTCATTGTCCAGCTGGTGGATGGTCTCCTGAAGGATAGACAGGACACACGGAGCACAAATACAAACGTCAAGAAGATCTGGAGCAGTTTATTATTACTCTTTGTCATTGTCTTTCTGTTTAGTTTTTGTATTGACCTTGATCTAACAAACCCCATTCTTAACTTCACCTGTAACTGTTAACTCCCTGATGCTCTGATAATTGGATTCTGACGCAGTACAGTTCTCTGCCATTGTTCAGTGTCTTCTTTTTCAAGGGCAGCCCCCCTCCACAGCCCCACCCCTCCCCCTGTGCCTCCGTGGTGTGATGTGAGGACACAACAGGAGCCAATGGACGCATCGACCCACGCCTCTGACTCAGCACCCCGCATTCACAGTGAGTCTGCTGCAGTCTCCCCATAACTGTTCTCTGATGCTGTGATTTATTTCGGATTTTAGAAAGGTAGTGTGTGTCTGGGAGAGGCACTGGTGCGCGCAGGACTAGGATGACGCAGCACTCAATGTTGCAACACACACCCACACCTCATGCAGTCTATGTAACTATTTAAGGATTAACGCTGTCTCGTTAACTTATGTTAAGTATTATTTTGCATTACATTATGGTAATATTGCGGAAATTTGCTTTCCATAGGCTTCTATAGGGTTTTTTGTTTTTTTGTTGTTTTTTTTATAAATGAAGGCTGCAACCTAACGTAACCAGTAAAAGTCTTATAACTTATTTTTTTACAGTTAGCATTTGTGTGTTATTTTTCTTGTCAAAAAATAAACTTTATAAACATTAAAAATGTGCCCCTCTCATGAGCTTTCACTAAACTCTGCTGTCAGTAAAGAAGGACATTGAAGTGTAAGTGTCACAGAGATGAACTGATGTAAGGAGTTCTTTACCTGGAGGCTGGCCAGGTCGCTGTTGTGCCGGTCCTCGATGTCATTGAGCTGCCGCTCGAGGGACTCCCTGGTGCCTCGTACGGACTCCAGCTCCACAGTCTTGCTCTGGAGCTGGCGGCGATATTCTGCGATCTCGTCGCGGGCGGACTTGATGGCGTCCTTGTTCTGCTCCGCTGCCTCGGTCAGTTTCGCGTAGCGATTCGTGAACCAGGCTTCCACGTGCTGCAGATTCTGTGTGGAGTGGCCCTCGAGCTCGGAGCGGATCTCGCGCAACGCCTCAGTGATGTCAGCCTTGTGCGTCTCGCGGCGCTCCACGCACACCTGTGCCTCCTGGATCTGCGCGAGCAGCTCGCGTACCTCCTCCTCATGGTTGTTCCGAATGAAGGCCACCTCATCCTGCAGTGACTGGACCTTCTTCTCCAGCTCTGCCTTGAGCAGCTCCGAGTCGCCCGTGTCCTTCTTCAGGACACGAATTATAGCCTCGGTGTCCTCGCGGAGCCGGGCCTCGTCCTCGAAGCGCTCTCGCAGCCTCTGAATATCCTCCTCGAGGCGCTCCGCATCTAGATGCACCTGCGCCTTTTCGCGGTGCACTTGCTCCAACGCGAGCCGCAGTTCGCGCAGCTCCTGGTCGTACGCGTCTCCCAGCTGGGTGCGGGACACCTGCTTCTCGCGCAGTGCGTGGATCTCTGCCTCGAGCTGCTGATTGTGCTGCTCGAGGAAGTGGACCTTGTCGATGTAAACAGCGAAGCGGTCATTGAGCCCCTGCAGCTGCTCCTTCTCTGAGGCGCGAGTGTAGTCCCCGTTCAGACTGAAGTCCGCGCTCTCGACTGTGCTGTGCGCGCGGGACACCGGGACGTTGATGCTGCGCTTGTAGCTCACGGTAGACGCAGGGGTCGTGCGGGACCAGGACTGGGAGCGGAAACCGCTGGATGGGGTTCCGACGGAGCGGGTGTAGTAGCTCCGGCTGTCCGTGATCCTTCTGAAGGGGCTCCCTGCGGGATCCATGCCTCACCGGAACACTGCAGGACTAGGGGCACGCGGAGGACTGAGTGCACGTGGAGGTGTGTGTGGTGTGTGTGGAGTGTGTGCAGGTGAGGAATGTGGCTCTGAGCGACTGAGGGCTCCTCTCTGTGAGCCTTTTATATCTGTGGCTCTGAGCTGGTCCAGCTCTGTGTTTGGGCTCAGTGAGTGAGAGAGAGAGAGAGAGAGAAGTGGGGAGAAGTGAGGGAGGTGGGGCACTTAGGCTCCAAGTCAGGGGTCCCCCAATGGGAGTGCTTTTTCTACCTGTTTACTGTGTAGCCTTCACTATTACACACTGGTGTGTTCTTTCAGCTGCACTGGATTTTACGCACAAGTTCACTGGTGTCGTTTCAGGACCAGGGACAGCGCCCCTCAGACCTGTTGTTTCTTTAATTATTTAAAAAGCCTTTGTTATTCACTGGCAGCCTTTTCCAAAACTCACAACATGGCCTGTAGTCAGTGTGTGCCATAGTCAGTGTGTGCCATAGTCAGTGTGTGCCATGCCACTGCGTTGTCAAAAGTCAGGCCTGGGGGCCAACTGTGGCCCAAGTTCAGGTTTGAAACAGCCCTCTTCTGTGTTTCAAAGCTACTACAAAGACCAGTCTGCCTCAGCTTCAAACTTCCATTCTGTCTACAGCTACAGACATTGCCTTTAAGGAGAGAATATAAGATCTATCATCTTTCTGTCTGTGTGCCATGCCACATTGCTTGAATGACTTATGCATGCAATCAGTCTGCAGAGATGTTTCCCTACTAACAGTAAAGCATCAGTGGGATGTCTCTCTGGTCACTTGGCCTCGTAAACAGTTTATTGATCTCCTATCAATCCAAATGCTTTACTCTAATCTCAGGTCATTCGGGTCAATGTTAACGATTTCCAATTGCGGAGTTAATGCACACACAGCTGCATCAGGACTTTGTGAATGTGCCTTCTTTATATCATTTGTTTAATTCTGTCAAAATCCCAGAAAATCATTTCCTCCTGCGTGTGCAGTCCTAATGTAGGTCCATCTGAACAGTATCCTATTTAGTGAGGTCATATTGTACCAAGCATTTGTGTGACTTCGGTCCATATTGGTCCGTATTATCTCAATTCAGTTAAATATTATTGTATAATGTTTGAGAATGGAAATATTTAACCTTTAACCCATAAAAATAGCACGTCTCCTTTAAAATGTGAGTTAAAAGTCACTATTAACTGAGTTACATAATGACTAATGGCTAATAATGTCTCCCTACATTTTAGTCTCCCTTATTGCTTTTCAATTGACAGATAGGGCTAATGCATCATCAGTGAGCCCTGTTAGATTGCTGCAGTTATATAAAGACAGACAGAGGGAACAGGAAAATGGCCAGACAGTGTGGTGGACCTATTTTAAGCACTAATATGTTGGCTAATACACTTTGGTCTGGCGGTCATACCTAAATCTTCTTATCACTGACATTATAGTCTCCTTCATCACTGTCCCTTCAGTTGACCTTTAGCTTGCTGCAGGAAAACAGAAGCCTATTTTTCCATTGTTTTCTCTGAACAACTTTTAAATGCCTTTTGATGCCGGCAGCTAGAGTGTTTGATATACAGGCTAGCATAAAGGTGTGTGACCAGGCCCAAAGGCAGGGAGTAATTCCATAGTTCTGGGCTCCAGCACACTGCAGAAGGGTTGGAGTGTTTTCAAATAGCACTGCAGCAAGCAAACGAGCCCATCCCAGTGCCAGCCCCAGTATGGCCCACTCCCTGCAGACAACACTATTACAATTTGAACAAAAGACATCCATCCATAAGCTGTGGGCTTCTTCATACAAACTGCAGGTGGTACAATACTGAGACCTTGGCTGAATTTGCTGAAACACAGAATACAAGGTCAGCGTGACCTTTTTATTCAGCTGACACAATAATGTAGAAGCACAGCCCTGTATCATGATGAATGTTTAATACTTAGGTTGGAAGCACATTTTATGAACAGTTTCCTCCACTGCAGTTATGTGTCAGCTTCTTCTTATGCTTCCTCCCCGCTAATAGGTCTGTAGTCTTTACAGTCAAATACTATCAAATAGCTGCAGTGTAAAGCCTGTAAAAGCCAGTATAGTATGTCAGTGTAGCAAATACGCTGGTTTACCAGTTTAATGGATACAATATGTAAAAAAAAAATACTGTCGGTAATTGCTGTAAAATGCTTAAAATTATTGAACTGTATTCTTCGTTTGCATTCAAATATAAGCAATATAAGATGGATTATTAAAAACATATTTTAGCATCATTCTTATGGTATTGTTTTTTTTCCTAATATTACCCTGGGTCACTTAATTTATGCATTTAAGTATTCGACTTTGTAAGTCTTAGAGACACTAAAACTTAGAGTTGATAAGAAAAACCCACATTTTACAGGGATGGAGGAAAATGTTGACCTTAGATGTGGCATTTGCTCATTGCTGATAAAAAACACTGAGTCACATCTAATCAGCAGTTTGACTATTACAATATGTCACCATCTTCAGAATAAGACTGTGTAGCCTTAATCTTTGTAACTCCAGAAACTGTTCATCACGTGTTCATCAGCATGAACCACTTAAAGAAAAAACTGTATTTAAACCTCTGTGCAGATGGCTTAGTTACTATCTGAGTTAAGATAGCAACATATGATGTGCATATACTGCTGCTGTAAGTGATGTTACATAGTTGTGTGTTCTTTGGCATTATAAACTGGGTGTTTGTCTAATCAGAAAGTCATTGAGGACATTGTGGGCTGATGCAGGTGAGACACAATGACTGGACATAGTCATAAATACTGAGCAGCAGGGACAGAGTGCGTCTATACTTAGCCCTTTTAATCTCCTGTTGTCACATTCAGTTTTTCTCTTTATTCTTCCTTCTTCCTCATGCTACATTTTCCTTTTTAATCTCTCTTGATGGTTTTTTCTTACCCTTAGCTTTAGTAGCATCCATCCCATCTCCATCTGTCCTCATTTCTCCTCTGACTTACTTCCTCCATTTCTTTTGTCTCTCCCTCTATCGCAGTGTCTGGCTCATTCTCCCCATTCACCAGGAGGGTTGTCTACACCGTGATAACATTATTGCTTTTCCGCCCTGTACAACACTAGCATCCATCTGCTACAGCTGACACGTTTACCGGTTAAACTAGAATCAAGGTTATGAAGGAACAAGAGGCTGTCTTTGTAGGACAGCAGACAAGAACAGGGAATACACTTCAAGATATAGCTTTTCATATAGCTTTTCACACCACTCTTTGTAAATCTGTGTAACATTAGGATTATTGCATGATCAGCTGCTGTTTGGTGCTTTGGTGTTTATTGATTTACATTTTCCCCAAAGGATTTTGGTGCTTTGCTGATGCATATGTTGACCAAGGAGATCTATATGTGGGTTGTATTTTGAGGTGGGAGGAATGCATTAAGCACACAACCTGTGTTGAAGCATGTCACACTGTGATTAGAGTGTGTTGTAGGGTATAATTCAACTATGGTCAAAAACTGGAAGCATCAGTGAGTGTCCGCTTCAGTGGCATTTAAAAGTGTTGAAAAAAGAGAGCTACTAGGGATCAGTGTTGCAAAATGTGGTAAATTGGCAAATGGCTTATTGGCACATGTGAGATCTTTGATCCAGTCACACTGTGTAACCTACAACTGCAGATTTAATGCCACAATATAGATTTTACCATATCTAATGAATCTCTTGTTGGCAAAGTACAGTGTGACTGGGGTTTTTTTAGGCATGCTTTGTACATTTATGGTTTTGTAATTAAAAAAAAAAAAAAAAAGAACACATCAGCATTCCCTGGACAAACTTGTTGCTGTTATCAGACAACATGAGTATTGCATGAGAGCAAGACAAATTTCCCACAGGGACAATAAAGTATATTGTATTTAAATGTAATTACAAAAGTGGGTGTCCGATATGTTTTGAAACTTGTAGTTAAGAAGAAATCTCACAGAATTATATATTTACCGAGTATTATTCATTTAATGAGAAAATAAGCCAAGTCCAATTTATTGCTAAATATTCAAGTGGCCTGTGAAGTGAGGAATGCGCTGAAGCGAACATGAAGGGAGCACAGCCCTGCACAGGAGGACTAACCCCAGAGGATCAGAGTCAGCAGTCCACTTGACAACAAACTGTCTTCTGAGAATAGAGAAATCTACATTTTGGCCAGAAAAGACCAGTGGTTTGAGAAAAGAGAGGAAAGGGTCATGTTTGTTAAATGGGCTGAACTAAAAAGTTTAGTTCTATTCCAAGGCAGCTGAACCCCAGCCATGATCATCAATGGCCTTTCGTGACATCAAAGAGCGTAAAAGGGCTGTCTCCAAGTCTCCAAAGGCAGCACATTTACAAAATGCTGATGAAGCTCCTTGGTTGACCCTTTGTCCTCTGATGACTCTTTATTCAGAGACCCTCAGGATAAGGAAAACCCACCGACTACTTTTTTCAGGTAAATGCCTTCGGTAGTTAGTGATGACTGTGAAGCTGCAGAGGTCAAAGCTGAGCTGGCTCTCAGGATGAATGTGCTGGAGGTGTGAGGTTAAGAGACGGCCTGTGGAGGCAAGCATGGCGTGACAGCTTGTAGATACCTGTATGGGCCAATTGTGGAGGAGGGGGTCTGGAGCGCCTGATGATGTCATCTGTAGTGGTAGGGTGAGAAAGAAGACCAACAACAGTGAGGGGTAGCACAGGAGAAGAAGAGACAGAGGGAGGGGAGACTGCAGTTTATCTGCAATGCATCAGTAGCTCTCTCTGCCTCCCTCTCTCTCTTTGAATCAGACAGATGCCATTTGTTTTCCAGCAGGTGACTCTCACACACACGCTACAGGAATACAAGTGCTCCACGAGCTGCTTACACAGGCTGAGTGAATGTTACTGACACGTACAGTAGTGCTGTTATCAGAGGTAGCAGTAGACACATGTATCAGCGTGTTTTCTAGTCTACACTAACAAGCTCCTGAAGTAGTTCAGAAGTAGTCTTCTAAAGGAATTTGGAAAGGTAATACTTGAATTGCTTACAGTGTGGACACAAAAGGCCCATGCCCTAAGTGGGTTGTGTTCAGATTAGTAAGTCATTGTGCACAGATGAAGGTTGAGGTGATGTAAATTATGTATGCTGATCAGACCATAACTGTGGCTGCTAGAAAGATGGGACATTGGAGATCTGTGACTGTGAAGCCTAACTTCCTCTAATCAACACTATCACTGACAGGTGTATTATCAGCACGTACTAAAACTGTTTAGAGGAAAATCCAGGTGTAGTGACGCTGAGTTCAAACTACCTATTTATGGCTTTGGTTGTTTAGCACATCAACATGTCAGCTTGCATCTTTATTTCTTTGAGCCAAAACATGAACAGCATTGTTAAGAGCAAAATATTAAGTCACTAATTAAAACAATCTATTTCTACCTTTATTAATATTATCATTAATGAATTTATGCTATAAATTACGTGACAAACAATTACGGGAGCTTGGTATAATTTGTTGGCTCTTTGAATTAATGTCATTGCAGTGGCCGAGATTTGATATCTCTGTCTCACTAAATGTGTTTCCTTTGATGAAAGTATTCGTTTGGTGTTGATTAGCCAGTCTTTTGTGCTGAGCTCATATATTCAAATAATTCATGCTAGTTGTTTGATGATCAAATAACAGCCAGCTCTGCAGTTAACCCAACCTTAACCTTCATCTGCAATCACCTTGACACTGGTCAAGCTTGCTACATCTATAAATAGTGTTATTGATTCTTTGCCATTTTATTCACAAGAGGCCACTGGGAGAGTGGTCTTCATTCTGACCTGACTGGTCAGGTACTGGCCACTGAGAGTGAAAACTACAAAACAATATTATATAGTAATTGGAGTATCAATAGTGATAATTAGGGATGTACATTATTTAACACAGGTACTGTTTTTGGAAAAAAAAAACACAATCACAATCTATATTAACAAGTTCTCGTATTCATAATTTTTTTTACAGCTGTTAATTTAGGAGTCGTGCACTGACCACTGCATCTGTGGTATTAATACTGTTATGGTACCCCATGTTTTGGACATTGGCCTAAGCATGTGAAGGTTAGAGGGACCAGAACAACCAGTGGAAGGTAGAGTCAGTATTTCTTATAAATTACACACATATATATATCTTGCCCATTTCCATTTTGTTCCAGTAGCCCATTTTTCATCAAGGTGCTCTGGTTCCCCAGCACCTGACACAGACCTTGTTTGACTGGGCAACATCTGAGCCAGTGTCTCGTATGTTTTATTGCCTCTCATCATTGTATGAGGTAGGCAGTAGCGCCAAGGACTGCCTAAGGACCCACACTGGATGTTGGTATTTGCCCGAGCCCGGATTTGAACCCAGGTCCCCTGGGTGAAAGTCAGGTGACTTTCCTGTTGAGCTATCCAGCCGCAAGTGGCCACAATTAGTGACTAAGATAAATGGGCACATGGCTCAATACTTGAGCACAGCACAAAAGGGCATTGGTAGAGATACCAGAGGAGCCAAACACCAGCTACTGGTAGACCAAACAATCGCCCAAGATTGCAAAACCCGACACACCAACCTGTGCGCTACCTGGATTGATTACAAGAAAGCCTATGACTCAATGCCGCACTCATGGATCATTGAATGCATGGAGCTGTACAACATCAACAGGACTTTGAGAGCCTTCATTGCAAACTCAATGAGGTTGCGGAAAACCACCCTTGAGGCCAACTGCAAGCCACTTGCACAAGTCTCCATCAAATGTGGCATTTACCAAAGAGATGCTCTGTCCCCACTGCTGTTCTGCCCTCAGCCAAATCATCAATCACCTCCTCTACATGGATGACATAAAGCTGTACGCCAAGAGCGAGCAAGACATCGACTTACTGATCCACACCACCAGGATCTACAGCACTAACATCGGAATGTCATTCGGACTTGAGAAGTGTGGTCGGATGGTGACAAAGAAAGGGAAGGTAGTCCAAACAGAAGGGGTCTCACTCCCAGAAGGAACAATAGCAGACATTGAGGACAGTTACAAGTACCTTGGTATCCCACAAGCAAATGGCAACCTCGATGAGGCCACAAGGAAAGGAGCCACAGCCAAATACCTACAATGAGTAAGGCAAGTCCTAAGAAGTAGGCTCAATGGCAAGAACAAGATCCAGGCAATAAACAGCTACGCCCTGCCAGTGATCAGATACCCTGCAGGAATAATAAGCTGGCCAAAGGAAGAGATACAGACCACAGATGTTAAGACACGGAAGCTCCTAACCATGCATGGAGGGTTCCATACCAAATCCAGCACCTTGAGACTGTACACTAGCCGTAAAGAAGGAGGCCGAGGACTAATGAGTGTGAGAGCCACTGTCCAAGATGAAATATCCAAGATCCATAAACACCTCAAGGACAAGGCCCCGACAGATGACGTGCTCAGTGAATGTCTCAGACAATGGCGAACAGAGGAAGAGGTGCTGGAGGTACCATCATGGGAGGACAAACCCCTACATGGGATGTACCACCATCAGATAACTTAAGTGGCTGATATCAAGAAATCCTACCAATGGCTAGAACGAGCTGGACTGAAGGACAGCACAGAGACACTCATCATGGCTGCACAGGAACAGGCCCTGAACACCAGAGCAATAGAGGCCAAGATCTACCACACCAGACAAGACCCAAGGTGTAGGCTGTGCAAAGAGGCCCCTGAGACAATCCAGCACATAACTGCAGGGTGTAAGATGCTGGCAGGGAAAGCATACATGGAACGCCACAACCAAGTGGCTGGCATAGTATACAGGAACATCTGTGCAGAGTATGGACTGGAAACCCCAAGGTCAAAGTGGGAAACACCTCCTAAGGTGGTAGAGAACGAGCCAAGATCCTGTGGGACTTCCAAATCCAGACTGACAAAATGGTAATGGCGAACCAACCAGACATTGTGGGGGTGGACAAACAACAAAGGAAAGCTGTTTTGGTTGATATAGCAATACCAAGTGATGGCAACATCAGGAAAAAGGAACATGAGAAACTAGAGAAATACCAGGGCCTCAAAGAAGAGCTTGAGAAAGCCTGGAGAGTGAAGGCATCAGTGGTACCCGTGGTCATCGGGGCACTCGGGGCAGTAACCCCCAAACTGGAGGAGTGGCTAAAGCAGATCCCAGGAAAAACATCAGACATCTCAGTCCAGAAAAGTGCAGCTCTAGGAACAGCTAAGATACTGCGCAGAACCCACAAGCTCCCAGGCCTCTGGTAGAGGAGCCGAGCTTGAAAGGATGAGACCACCCACGGAGGGTGAGATTTTTTTATATGTACATATATATATATATATATATGTATATATATGTGTGTATGTATATTTATTTATTTATTTATTTATATATTCTAGTGATATTACAAGCATTTTATTTTATTTTTTATTTTTTTGTGTTAAATTTGTATGTAAACAGCCAACCAGCCAACCAAGTAATTTGCAGCTGAGACATTTTGCAAAAATAGCTTACAACTGTTTCCTTACATTAGATCTACAGTGGCAATAGGGTAGGGCTGCAGCTAATGATTATTTCTATAATTGAATAACCTGACAATTATTTTTTTGATTGATAAACAGATAGTGAAGCAAGTGTAAATGCATGGGGACCCGGCGGACTAACAAAGACAAGCGATTAAAAGCTGAAGGTCTTTTATTGTTCCTGTTTGAAACTGATGGTAACACTACAAAAAAAATCCCATCGATTTTTACTGTATCTGAATCAAACAAAGCATGCAAGTATGGCACAGGACTTTTGAATAGAGCATATACACATAAAGATGTATCTTAATCAAAAACACAAAATGTACATCTCTTTTACTGTTTCTTTGAATTTACTGCTCTGTCATGGTAATAAAACCTTATCTCTCACACATGGCATGTTTTAGAATCTATGAATACCTCAGATAGCTATTAATTGGTTACTAAATTAGTTGACAATTATTTTACTAATTGATTATAACCAGTTAATCCAATTACTTGTTGCAGCCCTACAATAGGGATCAAGGCATAATCAAAAGTTGTATATCTTTCGAGTGGCATCACTTGAAATTTTTGCTGACCCAATGTTTCTTTTGCAGCTGCAACAATATAGGCTCCTAGGTTTACTTAATGTAGTCTCCAACCCTGCTGTAAGATGCCCTGATCTCTGTTTGATATATTTTATACGTAATGCATAGTCTCAAATCCTCCTCACTGCTTCTCACTGTGCCTCATTTGCCCCCAAACTAAACATGGCAGCATGTATTAAAAATCTGTGTGAGATGTCAGTACATCCCTGAACCAAAGTCTGAAGACAGAACTATTAATTAATTTTGTGTTGTGCAAATAAAGGCACCTGACATCTGAGTGAACAGCCTCTGTCACTTGACACAACAGCGCATAGCCTGTGCAAGGTCGAAACCTCCACTTTTCTATAGGCAGGTGCAGCTTTTTTAATTTGATGGAGGAAGTTAACAGTCAGCTTCAGATGGACACATTAAAACTGAATTAGCCAAACGGAAAAATCACAGAGGAACTCTGATCTTATATTTGCTATAATTTTAGGTTGAATTTGTCACAATTGAACAACAAATGAAGCTCATGGCCATGTTGATGTCCTGAAATCAGAAAGTTTATTATTCAACCCACCTGATGAGTCACAGTAATTTATCCTTGGAGGTTGCAAGTTTGTTTCATTGAATTAGCATCTATAGTCTTTGCTTCAGTGTTTATTTCCATGTCTATCTTTTCATCTCTAACATCAGTCAGAATCTACAGCTACCTGACATCATGTTTCTAATCTGCAGAGTCACTCGTCAGCCTCCTGTTCTGCACCAACCCTCCCTCCTCCACCATTTCCACCCACTCAGAGCAAATTCACTGCCTCGCTTTTTATGTCTCTTTCCTCTTTTATCACCTTTTTGGCATTTTAATGTTTCCCCTTCAGTAGACTGTCTGGTGTCTGGTTCCCACTGGTTCGTCTCTGGAAATTATACCAGTACAAACTTTTGATGATTTCATTAGGTCAAATGAAAATGGCTTTGTCCTATTGTGTCATATACTACCAGGAATTTTGACACATTGCATTCTGTAATAATAATAATACTAATAATTGATTAATGTTGTGTGTTACTTTGTTGATTCTTTTTACATATGCCAAACAGATTCCTAGTGCTATAATTTTTTTTCACTCTACCTGGCAATAAATTTGACTCTGATTCTGGAAAATCTTGGTTAAGTATAATATGTCAGATTTGTAAGTCAGTATTTAGTGAAACAGCTCTGATTTCTGTGTATTAGCCTCCTCCGAGTCACATTGATGTTGAATGCTTTATCTCTCTTGGCACAAGCTAAAGCAGTTCTGCTTGATTACCTGAACCATATATCTTCTTAGATGGCATTTCACAAGATTTAAATGGTCCAACTTTGTAAATCCTCTGCTGTATGCCTCCTCTGGGCTGTATGTTTTACAACTTTTCCTCATAAACCTGCTAAGTCTGTTTGTATCATCATGTTTATTTGCTACAGTCACACACCTGTCTTTGTGTGCATTTACATCGATCAGACTCCTGTATTTCTACAGAAGCCGTGGAAAAGCTGCTGTAGAGGCATGCTGATGTGCACACAGCAAAGTGGAGTCACGCTGCAGAGGCTCAGCTGCAGAATCACGATACAGTCCAACCAGAGACAGAGTGAGGCGGGAGACAGAGCAGGAGGGATAAAACTAGAAGAGAAGCACTGAGGTGTGGAGAGTGGGGCTGGAGAATGTGTGTGCTTTGGAGCCGATAACCTTTCATTCAATACTCATTATGTAACACTAGCTGTTGTTGCAGCATTGCTGCAATGACTCACTCTGCCAAATGCAACAAGTCCTCACACCATCAGAAAATACTCGAATACAAAATACATTTCATCATAAAGTGTCACAACCTCAGTTATAATAATTATAAATATCTCTTATTTTTAAAAAATAAAAGTTAAATATTAAATGTCTAGCCTCAAGTCCTTAAAGGTCATATAAATGACTTTTCTGAGTTTTAACCATGTTATAACGTTGTTTCTACCTCAAACACATACCCAAAGTTGTGTTTTGTTTCATTCGCGCATGTTTGAGTAATGTATTTAGTTTGAGCTACAGTCCTTTCAACGAGCTGTTTCACGCAATGACGTCAATATGTGAAATAAACCACTCCTCTCCAGGAAGTGCTCCTCCACACTCCTCCTGCCCCTCTCTCCTGAACTGTCAACAAGTGCCAGAGAAGCATCGCTGCTACTGTGTTAGCTTACTTACAGTCAGCAACATGTATTACTAACATGTATTACTGCATAGCTCTACATATTGCTAGGCTATTTTATTATAGTTCTTTCAACACACTGCACACCAGCTACCTTAGTAGTCTCCAGGCAGAATACATTCTCAACTTCAGTAGGCATTGTACGGCCATTTCCACATGTGCACCGATAAACAGAAGCAGTTAACACGCGCTATGCTACGGGCTACACCATAGAAACATACACAATAAATAGTTTCTCATTTACCAAGCAGAAACGTCTTGTAGAAGCCTTCGAGGTCTTTGTGTTTGCTCATGTTCTTAAAACTCAGAGTCAGACTCTGGGTCGAAGATATACGGCTCAGTTACTCTCAAAGCTATTGCTGAAAAAGTTATTACTACGATGTACCGTGTTTACTTCAGTCTGTTTCCAGCGCAGCTCGCGTAGCTATAGCGTGATGTCATGAGTGGGCGGAGCCAACACGGTAGAGCTGAGCCTTAAAGTGACAGCGCCAAATCAGACCGTTCACTTTGGACTCATGATGAGAGCTCATTCAAACCGCTTGTATAAGATCATTATTGTGTGTTTCATGTTGCAAAACATGATATGGTAACCTAAATGTATCCAAAATGCACTGTATAATGTTCAAAATAGTATAATATAGGACCTTTAACTCTTCTGTGACATACATTGTATCTCGTCACATGAGCATGCCTTTTCACCTATATTATATATCTATAAGCATTTGTTGACTGAGTCCTTTACTGAGTGCATCCAAAAAAGTTACATTGTGTTGCTTTTAAAGTTATTGGGGTGATTCATGAATTTATGGAGAGAAAGTTTAAAAGAGACGATCTTCCTTCATATTAGATTACCATCCATCCCATTTTTTCTGTTTCATACAAATAATTAGTCTTGTCGCTGTAGTTTCAGGTTGGAAAACCAACTGACAGAGAATCATCTGCCTCTAGACCCAATCAAAGAGACATAAAACTAATCCGAGAAATGAAGTGTTGTGTAAGCCCTTAAGTAAATGGTTACAAGTGGCTCTGCTGAGCAAATACCCAGGAAACAGTCTGAAGGGAAGTCATCCCACACACATTTTACTTTTCATACAGCTGTTCAAGCTATTTTTACATTTCAAGTGTCCAAAATATTACTGCACAAACTAGAGATTTCTGGTCAGCACTGCTTTAATGTATTCTGGATTTGTCCCTTAAATATAAGACCAACAATTGTGCTCCAGTGTGGAAAGTATCTCAAAAAAATATGGTTAATGTTAATGTTTTGGAACACCCACTTGTTCTTGACCTCTACCCAGACAGGATGCAGAGCTTCCTTGTATTTGGTCAGTATTGTTATCCTTTGTCCTATTAATGTGACTGTGGTGTTTAGATAACTTGAGGTGAATCGGGGTGAATTTATTTACTCAGTAAGTAACAGCTTCAGGGGCACAGCATCAGCGTAGGCTGCCTGAGTCCATGCTGCTGTTTAGTATTCGGAGAGTGTATGTAATCCTCCAAGTGGGACAGCCTCCAGGAAATGTTTATGTCACCATCCCACAGCAGTCGAGGCACATACAGTAAAAGTGCAGTAATCAGCAGTGACCTTGTATTTGGACTTCGGTGAGTCAACAGATTATTACCTCATTCTGTGGTTAGAAAAGCTTTAAGTATCAAAAGTCCAATTTGATTTTGTGGAACCATTTATTGGCCTTTTGTCTTTGTTTATGTGGTTTATCTGTGTTTAGATCAATTCTAGTCCATAGTTTAACCCTTGTTCAATCTCAGAATTTGTCCTGTGTTTTTCTCAAATTTAGTCATTGGTTATATCGCCTTTAATTTATGGTTTAACTTGATGTTGTCCCGAGCTAGTCCTGACTAAGCCTAGTAAGCTATCCTAAATGAGAATATTTGCATAAACACCTCAAAGGTGCATTATGTAAAATGTTGCAGTATATGACCAAAATATACACAAAATGGAACACATCATTCAACGCTATGTTGTACTATAGTATGGTTAATAGTGTAAAATCACACCGAGTAAAATAACACATCTTACAATTGCTAATCTTGATGAGAATTTCATAAAACTGAGTGGCCATCACTTTTTTTGTCTTACAAATCTTTTTTTTTTTTTTTTTTGTTCTCACATTCTTGCATGAATACTTTTATGAACTTAGTTTAGGCTGCACCAAAAGATGAAGGTTATTATAAAAGGAGTCAGTATTCTTGGTATTTCTCTAGAATCTTTATTATTGCTTCTCATCTTTTTTTACACAATTTATCTGCACTCAAGTTTAAAAGTACTCCCAGCACATTTGTAAGAGTACATACTTAGCTGTGTTTTGCACAGTAAGGAACTACTTTGTTATATATTTTCCCAAACTGAATATATATATTCATTATTACTAAAGACAGTGAGTTCTCCTGAAAACTTCCTTTGCAGATCTTTTGTCCTCAGTATTTAAAACAACTTATGACACAAAGCTGCACATCAACAAATTTTTTCTCATAAATATTGCATATAGTAGTCAGCAGTGGGCTCATGTACTGTTGAAAATTCAATCATCTAAAGCAGCTGCATTAAGAGACGGTGAGTCTAGGGAAGGGATAGATGAAGGTGCAGTTGCAGTGAGGCGAGGGTGCTCCCCTAATGGCAATGACTCACGGATGTTACGTCAGCTTTGTGCATTGCTTTGCACTCCTTGAAGTTTATGTTTCCCATTGCTTATTTAATGTGAAAATCTTCCGCAGTCCCCCACCTTCTCCAATCACACTGCTTCTGTTTTCACCAAATGATGCGTGCAGAATAGTGTCTCACCACAATGATACTTTATTCCATGCTTCACTGCTGCCCAGACTTCATTTCTGGGCGAGCAGAGTTGATTATAAACGCCGCACCCCTGGGCTTCTTAATGAGCCGACAGCCCAACTTAATACTAACAAGAGCACGTCTCACACAGAGCTGATAAGTACTGTCTTATTTTAGAATGGTGACAAGCGTGGCTCTGTAATCTCACCTCAAAGGCAGATTGTTGTCAAGTTTCACACGATGCACTTGGGTTTTATGTCTTTTTAGGCATAGGATTAGCTCAAACTGTCTCCAAGTCATCCACTAACCTGCTTCTAACTATACTACAGCCTTCTTGCCTGAGTAAGCTGTCTCTTCGGTTTGGGTCATGAAGCACAAAGTCACGCAATCCTGACCAGCGAATGGCAATGACTAAGCTCGAAGCTGCATATTTTATGAGGCTGACACAAGCTTCAGAACGGCTGCTGTTCACTGGTGAAGGCTGTCTGCAAAGGGAGAGGCCATTCAGGAAATACAATAGAATAGAAGTGTGTTCAAGTGTTAAAAAAATGCTATAGTGATGTGTGCAAGACTAAAACTAGAATATAATAATGCATTTAAACTGGCCAGTCACATATCATGTGACTTATGTGACGGAAATACATGAATTAAAAATATGTGTGATAAAAGTGCATGATAAACACATTTAGCATTGAGGATGACTGGAATTTACATAAATTCAGTGCCATCACAAAATTGTTTTAGTTCTCATCAGATTTTACTTTAACAGTTGAAATGCATGTTTGATGTGCATGTTTTTATTTCACATGCACTTTTACTTCATCAGATTTTTAGGCTTTGTACATTTTGTTTACCTCCACCCCTCATAATTGTCTTTTTAATACTGTATGTAATAAAAGGACAATAGTTAATGCAAAAAGCTGTTAATTTGCAAGTTTTAAGGCAACAGCACATCAGGATGTAGACACACTAATGAACTTAAGGAGACACATTCTGCTGGAAACTCATATAAGACTGTTATCACTCAAACATAAACCGTACTACTGTGCAGTGATAGTTAAACTGTTGAGTCATTGTTTTGCATTTCAGTGTTTTGTTTCTCTAAACTGGCTGATATTGCTGTGCACCTTATGTAAACTCTGCTAAAGAGCAATAATCAGAGGGTCACTGTAAAACACATGTTATATTCAGTTAAACCCTGTCACACACAAGGTGCACACTGTTGAGTTTCCTGAAGAATAATGAGCCCAGGCAAACTACACTAATGCACTGGTTTAGAGACTCTATGTCTAACACAGCTTCCAAAAACAGGCCTCTAAATAAAGAGAGAATGACTCTAATCTACACAACAAATATAGTTCTGACTTAATATGGTGACTAATTATTCCACTGTGGTGGTGCATTTATAAATCTGCTTCACAGTCTGTGTTGGCTTTGTCAGTTCGCTAAACCAAGGAGAATATGAAATATGGTATGCAGTGGGAGTCACTTATGGGATGAGTATTCCTTTAATGTGTGGCATTTGTTTTAAAGGCTAGAATTACCACAGCAAAAGCCTATTCACAGTGACCATGACTGCACCAAAAACATTTAGCCAACACGATACACCAAACTCACCCCTATATTCTTTCATTCCCTCAGAGTTTTGCATGTTACTGACTTATTCTTGTGCCTCCATAAAATTAAAATGGTCCATCTTCATCCTTCAGAGTCAAGCTTCAGAATTTCATTTTCTCTAGAGCAGAAAGGAGCACTGGGGTGTCATACATTAAGTTTCCTCAGTATTACACAATAAAACTTTTCCTCACGCTACTACAATGACGAATCAGTATGCCAAATATGCACATCTAACCTTAAATGTCCAGCTTACCTCTAGCTCATATCTCCTCTGCTCTGTTCTGAGGTGGTTCTGATATTTCCATGATAATACTTACCCCAAGGCCACACTGGGCTTGTGTTTTAGCCTGAGAGGTCTCATCAATATTTAAAAACCACATTCAGAGCAAAAGCAGGTCTGGTGCAGTCAGCCTCCAACACCAGAAACTCTGCACTGGATTCGACTACAACAACCTTCCCCTCAAAGACATAATTTTATTTATTTTTAGATACAAATTTACTTCACCATATCCGGTTGAGATTATCACAAGCTAAAAGAGATTTCTGCAACCTGAAGCCCAGAAATGCAGCTTAAACAGTGAATTGGCTCGGTTTTACTGTGCTATCACATGTCGTGTATCGAATGTCTAGTGTTTGAAATTGCTGACTTTTGTGGTATGTTGTTTTCAACCTCTGTTACAGTGAATTACACAAAACACCACAGAAAGGAACTACATTTACGCGTTATATTGTAATCCCAATCCACTTTAAACATGTGTAGAACTTCCCCGCAAACCCGTTTGGTTTAACCTTTATTCATGCAGGAAAGGCCTATTGAGCATTCAAAGTAGTCCTGGCCAATTGTTTTTTATTCATTTAAATTGACTTATTGGTCTACGTTCATTGAGTTTCAATATATTCTGTAAACTATTCCAAACTGAAGTGGCAGATTTGTGTTTTCTGGTAAAAGTTGCAGTCTCACTTTAAAACAGCCCTCTATAACTTTTAGACAGTAACATTATGTAACTTTTAGCCCAAAAATATATACAGTATTTTCATAAACATTCAATGACATCAGAAGAATCACACCTATCTCTACCTTCAGCTGGACAAAAACGTCCCGTGTAACTTTCCTAATGCTGGGATGGGGTCTCACTGCAAGATGTCATGTGATACGGCACTCACACAGATCGCGCAGATACAGGCCAATACACTGGTACCTAGCAAAATACTAGTACAAATTACCCCCACCGCCTTTGAAGACTTTTTTCTTCCAAATTTGCCAGCTTGGATAGTCTCTAATTGAAAACAAATGACATATGTGAAAATGGCACCACAGTCGTAACAAGACAAAGAGTAGACGGGTCTGCGCCCTCTACCGGCTAAAAGTTATGCAGGGTTACTTGAAATGTAATGTGGTGTTAGGGGGAAAAGGATGGTGCAGGAAGAAATGCAGGAACTGCTGGACAAACATGTCTGATCCATGAAGGTCCAACCCATTGCAGGATTTTAAGGATCTGCTGCCAACATGCCATAGCCTAGTAGCAAAGTTTATAGTTTAGTCTACAGACCGGTTTATTTGGGACAAAAGGGGGCTGACATCAGACAATTGTGTTTGTTCATAATATTATGGCTGGTTTGTATTATTTCATGCAGCATGTATTTAATTCCTTGTATGAAATAAGTCAGCTTTTGTGTGTCTTGAATCTTAGAAGAGCATTAGTCGCTGATTGTTCTACTTTTGTCATCTCTACGGAAAGGGAGAAATGTGAGTTAAGGTACTTTTACTATACCATTTAACAGGATTGCTAAATGTTCATAGCGCAATATTTTCACCAGCACCTTTCACTAATATATACTTGTAATTAAGTACTATAATGAATGGCCTCAATGACTGCGATACTGTGTCATGTAGCAGGACAATCATATTTCAAACCAACAAGGGCACAAGTATAAAAGAAACAAAGAAATATAAACTTATAAAGGATCTGCTAACATGCCATGAGTCTGGCCCAAATCCCAAAGAGAACTTCATCCCCATGTTATAGTACCCTTAATATAGTTTACAAGAACATGGCCTATATATTACGCCTAACACTTTTGAAGCATTCTTTGACATCTTTTATTATTTATTTACTGAAATATACAACATTCAAACCAACAAATACTCAAGCTGCTATGAATCAGAACCTCTCACCCAGATTTTTGTGGTTTTACATTTGTATTAACAACCCTCTTATCTGCTCACTTTTTCTTCCCCCCAAAACTTGCAAGGCTTCTCTTTGGTCTCGTTTTCTCTAAAAGCAAACACAGCTCTCCTGATAGCAAAAGCAGCATTATCAATTACTCCCCGTCTGCTGCAGCAAATAACCTCCCTGCTCACACAGCATTATCCCGGCCAAGAGAGGGGAAGCGGAGAAAAAGGAAGGGGAAAACGAGTGGAGTGAGAAAGCCTGGTGGTAAAGTATGGGTTAACAGAGGGAGAATGAAAAGTAACAGGTAAGACAATCAGGTGGGGAAATGCTTACAGTGTTAAACATTATAGGGCCCCTTCTTGAGGCGATAACAGGGCTGCTTGCTTGCACATTATGACTCCATATACTACCAGATGATAGCTTGGATGAAAATTTCTGTAATGGCCGCCCGCTGGTGTCCTTATTTGACCGCTGCACTCACTTAAAGCAAAGGCGCCAAATCGCACGCTATGAATTGTGCTCAAGTCATCCTCTAAGATCACTAATCATATGCTTTCACAGACACTGATGCACTTAAGATGTTGCATCATGACAAACCATAAAGGATAACACACAATAGTGTTACATATGAGTAACTTTTATAATAGGAATGACTGTACAGGTTGCATGATGAACTAAAGTAGGAGGAACTAAATCTGCAGAGAAATTCAATAGGTTTAATGCAGAGTTGAAGGAAAGGGAGGGGGTAAACTGACTGACCCCTGAAATAAGAGACAGCTATAATAAATCAGATGCTCAGGACAGTGGACAGGGTGTGGACAGGGGCTAATGAACAACAAACCGAGGTCAGTGGTTTAAAAAATTTGGTCTTAATATGAAAACTATTATTGCAATTCACCATGCATTATTTCCTTAAAACTTTTGTGGTGCCTTTAACTGAAGTTTGAGTTTAGGACTTTACCCCAACCTATACTTGATATGTTGTGAATGTCTGGGGAAAGTTACCAGATTTACCCAAGATCTCACCTTGAAAGTTAAAGTTAAGGAGAAATATATTCATGTTTCCTCTTCTCCTCACAACTCATCTTTATCTAATGCTGGTCTGTTTTTGTTGCTCTGTCTCGTTCAGGCTCCTTTCGTAAGGAGCCAACGCCCAGTTGCTGCAGTGCAGCTCACTTCCCTGTTTCCAAAAAACTCGGCCCCCTCCCTCGCCTAATCTGAGCACCCTTGGTAGTGCCTCTCAATGCTTCTGTACCCCTGTCTCCGCAGTGAGGCTGTGTGGGCGATGGGACAGCAGGGCGAGTTGTGGTACTGGCCTACATACATTATGCAAACATGGACATTAATGCTTATTTTGTAACCTTTCAGACTTTTATTTCTTGATATGCACCAAAACACTTCATCATATTCCTTTTTATATATTATATTATATTATATTTCAGGCTTGACTTTGCTGTTTTATGTTTTCATCTGCAGCATGCATCACCCTCACTAAGCTGACTTGAAAGACTCCTACAGCGTATCACTTTTACCTGGCCTCTATGACTTCAGTGACTATTGTAGCTATTACCACATTTATATTAATGTCTGAAAAAGAGTGATAATGCCACATATATACACTTTTTGATGTAGTGTGTTTTTAGCGACATAGGTAAGCTCCGGAGAGCCATAAAACAGTGCACTGAAATGACAAAGACAATTTGTTACAAACACCTTCTTGTTAGAGCTCCTAATACATGGGACAATGTTTTGCAGAACCACTGCAAAGCAAACACATTTACTGTAATGTAAGTCTTGTAAAAAAGAAAAGCATGCAGTCGATTGGCATCGATTGGGAGTCACAAGTCTAGTCCTCAAGTGCTCTTCAGCGCTGTCAGGTTGTGCCAGGTAATCCAAGCTCCAGAGGTCAGCAGTTTCCCGGCAGGACAAGGGAGGCTGCAGCACCACAGGAAAAACACACAGCAGTCCGGGGATGCCCAGGCAGAGTGGAGGCTGACATGGAGCACTGCACACACACACACACCCACAGTCTATTCATGGTCTTTTTCACACAGACACAAGTTTGATGCTGTTGAGAGGAGTAGGGTCAAGGCAGTAACTGTTAACTATGTTTCAAAGCTCATAAACATACTGTAAATTAAACCATTATCAGAGGCTTTCTGAAAGGCCTTTGACAATGAAAATGGAGACTGTGTTATAAGTGATGAAGAATTGCAGCGTGTGCTAGTCTCCTCATCAGCGTTTCAGACGAAAAGAGAGAATGTTTGCATTATTCTTCTCCTGACAGGAAGCTGCTCTGCAGTATTGTGGCATCTTGGCTTCCACAGGGGTGACTCTGCGATCATTTCTGGGACTGTGCCAGTAGATTGTCGTCCCCAAATGCTCACAAAGTGGCTGGAGCATACAGAGCTCTAATAATGAATGGTTCTTAATGGAGGAATGATCATGCAGAGCATGCGATTATCAAAAGAAACAGAGATTTTAAGCCATTCCTTTTGCTGCAGTATAAATCAATGCTCCAATCAAATTTTAGCCATCTATTTTAAAAAAAGAATACGCTGCTTTGTTATATGTAATATTTTATGCGGCAAGTCAATAATAATAATAATTAAAAAAAAACCTCAGCTGACCAAGATGCTTTACAAGGTTAAATACAAATACAATCTACAAGAAAAGTTATCATCAAAAGTCTATCCTATCTGTTTAGATGTGTGTTACAGTGTCTTATGTTAGGACTTTACTGACATCTACAGGTTAAAGTGTGTAAGTTTAAGTTAGATTCAACTTCCGGTTGGAAGAACGTCAGCAATAACCTCTATGGTAGTGTCAGTGTCAGAGGTAATGTTATTAAACAAAGAGCTAAAAAACTCAAATATATAATAGCATAAAAACATTTTAAAACTGCAACTTGTGCAACCTATAAAGTCCTGTTAGGACCAGCAGGGGATGTGATATTCTTCAAACCTGTATGTGTTTTTATCCCATGTAAAAGAAATGTATCGTCATAGAGACATTTAGGTCCTATAACCTGTGTCATCATGATTATAAAACTTAAGATTATGGTAACATTAGTTCCAATATCAACATGTTACTAATTTAATTTTCAAAATACCCTTTCCTACAAAATATTACTTACAACTTACCAGGTGAAGAGAAAGACGGTTCTTTTTATTGCAGCAGCAACAACAACAACATTCTTTTTTTATATATATATTTCAGAAATGGATGCAGCAGGCACTGGCGGAGTCCCAGAAAGGTTTTTACTGCGAGAAGTGCAAGTCATTGTCAAGGGCAAAGACCAGAGAATTCAGAGAGTTTTGGACTTCGGCCAGACGGTATGCCTATGTGACAAATTTGGGCTGCAAGGTTAGGGCAGTTTACAAAGAAAAATTAGGCCACGGAATACTATAGGATGAATACTATTAAAGATTAATAATCACAGTCACAAGAATACAATTAGCCTATACTTATAATATATATAATATATTATCTTGGCAATAAAAGGAAGAAATATTTAATCATGTATATCCCTATTGGTATTCCTAGGGCCTGGGAATACCCATTTCTGGTGTATTAGTTGCAGTAACAACCATTAGCCAGCAGATGGGGCTCACACGCAGCAAGCGCTGTCTGTGGACTTCATTAGCCAGACTTGTGATGCACTCGTAATGTTTCACACTCGTGAATGTCTCCAGCTCTCCAATGTGGTTAACTGTAGGCCAAGATGGAATGGAGTTATTATATTTTCTCGGGGCCTATACAAGCTTGTACTATAGCTACGATTACTACTGCTGTAAATGGCTCTAGTCAAAAAAAGCCTTTTGAATGCTAAAAAAAAAAAAAAAAAAAGTCTTTTATTCTGGTTAAAGCTCAGTTGGTGGCAGGGCTAACGGCAGGTGATTCATATTAATATAGTTATTAGCTAACTAGCTAATCAAAATCACATGCGCTTTACTGTAGCCTGTAGAATTTAGAGTATTTGGTTAAAGAAATGTAACAAGGTTAATTTGTTTTCGCTAAAAGAGAAACAAAATAAGTGTAGCCCAAATTCGTGGTGTGGAGGTCTGAGTATGAAGTGGCTAGCAAAAGTCTGGGGGACAGCATGCGAGTTTTGAAAGGGTATGGAAAACACAATGTCATCCTGAAACTTGAATCCTTATGGCCTGTGTTTAGTTAGAGTGTCACACATATGCAGTTTATTATTATTGGTGTGTCTAGTTATTTCTATATAATGGCTAATGTTAAAAAAAATTACTGGATTATGTCAGCTAGCTTCAGACTAGCAAGATAGCGTTATCTTTAGCTTGTTAGCTTAATTGAAGTGGGCTCAACCGTTCCTTAGGCAGATGACCAAAACTATTTTACATGGGCATTGTGACATTATACATTCATTAAAGTACAGTTATTATAGTAATTTTAATTATAATGATATAAAACGGGTTGCAGTTTAAAAATAATGCAACATTTAACTCAGTGGTAAGGTTTATCAACATTGTTAAAAATAAAAAATATGAAAAGGAAATGTCATACAAGATTTGTAATGCCTATTCAACTGTAACGGAAAAGAAGGTCAAGGGATTTTGATATGATAGAAAACTTGTTTGGACGCACATTCCCTGTAGAATATTATTGTTTCTTGTAACTCAAATATGATCTACAAGTCATCTGTTATTTCTTCCAAGGCTTGTCTGTAGTTGTATTGGTAAAGCAGCTGCTCAAACATAAATATAGCACGGAGATTATCTAGCTGTTATTTATAAAAATGTATTTGTGGCATAGCTTATCAAACCATGAGAAATTATGAAGACAATTCTTTGGTAGTAGGCCTAGTACCATCTTTCAGTGTACAGAACCTATGTATTCCTGTCACATAGCATCTCTATTACATGCTGTTTTTCATTTTATGGAGCAGAGAGGACAGGGGAGTGGCTGAAGAAAGAGGATGAGAACAACGACCCAACCACAAACAGAAGAAACAATGGACTGATCAAAGATACAGTAGTTGTAATTTTTTGTAATATTTTAACAGGTATATGAACCAACAAAATGAAATAAGCAAGCAAGCACTATTCTTTAATTTGGTATGTGCTTGTGCTGCGCTTTACTCATCTCCTACTGAATAGGTGCATCAAACATTCATGCATGCCTTCCTGTGATGGATGAAATGGGAATGCTGAGAGTGGGCAATCAGTTTTTATGAAGCATTTAGGTTGTATTTCTGCTTCTGACACAAAAGGATAGATGCAAATGTACCTCACAAGGCCACCTCATCACCAGTGTTTGACTGTCACAGATGATGAGAGAACCTCGGGCACTACTTCACAGTGGGGTGAGCACTCAGACTGTGAGGAAACACATTTCTGTTTTACCAGCCTCACTCACTGTTCTCTTCATTCCTTTTTAGGAGGGAGGTGCCTTGGAAAATCCATGGCAAGAAGGAGGAAAGACATGATGATTGGTAGGCAGATTTGGCGCCCTAATTTTTTATAAACCAGTTATGCAAGCCACAGCAATAGTTATTGTTTAAGCGCCACAAAGAAAAGCATTGTTGCAAAAAGACATAAAACAGATAGCAAACGGAGCTCTGCAGCAGAATCCCTATCGTCATAAGCACACTGCGTGACTGTTCTGTGCAGGCAGAGGGAAGGAGGGAGGAGAGAGGAACGAGCGGTGGAAGGTAGGATACAGAGAAGGGGGAGGGGAGGCAATTCAGCGCAGTGCAAGCTGACTGTATGAGTAGCAGCCGCGGCACAAGCAGCAGCAGCAGCCCCACCACTAGCTGTAGCATCTTTCTTTGTGGTGCTGGAGGCTATCTGGCTGTAGCATCTCCCTCATTCGCACACACACACAGACACCTAGACTGAGACTTCCCTGCTCCCTGCCTCTGAAGCACATGCAGTGGCCATCAGAGGAGAGGGAGTGAGTGACGGGGCTCAGGGGAGAGGGGCACAGGAAGAGGAAACAGGGCTGATTGGTGGGAACCCAAACGACAGGAGGGCTGGAGCGACGGTGACAGCAGCAGTAGCAGCAGCACTAGAGCGGCACCATGGCGCAAGCCGCCAAGCAGCTCCGCAAGACCAAGGACCTCGCGGAGGCCGCCGCCCAGGAGCAGAGGGAGAAGGAGGAGGAGAAGATAAAAAAGAGGAATCGATCCAGGGACCGTAGACGCAAGGTATGGCTGACAGTCTCCAGAGACATCCATCCCTTCCACCTGCCATCGCTGTTTTATCCTTGTCTCTGTCTTTCTGCCTCTGTTATGCAGTGTTAGTAAGATGCAAATTACAGGTTTAATTACACAGGTCTTGTGGTCTCAGCTGTTGTGTATGTGGTTGTGGGGCTCACTAGTCAGGCACAAATTTTCTTGTACAGGTGGTGTATGCTTGGTCAGATTGTGGTGGGGAAAGACAGATAATGGATGTTTTGCAAGTGAAGATGTGACAAATAGCTGATTAAGATGTGCTTTACTTAATATTCCTTAATATAATGAGGATTTTTGTGATTATAGCTTTCTGTGGGCACAGCTCATTCATATTAATGCAAGTTTTGTGCACTGCACACAAATGCGTGCTTGCTGTTACATTAACACATTAACATGCTCTGCATGATTGGCTTTTTCCCACCAAGCAGTGTCTTAGATCTGGTGTGTTCCCCCATATTACGCCTTTTTTCATTGGGGGATGTAAAATGGAGGGAGAAGATGGAGGTACACTCTAATAATAGATGCTGTTTAAACTCCTATGTTCTCATATCTGCATGTTTATACAACTAAACCATGTCTTTTTAAAACATGCAAATTGAATTTTACTCACAGGCAGAAACATTTAGTTTAATCATTCTGATAATATGAAAGTGATGTTGAAAAGTAGACATATTGTCATACAGTTGAAATGAGAGTTCTTATTGAGCCTTGTGCCTCACTCCCCTTCCTCTCTCTCTCCACTGGACGTGTGCCTTTAGGTGCACATTTTATTGGCTCGTGCTTGTGCTGTCTTGCACTGCTGCTTGCAGCCAATAACATGATTTATGATAATTGTATCAGATGCCTCTGAATGCGTAAATTGTGATTTAAAGTTGGTATTTTCTGAACGTGGTATGGAAGGAAAGAGATGGAATCATCTTCCTCTCTGTGTTTTGTAATGACATGCATATTTTATGTAACTTAGGCTGGAGGTTTTGACTGGAGTTTTGTTGAATGATACTGTATTTAGTTGGTTCAATGAGAAGAGGAGTGTTTATTCCTTTAAAATTGTATTATGTGTAATTGTATAATTCTTAACAGAAATATATATTATATTTACCCACAAATATGTGTATGTTCTGATGTTCTGGTGATAGTGATTAGCTCTATTGGATGTAAGTCATACTCAGCAGCATAGCATTTGTGATCCTACTCTTCCCATTGCTTAAAGGTCATGGACTGTTACAATGCCAACAGAAATCCTATCATATTTTAAGATGGACTGGACAGGGATGCAGTTAGAGATTGTGGAAAGAAAGCACTGGAACATGCTGCTCCTTCTGCTGACTAAGGTGCATGCCATAAAACTGCAAAGAGAGAGGTTTACACTTAATGTATGTATTGAGTGCATGGGTATTCTTCTCTTTCCCCACTTTGGTTCATTATGTTAAAGTATGAATTTGATAGTAAATAGGAAAATCATATCTAGGTTATATTTGTTATGGTGAATTTCTGTTGTCATAGATGTGTGTAGGTCCTTAAGAAGCCTACCAAATTAGACACACAAACATCTGCAGTGTTCTTGTTATTATTGTTATTCTGTAATATATTCTTAACAAGAGGAGAAGATATTAATTGTAGACATCCTTTTTGCAGTAGCTTAGTAAGCTTTTCGAGCATCTACGCGTCCCCTCAGGCTGGCACTTACTACAATAGATCCACACATCTGTTATTGTATTGGGTGGTCCTTGTGCACTGTATCTGTAACAATGTGTGTTTGGGGTATTCTTGTGTTTTCAAATGAGCTCTGTGTGCAGATAGACACTGTTTGAGAGTAATAGCAGGGCTTTAGGGTATCTATTCCACTTATGTAATACTATGGATACCCAACCCCAATTAGCCAAGACCCCGTCTCTTTGTCTTTGTTTATGCTCAACAGAAGGCATGCCTCTGCATCATATACTTCTGAATCTGAGAATAGAACTCATAAATACAAAGCTGTAAAGGTTAAATTGCCGTGTAGGATGATTTAACTGCTCTCTATACTGATCTTTTTCATGCAGTGCAAGACATAGCAGTAATGCTCAGAGAAATGTAATTAATGAGAATCCCATGCATTCTGAAAATCTGGAATAGGATGTGCATTTCAAAAATCCCAACCTTATGTCTGTGTGTGGTCCGATGTCTTTTATCCCCTTTGAGGAAAGAGAGGGCAGGATGAACCAAGGTCGAGCCGAGCAGCCCAACCCATAGCGTCCACAGGCTATATTTACCTGCCTGCCTAGGATTACACTGCATCTGAGACCAGCACTACCATCTATCTATCTACACACCACTACTGCATGCCAGCTGAGCACCTGCTTCGATACAGTATCTGATGCTGGCCCGGATCAGTACCTGCTCAAACAAATGCAGGAAAATTCAAGAACAGAAGCATGATGGCCGATATTCATCAGGCCACTTTGAGCTCTTATCTCGGCTTTGTGTCATATTTTGATCTAAAGTGTCAGAGGGTTTTAGATAAAGACACTTTTGATATTTATTAATACAGTGTAGACATGAACCCTCTCAGGACTTTATTTACTTGCATCATTTACTTGATGTTTACAACTGACACCCTTGATCGTGCGATTGTTTGCATTTGTGCTCACTGACCATCTTCAGTCTGATCGATTGGTAGATGAGTGGGTGTCATTTAAGTTGACAAAGTTTGTCGTTGGTTGACTCCAGTCCTGTTTGCCACAGTTGCAACAGTTTTTTATGTAAGAGGTGATTTGTCCAATGAGCCGTCCCTGATATGCTCTGGAGTGGGACCCTGTTAATCAGAATATCCATCACCATTGTTTGCAAGGTCGGTCATGTGGGCATGTAGGGGCTGGAGGAACTGCTGTAAATCTATTGGCACAAAGTTTACTGTGACCCAGGGGTCAAGTAGCAGGCGGTCTGAGGTGACTGATGTTACCATGGTGATTACAGTGTGTCATAATACATGTTAGGATGATTGAGAGATGATGAGATGGATGTGAACATGCTTTAGATTGTAGTAAGATGTACGGTGTCATGTTGACTTGAGAGGAAACAGCAATCACTCTTTGGTCCTACATTGATTTAGTTTTTTTATCTAATTCACTTCCATTGAAACCTACAATTATAAGATGGCACCTATGATCATGTTCCCTACTTATTCTTTTGTTTATTGCGCAGTTAAATCCTCATGAGAGTAAACATTGTAAAGGGCTGGTGTAGTAATTAACTCTTTATGTGATTAAATATCTTTCCTGAACTGAGACTAAAGGCCCTTCCCTGCATTAGCTCATACCTCCGTCTTGTGGTAATCAAGATGTTAATATACAGGATACTGTTTATCTCACAATGAAGTTTTTGGCATACCAAAACTATGATTTGTAAACAAAATATTTTTATGACACTTTGGAATCTTTTAATGTTAACATTCTACATGTAGTGTCTTAAAGATGATGACTGATAAAAGTAGACAGTACCTAACATATTGAACATAAGTATACTGCATATTAAGCTTCTAATGGGTTTGATTTAGCACATTATGAGCGTGGCTGCTCTTCCCAAAAATCATTAGCAGAAGAGTGAAACAGATACTGACTGGCACTATGCCACACACACTGATATTCAGCAACACTCACAGACCTGAGCTGGGCATTATGTAATGGAATTAGTGCTTCTCAAGGTCTGAAGGATCATGTGGTCTGCAGGAACCCACTAATGCACTGAGGCAGCCACTCTTGGCACACCCTGACTCCATCACTTCCATGTGCTGCCCTAACCAGATTTTACTCTTATGTGTATTGGCTAATGGGCTCTATGTGTGAGAGAAAATTAGGACCTATTATGACAAGATGTTAAAATGACCATATATTTCACTACAGCAACTTTAAAGATGATGTAAAATGTCTAATAGCAGGTAGATTTGTCTGAAATAACTCTCACATTCTGGCAGATTGGCCTTAAACCAATAAAGGTTAAGTTTAATAATGCACCAGGCTTCAGCCTAAATGTAACCCACGGCTGTAAATTAAACTTGCAGCTGCACTGTACAACCTCATTTTTCTTATGATGACACATTAGATCAGTTATTTCCCAACCAGTTCACTTAGGCCCTCCCAGGAAAAAATCACATCTTTTTCAGTGTTTCTCTACGCTATGTTATCTGTCAAGTCCCTTCTCTGGAGTAAATATATTGGCAATATAGACTACCAACATAATAATGGTTATTTCATGAACCTTTTTTTACTAACTATTTACATAAATTAGTGTTTCATGATAGTTTATATAATACTTCCTACTTCCTATTAAGTATGTGCACATTAGGATCTATTGTGCTGTTCACTATTAATGATCATTATGCAATAATGAGCTTTAAGAAAGAAGAGCACTTGTTTTTCACAAGGTATACAAAGATCAGCTAAAAAAAGACAATTTTAAACTCAGAAAGACTGAACAATTTGCAGGTTTATTAGAAAAGCAAATATTTGTCATAAAAAAGAACAACTGATTAATTAAACTATTAAACAGAACATTTCACATCTAGTCTGTGCAGTACAGTGATGAAGAAAAATCAACAGTGTACCTACACTTAAATGACCGGATGCTTCTTTGAAGCATAGTAACACTAGGACGTACATTTCCCCAAGACACATGACGCAAACAGAAACATTAATTTTATTGCTTTTACTACATTGGCTTGAAATTTACTGAAAACATGAGACATTTTAAAACAGCTTTGTATGCCACTCATTCTCTGATATCACTTCTCCCTACAATCGGACAGGGCTTACATCAGCATTCACTGATGGCAGTCAGACTGTGAACAAACGATGACAGCTAAGCTAAGAGAAATCAATGGTCTTATCTTTTAGCATACACGTAATACATCACTAATTATTTGCTTAATGTTTGCATTATTTTAAAGAGCCTAATATTACATATGTAAAACATGTCAGCTCTCAACTGTTTGCTTCCCCGTAGATTGGCGTGTTTGTGACAGTGACTATGAATGTTTGAAGACTAAAATAATGGATACAAATCATCAAGACTCCATGTTTCAGTCACCGCCCCCAAGTAAGCAGCCACTGTACAAAGGCACTGAGTTGGAAAATCCACACTGCACTTGTATAAATACTTCATTGCTTATTCAATTTTAAAATGTAGTTGGAGGAGAGAACATGTAGCCGGTGTTTGTTTCTGCTCCATGGCCTGAATGCTTTTCTCAATGAGCTATATCTGTCACTGTTATTCTACCCTGCAACACTCATTTCTCCTCCATTATTTTATCCTTTTCCCTGTCATTTTCATTAGATTTAACAAGAGCAGCAGAGTAAAAGGTCTAGTGCATAATATCCAGCAAATGTTTAAGAATGAAATGATTAATTTAGCATCACTTACAGCCATTTTGCTTTTTTATTTAAGCCAGAATTATGAAACTAGCTTGTGTATGCTGTACATTTGTGTGGCCACAAACCAAATAAGAACAAATGCTGCTGTATTAGAGCCATTTGATTGATACAATATTACACACCCACATTCTGTAGTTCTCCTCCCAAAAGCCTGTCATGTGTTTGTCTTGTCAGCCAGTATTCAGAAACGCTTAGCAGATTTGCTGTCTCGGATCCTCTACCTGCTGCTGTCAGCCATCCCGACTCAGTTTGTAGAGCCTCAGCCTTATTTTCAGTCTGTACTGCAGCCCCAACTGCAAACAAATATGTAAACTCTAAAAAGGCAAAAGTAGCTTGTCCTTAGTTCCCCACTAAATATGACACATGTTCTGTATAGTAGATCTTTGCCTTCATATTGCAGAACGGCTAGCCATATTTTGTCAGTGAAATTCATAACTGGGTTAGTGTTGGTTAACAATATACTGCTAGTGCCGTGAGAGACATGTCACTCTGCTTTCTCTGCTACAACCATCAAAATCATTGGACTATAGCCCAATGATTTTTGCTACTTGAGTATTTGCTATTTGAGTCTTTCAGCTATTTGCTATTTAAGTCTGATTTTACATTAGTAGCTAATGATGGCATTGTGTGAATTTGACTTTTAGCCTTCCTTTTGACTGTCCTTACCAGGGCCCTACTCTCACAGTCGACAAGTGACTGTGACGCAGCAAATCCATAACTCTAAATTGCCTTTAAACCTGAATGTGAGTTTAACGCCTTATGTTTCTCATATAGTCAACATAAAAGTACAGACTATTTGCAGTCTTAACACTGTTCATTGTTAATATTGAGTTGGTCCAAAGACGGCCAGAACACAGATGGCAGCATGTCTAAATAAAACACTGAGAGATGGAATATGGATTTGATCCCAATCAGTTTTCAGATGTCTTATTATGACTGCTTTGCCGAAGCAGAGCTAATGACAGAGGACTAAATGAGTTAGCGCAGAGTTTAATGACATCCCCAGAGAAACATATTTGGCGTCACAGCTTTGTCACACTTTTGTTTATTTCCTGGTTGTCTCTATTACCAAAGTCACAAGAACATGGACAAGAGCCAGTGACTTAATTACACTCACTGTTAAAATCTCTTATCAGCTCAGTCCTGCACTGCTCCAGCATAAGCCTCATTCACAGGACTGATTTACTTGTACTTTCAAATTAGAGACGGGACATTTATGTGCTGTCATAAAGTAGATGTAGGTTAATAAAGGGTACAACACGCCACAAGGACACCAATACATTAGTATGATCCCCTGTCTTATGTCTTTGGGGGGCTCAATGCTAAATGTTGGTGGATTGTGGTCTGATCATGATGATGCAGGAAGACTGACTCAGCGGTTCAGCAGTGGACTGACCAACTGACGGGGTGATGGGGCTGAGCTGCTGCTTCTGCACCAGAGGTCCCGTGGGGAAGGCCAAGGTGAGAGGAAAAACATCCAGAGACTCTCCCTGTTCAATATGCACATGGTATGCATAATGAAAAGACTGCTTTGAGCCATAGGCTTAACCAGCTAAGGTTTCTTCACCATCATCACAATTCAGATCTTTAACCAGGCTAGACAGGCCATTCAAAATGACTAAACCTTAACAACAAATCAATGCTATAGATCTATTACCCTATAAATTGATGGCACGCAAAGTACAGGCATTAAACTGTTTGAATTTATCAGACAGGAAGGTGTTAATCTGTTAAGTCATGGCCATCCATCACCTGCTCTTTTGCCTAAAGGCATGTTTGAGGGTTTTAGCATTTTATTTTTCACTCCTTTTAATCCAGAATCTCTCCCGGAGCTGACCCATGTGCAAAATTGTAACTCATTTTTTTCTCTCTTGATAATTTTCATCAATCAAATGCTTATTAGAGCATTACAGTGCTCTCGACAAGTTACTTTCTGTCCCTCAGAAGGTAATAAACTGTGAGCACTTGATGATTCTTAAATTCCTTTGAGGTATGAATGTTTGCTACCATAAAAACACTCACAATGCTCCCAGTGTTTGCATCCTGTTTGTATCATCGACGAGTACCATTGGCAGAGTGATGAATAGTATCGATGGTCCTCCAAACGAAGCACGGCCTTCTGCAAATGCAGTGTGTCAGCTTGTCTGGCCCATATTTTTAGCTCTCCCTTGTGCATATGAGTTATTATAGCACAGGCTTTAGAAGGAGCTCAGTGACTTCTCATTGTACACCATATGACATCTATGCTGCTGGCTCCCATCCTCTTTCACCTGCCTGGGTTTGAGGTTACTCTAATTTGTCCATCAAATTGATGAGTTTGTCTGTACTGTATATTCCATCTAAACATGAACGTAGATGTAGGCTACGTTTATTCTGTTGTTGTCTTAACTGGAGAGTGATTTCAGACAGTTGTATTACCAATTCTTACATCCTGTGTGGGAATATGTTTATCTCGCTGATTTGTATGTGTTGAATATAGTTTGTACCCCTCATTTTTTCTCTTGCAGTAAGGCTTCAGAGTTCTTTATTAATTTCGCCGTGACTGTATTACTTGCATAACTTATCCTGGGCCTGATAAACAACAAATTGAAGGCATAATGCAGGGGACAAGGGCCACATTAGAACTTGGGACTCTTGTGAAGGGTTTGGGCAGTGAACTTTATGCTGAATAAAAACACATATTGTTTTGCCTATAAAGTTTAGGTAATACACGTGCAATATGTACTGAATATTTTACATAGGCAAGTATGACACACCACAGTCACAGCTGCATCCGCCTCAGTTTTAGATCCACTCTTTCCATTTTGTTCTAAAACCAGCCCCGGCTCAACATGTGTATTAACAACGGAGCACATTACTTAATTCTCTTAAACAAACAAAGCCTAAAGCAAGCAATCCAAATTTGCACTCAACAACATTTACCAGGCACATAATACACATTTAACCTCAGCTGACAGAACACATGCAGTTTATGAACAGAGTGTTTTGAGACATATTATTGTTGACACTAATTTGCAAAAAGACTTTGAGTGCCCTCCAAATAAAAGTGTCATGGTTGTATTATGAACTGTACTGTACTATGTGCATGGTATACACTCTTGGATTAATTCCTTTTTTAACACAAGCCTCCTGAGGGCATTAATGTCTTTAAGCTGTGAGTTTGCTGCTAACAGAAAAAGGAATAGTCTATGCTTAGCCAAAAACTTGCTAGTATAGTAGTGTGTGCATGGGATTGGATGTTTGGGGGGGTCATTTAAATCAGTATGGCTGCATCTGATTTGCCAAATATAAACTAGCATCACCAGCATGGCAGGCACATGCACTGTAATAACATTTTGACAGTTTAAGAAGTCTTTTTCACACCAATGGCAGTGTTATAAACGGCAGCTTAACTCGATTCACTTCTGGACCTTATACAAAATGCATTTGGCCAAACTCTGGAGACTACTTCGTCATTCTGTCTTTAAATTGACCTGTTGTGTGTTAACCCTTGCTGGAGCCTGTGGCTAAACCCGGACCTGAATCAGGAATTTGCCCTACTAATGAATATCATCTTTTTTTTTTTTTTAAAGAGTAAATTTAGAGTAAATGTGAAGCGTCTTTGAGTAATTTAAAAAAACACTATATAAAATGAATGTATTATTATTATTATTATTAATATTTTGTGGCTAAACGTCCACAGAATGCACAATCACAAGAAGCTGGCTCTATTGACTGACCTCAGGGAGCAGTCATCTGGAGAAAACCACTAAACCAGAATTAGCAATTTGTGGCTCATACTAAAGCCTTTATTCATTATTCTTTTAAAGAAGAATACAGGATTATTGCTATTTTTAGGGGCAGTCTTGATCCCAACAGCCAGCAGCGGGGTATAACTATGCCCCCTGTGATCCTGTCTTTTTACTGCATCTTGTGTTCGTCCTCTGTGACTTCTCTTCTTCCATCAGTCCCTCTTGGCCCCATCCCTCTCTCAGCGTGTCATTTGTGGGTATGACTCCACACCCACTGAGTGATTAGTGATGACCTGCTGTCAGTAACACAGACGAGCACAGTAAGGCTTGCTCACCAAGTATGTCACAACATATAGCCTCTACATGTTCCTCAAAAAGGAGCTGCTTGTGTTGGTTTACAATTGAAGAGTAGGACAACCTCACCATATAATTAGTAGAAATTATATTACGCTTATTATTATACTATTAAGAGACACAATCTAAACACAGTCACTAACACTGTATACTAGATGTCATGTATAAATTGCAGTTACTGAAGAAGATGCTGAAGAGATGCTGAAGAGCTACTGTTCATTTAATTTGAAGTCAGTGATTATGCTGTCATAATCACTGACTTTTACATAACTTTCCTATTGAATGACATAAGCAAAGAGATGATTCGAAGGGTCCACAGATTCTTGTACATAAACTATTCAATTCAAGTGCAGCCAAAGGATTAAATACTGCAAGCTGTTAATGCTGTTTGATGGAAGTCGATAGCTTTCTCACTATTATCATAGTAGTCTGTCAATCCAAAGGTTAAGAAGAGCTGAATCAAAGCTAGGGTCCATATAAGAGCAGACGCCTGTTTTCATGTGGCGACCCTGTGACGTGCTCAGTGTTGCTGCAGTTTGTACACACCATACAGTGAGTAATAAGCTGACACATGCATCTTGTGTGACTTTATGTCCTGCAGTGAGGAGCATATGTCAGCTTCAGTGACTGCTTGTTGGGCTTTCATTTGAAGATGATGGAGCATATCAGAGTACATCCCGACTGTGGGATATGACCTCATATTGGGGCATTTTAAGTAGAGGCACTGCTGATAGAGATTTCCCTCTGTGCATGTGTTCTTGTGGTGGTTTTGCATGCAGGTCACAGCTTCATGGGTGTGTCTAGTTCCTCTGCACTGGTGTGAGTTAGTACGTGTCAGCTCCAGAGACCTCTGCAGTCCTGATTCATGACACAGCTGATTTGGTAGTCAGTCAGTCAGCGTCAGGACAGGCCAGCGGTCCCTGCCCCCCACGTTGACAACCCCACACCCCTTAGCGCATTTATCTGCTCCTCCTTGGCCATGAACACACACATCCTGACATGGAACACCAGCTCTGCATTTGTCATCCCAGTCATACTTCACTGACCTTACACTGACTTCAACTTAAGTTTTGTGCATAATTGACTTTCAGGAGTGCAGGAAGTCATTGGAGGATTATAAAGTAGACATATGATACCATAAGAGCAATGTTGAAAGGTGGGAAATTATACACAGTATATCAAGTATCATTATGTTTTTTTTTTGTCTATGACTCAGCATTCAAGTAGTACTTTATTGAGTAGTAATCCATCCGACATTGTGAGACTACAACATTGAGTAAGAAATGTCTGTGGAAATGTGTAAGTGATAGATTTTGCTGACATACAGTAAAAGTGTTCTGACGGGACGTACCAAAGCCCAAAGGCGAGGACAAGGACCTCAGGGCTGGCCTTAGATCACCTCAAATTGACAGATGGCTGGGGGAGGATGGGGTGAGAAACTGACAGCACTGATATGAGAAGTGTTACAAGACTGTGTCAGAGTAAGGCTCACCGGGGAGTTTTGGTTTTGTTGAGCTTTCAACTACTCCTCGAAGTGTATGAACAAGTACAGATTCACTATTTCATTCAGCAGTGTTTTAATATGGCAACCTGTTTTCTCTTTTCAAGAGCGATGGTGAGGAATCATAGTGAGATTTGAGACTTTTTAGGAGCAGCAGAAGTCAGCAGTTTATCCTTATTCTCATTTGACTTCCTTCACATACATAAGTGACCTTGCATCAATGGACTCTGCATTCCCATGAGCCCCAGAGGCACTTGCTGTCACCCCTGACCTGTCCCTATGGAGGATGCACAAGTAAAAAAACATCTCTCAGTATGGATCTATGATTATCTGTTCCATCACATACAGATGCTGTAAGTGGCAGTAACACGTGACTCCTTTCATCCCCTCATCTCTCCATACTCTTGCACCTGACCTCTCCTTCTCTATATCACGGTAAAGTCATGTCAACAGTAATGGCCTCATTCTGCTTTGGCGCCTGGTTATACTAGGCTTTTCGGGCTTTAGGAAACATATAAACAGTATTTGCAATGTCATTCTGCTGTCAGCCAAAATGTTAGTATTTAAGCATACACAAAATAAAGCAAAAAGTTAAAATAAAGAGATTCATAACACTTTGATTATATTATATATTATAATTATTTTTATTATTTATCCTCTAGAGAAAATTTCAATTCCTTAAAAGCTCCCTTTGATAATTACCATCTGCACTTGTGTTATTTAGATGCAGCAGGGAGACAAAGGAGCTCCTGTATTGATCCTAATCACTGGCCACTCTTTGTTTCAGTAATGAACCCTTACACACAGATTTTGGTTTATTGTAACCCAAACTGCGTGTCATATTATTGCAGGTTCTGCTGGAGTTTATCTTTGGTCTGAAGACAAGGAAAGCATTTTGCCAGGACTGTTCAGCTCTAATCTTTAGAGATCTAAACAGAATGTATGGAAAGCAATCAGTGGAAGGACCATGTTGTTATCTATAGCCACCATTGTGCAACCGTAATTTCCTTTGGCCAGCCTGTCCTTTCTATGATTTTTGTTTCACACAAATTATGGCACAAAATCTCTGTAACTGCAAAAAATGAAATTCAAAGTATGACTGATCCATCTACATTGCACCCTAAGACCCTTTCTTTGCCTAATTACCATCTTCCATCCTTTATGACTTCCGTAACCTGGTGGAAAACTATTAAATCCCCCCCATTTGCTCCTCTCTATGTCCTTCCTGTCTTCCTCATTCTTATCCATCACCAGGCCCCACCCACTGCTGGCTTCTTCCTCCTGACAGGCTGATTTTATATTGGTCTTATGGGACGCAGTGCAGTCATCGACCATGTGCCTCTGAGTGCTTTGTATTAGTTCTGCACACATGACTTGCAGACTTAAAGGCCCCAAGATCTTCTGTCTTACTTACCGTTTAAAAATAAAACATAAAAATGAAACATAACTTCTTTTAAAAGGTGCTTAAATGTTGCCCGTAATTTTAGTGAATTTACTTTTGTTGGACACGGAGTACCTGCCGGCCACTAAGACATAGTGGAGCCAACACTAGATTCTGAAGGACAGCTCTTCCCAGAATGCTTTGCTAGGTGCATTTCTGCAGAACTAATAAATATTAAAAGGTATGAAAAGAGAAAGAAGACACAGCAACTGCATAAAGCTGGGAGAGAGTTAAGTAGACGCAGTGCACTTAATGGGGTAATGATGAGAAATAAGCGGATATAGTGTAGCTGAGCGGATAAGGAAGTGCTTGTGAATTTAGGAGTTCAGGGATGCCTCGTCCTGTTTTTATTCTCTTTTTTCTGTGCTGTAGACAGACATGCTTGAAATGCATTAGTTTATAAAGAGAAACTGAAAAATCTAAATGAAGTAGTAGAATAAAATGTTTGCAGCTCACAGTGGAGTGGGCCAATGTTTATTTTATACAGTTTCACAGTTTACCAAGTGATTGTACCGTGAATCGTTTTAATATTTGTACTGAACAACATGATCATATCCCAACCCAGTGTCCTAAGTCCTAAGTAATTTATCTTTGTTTTTAGAAGTCACTGGTATGTGGATTATCAAGGAAAAAAAATCATATCTACATTTGAGATATACTGTATGTATCCATACATATTTAATGTGCAGTTTGAAAGGTTTGTGCTGCAGGAAATGATGTAATTTTACAATATTATGGTTATGTTTAAAAAGAATGATAGTAGATTTAAAAGAGTAAGAGATAAGAAATAAAAGTAAGAGATAATACAGCTCCAACCAGCCTCCTGCTTATGCAAAAAGAGCTCATAAATAACAAAATACTTGTTTTTCATGTATTTTCAGGCCTCTAAATATTATTCTTCTAATGAAAGCATCATAATACTCATATTTATCACTACTAACCTGGAGTGACAGATTTTCTGGACAGTTATTTTTTGTACTAACCATTGTAAAAAAAATAAATAAATATTATTGGTGTGGTTTCACCATTGCATTTTGGTCTTTAGTCTTACTTGTTTTCATTTTAGCAGAAAGCATACCATGCAGTATTAGTTATCCTCTCAATCTCCCCTCTTCATACTTTTTCATAGTATAAATACCGTAGTAAAAGCTGTGAAAGAATCAGGAACATATACTTACTAATGTTTGTCTTGGTGTGACATATGTGGAGTTTGAAACTGAATTATTACAAAATGACATATACATAAAAGAAAAAGCATGCTTTGATTGTAATGGGTTTGAGGAGATTTGGCCTGATAGAGGCTATGAATATTTCAGGTGCTTTCTTTTAACACGGGGAAAGAGAAGACAACAGGAGGATCCTTCACTGGGAAAGCGGAATTTAGTGCTGAGCAAAAACGTTAATGTAAAAAAAATCAGTCCTTTAGTCTGTTGAGCTTGCTTCAGGAATTAAATATATTTTGGCTGAACAATAGAATTTGGTAATCTATGTGTAAAGTGATTCTGGGGTTGCTTTAGCTTAATTTCTGGCCGCAGTGTAGATATAGGTGTTCAACTAAACATTCATATATGTAAGGAAGTTTTTCATAATCCAGAATGTATGTTAACAATTGCTATGCTGGATTTGTGTGTAAACCATCTACTCGATAAATGAGTTGTTAGCAGATCTGAGGAAACAACAGTCAGTTTTTTACTTGTAGCCAAGAGCTCAGTGATGCAGCAGTTAAAAGTTAGCTACATTATTGCTTGCAAAATAGCATTAGCATGAAAACCATATTGTGAGGGTGAGTTTGTGAAAACATATACAATCAGTGGTGGGCCATCAGGGCCAGCAAGGCCTTCTCTGCGGGCCTAAACATGCTCAGAAAACTCAGTTTATTTTATTTTATTTTCATAAATATGTAAACAAAATTATTCTCTATTCTCTGTTCTCTTTATGTCACATTAAATCCACTTAGTTGAGTGGCTTCCAATGTTGTTTATTATAGTAGAGTTTTTATCCAGTTATATTTCAGCTAGCTTGTGTTGGATGAAATTTGCCTGAGACCTTCAGAATCAACAGAGCAGGCCCCTGTGCACTGTAAGTGAACAGACACAATCAGCTGCAATAGCCAATCAGATCTGGATTCTGCAGACCAAGGCCAGCTAGAAGGTCTTACGTTAAACTGGACATGTACGCGTCCTGTGATTGGATAAGCACTTGCTAGAACCTGAAAGGCGGCAATTTCCAGAATATCAAACTAAACCCGGAGATCCAACAGCTATCGCTGTATTTTTAACCCATAATGGCCGAAGGAGGAGCCATTTTCAAGACGGGCCTTTCACGAAAAGCTGGATATTGTGAGAAGAGGTTGGCCAACCCCTGTGCTAGCTAGCCTGTCCCAGCAAGGAAAAGGGTTTGTCCATCATTTCCAGACGAGCAACTATGAGTGGTACGTCACTGAAGGCCTAAGTGTGAAATGCACGGCCCGCCACTGTATACAATAAAGGCTTTTGACAACATTAGCCCTTTTCAGGTACAATAATTTAATTGTACTTCTTTGCACTAATGGGATTATTTTCTTGGTTACTTCAGATGTAATGGCTGTATGTGGCCCCTGAACTAAAATGACACCACTGGTCTTAAGTCTCTGCTGTGCTCTGTGTTGTTAGTACATTGCAAAAAATACATGCAGCTACTGTTTGTGCCTCCGCCCTCAAAAATGCAGTCTCACACTTTAAGTCGCACTCCTCTTGACACACATCTATCAGTGCTGGATATTCTCCCACTCTGTAGAGCCCCCAGGACTCCATTGATTTTTCATTCTCTTGGCTAAGACTTCATCTCTCGAGCCAGAGACATGCTCTGGGATTGATCTACATTTCTCACCATGTCCAATCCTAGCGCTTTAGAACTTCAGACATTTTAATGTTACTTCTCTCCCTTAGCAAGAGTTTTGTATGTCTTGTCTATAAACATCAGTGTTTTGAGCTGGTAATAAGTGTATGAATTTGAAGCAAAAAGTACTAAGATTGAGATTTGAAAAAGGTTTGAAGATGGGTTGTTGTCTTTTGTGAATTTGCTTCTTGTCAGGTTCAAAGTGTCCTTCTCTCATCGAGGAGGCTATTACCTTGTCCTTTTGAGAGCTGATGAAGTTGATGTTCCATTAGAGCAACTCATGATAAAAATATGAGCTCTCTTGCCTCGAAGACACTCTCTGGACAAATCCCAAACTTTTATGCACTGGACCTGTGAGTGTACTGAACTTTCATTGAAGGAAGGTTGTTGGGTTCTTTTGAAAGTTTTTGTACACCAGTGCGGCCTGACCAGCTAAAGTATGCAATGTTTCCTACATACGTCCTACATAATTTGTTTTATAAAAGGTGCAAGTCATTTTGTTTGCTTTACATTGTTAAGCTATTGTTCCTTAAGGAGTGGGTCTTCTATTTTATGTCTGCTCCTATTTTATCAAATGTGGAAGCAGGTCTTTGAGTTTATTGTGCGATCCCTTCCTGTTGTTGCCAAGACTCTGTATCATCAAGGCATCTATTTTTAGGCCCGTGTGGCATGACTGTCTTTGTAGGTAATTCATCTTTATGTGTATTTTTCATTGTTATGTGAATTAGTCCATGTTTCTGCTCACTGTGACAAATGACCACCATTTATCCTTCCACACTTATCTATTACTCCCCCAGGCTATCATTGTTTTAACATCCAAAATTAAATTAAATCTCCATATACTTTACTCTCAACTAACAGCAAGAGTCACACAAGTTTACACTTCCAAATTATTAGATATCCCAAGATATTCCGTTCTAATCAAGGATACTGGCTGACAAATGGAGTAAGAATGCAAACTGCATAACTCTGAAGCCATATATGTTATGTTACCTAATACGATATGTCTACAATTGTCATGCAAATTGCCTTAATGTACTTTTTACTGGCTCGAGTGTTATGTTAGCTATAAATTCCACAAAGATCTCGATATAAACGTCTTTGGTAAGAAAGCTCAGGTCCTACATGCTGCCATTAAACTGCTGTGGCCTAAATGCTCATATGTAAAAAGAGCAGGTAAATATCAAACCACTTGCTGAAGTTCTCTACCCACTCACTGGCAGCATACACACATAATCAGTCACTTGCCTTTTGCCAAAATTATCCTTTTGATGTATTTTTTGTGGCTAATAATGTAGTTTTTATATAGAGTTCTCTTAAGTTCCATTACCAAAATGCACATACAAGTTATGTGGTTTACAAAGAAACAAATGGTCTATAGCACTTGTGGGGTTTTTCACTGTAGTGACACGCATGTATGCACTGCATGGGTTTAAGTTCTAGCCAAGTAACAAAAGTGACAGAAAGAGATGAGATTGGGGCTGAACAGTCCATAGAAATGTAGAATGGTCCATAGATGAACTGACACAAAAAATAATTTCAAAATGCAAAAGGACACTAGCTGTCACTACAATAAGTACACCTCACATAGCTCTGTCAGTGACTGGTGTCAGAGGAGAGCCACTGTGCACAAAGTCAAACACATCAGGATGGAGTAATATCAGCTTTTTGTTTTCATGAGTCCAAACCGTACTTGTCAGTCAGTAGATATAAAACGCCTCCTCCTATCATTTGATTAAGAATCACAAAGCAACCTCTTTTTCAGTGAGTCAGCGCCATGTCTGCTCAAAATGTGTTACTCATCTTCTGAGCTTCCCTTGTAAGCTACTCAGTAATACAGAGGCTGGGTGTGCAGTCTGTGTGTTTCTTTTTGTTGCTATTCCCTGTGCTAACCACACCAGAGCAGATTAAAAAGTGATTAGCAACCCAATATTTATGACTAACGAAACCACTGCATGTAGTAATTGTGCTGCGGTATACTTTGCTTCAATACTAACAGTGGATGCCTCTAGCTCTTCTGGCCTTATCTAATTCTTTAAAACAGTCTAAATTTAGTTCAGTATCATTTAGCCTGACTGAGAAAATTGTTCGCGTGGCTAATGATTTGAAGTCTTGTTATACACATACCACATTACAATCTTCTGAAAAGAAAAGTCATCATTAACTTAAAGTTAAACTCAAAACTTAGATGCACCTGTGTAGTGCCTCCTTTAGTGTCTGTCTTGACTCTTGACTTGTGTATGCTCCTATGTTAGTGGTTGTGCTACAAACCGGTAGCAAGCTTCTTATGTTATAGTTACCACTAAATATACTAGACCTTTTGGATTAGTATTGTTATTGTTAGTTCAGAATTTCAGTATCTAATTCTACTCAATTGTTCCATGTAGCTCAGCATTAAGGGTAGAAAACTGTTGCTTTTCTTCTGCAAACAGCCTGCTATTTTCACACCAACAGTTCCTCACCAGCATCAGCCCATTTACAAACACTGTCGGATGATAAATGTCCTTAGCTAACTGGTCCACAAAGCAGTGGCTTTGTGGGAAAGAGGAGTGATGCAGGTGCCTTTTTAATGAGCATTTCATAGAGACACACAAACAGAAACAAGCAAGCTGAAAAAAGCAACACATGAAAGTGAGGTAGACTTTTAAAAATGGACTCGGGCAACAGAAAAATATAACAGTAAACACTGTCGATGTTGCAATGCTCTTATAAAAGCCTCTGGCGAGAAAAGAGTATAGCCAGTATTGTGATGAATTTGGTATGAGATAAAACACATTTCAAGTGGTTTTGGTCATGCAGCTTTTAAGTTTTAGTTATAAAGAAGAACCATTCTGTATGCTGGCCACATATCGAGTGGTAAAAGGCCCCAGTCAGTGTCAGTGATCTAACTCTTTGATATCTCTCTTCTCTCACTCAAACCCAGCCTCAGTAATATCTAGTTCTGAATTTCAAAGCAGAGATGAGATGGATCACACATCAGACACCAATGGGATGCACAAAAAGCAAAAGATGGAACAGAAGGAAAAGTGAAATATAAAGAATATCTAGTTTTGCAAGATTGTTGTGAGCTACGCGGTCCAAAAAACAAGGAGGATTTAAAGCATAAGAATTTTAAAATGAACATTTGCAGAAGTGAGGAGATATTGGCTAAGAAGGAAAACAGCTTTGGCTTGTGATGTGTTGAAGCAGATGATACTGACCATTGTTTGAAATAGAAAGGTGTTTTTTCTGTATAATTAAGCTCAAGCTGCCATAATTTGTGGTGTCAAGTGTTAGTAGAGCATGTCAGTGATATTAGTGCAATGAGCTGTATTTCCCTTCAGGCAATAGATTTTCCTTTTTCTGCAGGTCAGACATATTACAGTACTGGCTGATGAATGAAATGGGTGGTGGGCGTACAAAAAGCAACAAAGACACAAACCGCAGGAGCTGTTCCTCTGAGATCAGACAGGCAGACAGTGGAGCTCGTGGCTGGAATATACTCGGCTGTGAATGTCTGCCAAAGCCACGGTGTGGTGTGGGCGCAGCTCAACAGCAACAACTGGGGCCTTTTAGCCTTTTTCAGATGACAGCAGAAAGAAGGAATCTTGTACCGTAATGTTGTGTGTTGCCTTGTGAATGATAAGCAGCCCGACTGGGGTTTTTAGTGCAGCTGTGGAATCAGCACTTTATTTTTAGCCTGCATTAATATTTCACCAACATATGTAAAGTTTTATATGTTGTTTTTTTTTTAATTTTGTGGGTAAATTGAGTTAATTTGGGGCTGTATGGTACACAAGTATTTTTTTTCTCTTTTCTAACATCTGTTTAATTTACAGGCAGATACGACCACCAGCTTTTTGCGAGCAGCTCGTTCAGGAAACTTGGACAAAGCTCTGGACCATATCAAAAATGGAATCGACATCAACATAGCTAATCAAGTAAGAGCTTTAAACCTTTAAACTGGTTGTGGTTGTGCAATACTATGCAGTTTAATTGAGTTAGCATTTCTGTAAACAAAATTATACACATGCATTTGCTTTCCCCATTTAGTCCAAAACTTCTCTTCATACTTCAATAGTACCCAATATCAGTAGAGGATGTTGTGAAGTGGTGCACCGTATGTTTACTCCAGCTTTAATCTAACCCTATTTCCAAAGAGTTATCAGTGTTATTAAAGTGTCACTATTAAGTGATACACACCTTTGACTTGCAGCACAATATGGCAGAAAACAGGTCCTCAAAACTTTATTACTGTTAATGTTTCTCTTAGGAAATGTCCTGTTGCTAAAGTGCTGTTTTATTGCTTGTAGGAAGGAGAATGAAAGTTCATTACATTTGACGTATTTCTTAAATCCACCTTTCCAATTTTCTAAGTTATGCTCAGGGGCAATGTTCGGAAAATGTCTAACTTTTTGTCTTGTTGCACTCACAGCTTGTGCTCTTTGCCCGCACACGCTACTTATTGTTTTGTATTGTATATAAATCACGCACACAACTGATAATAGAAGATGACTTTTAACTTCATATTTTTAATACCATTCCTTTTACTGTTTTAAATAGATTATAGTGTTCACAGGAGAACCCCCAGTCTGGCACGCTTGAAAGAAATGTAAAATTAAAGACTAAAGGAGAATTAAAAATTTAAGAGGTCTAACCCCATAATTCTCTGTCTTTGTCTAAAGTGGTGTACATCAATAATTAAGTCTATTAGATTATAGTTCCATCAATCTTTTGTCTTACTGTCTGTCTTAGTTACACCTTAATGCAGTATGAATGTAAAATAAAAATATGTTTGATGGTGTCCGGTGGCTATAAACTCAGTTACATCACCAATCTGTAGGTGCAGAGTCCTCCTAAATAAACAAAATCCTCATTGTTAGATGGTGAGAACGCCCAATTTGTGTACAATGCTTAATACCAAACTTTGCAGTCATGTCCACTTTCATATGTAACACTCTTTTCATTTTACATTCATTGGTACTTTTCCTGTAGGCTTAACCCAAGGGCACTCTAGGTTTATGCAGTTCATGTGATTCTGCAGCAAAAACCTGTCCTCGCTGCACCTCCGTTATGCTACCATTAACATGTACTTTTCTGCTTACTATACTACTATATACTATATTACCTCTGCTCAAAGGATATCATATCAAATTATCAAATCAAATTTTGCTGTCATTGCCTGTACATATGTTAATGAGCTTATATTGGGAGTACTGTCTATAGTGTTAATAATATTACAGAATTTATATAGAACATTGTGTGCATAGGCTTTCCTGTGACACACAGTGAGATTCTCATCACTCTGCGCATGCTCAGAGAGAGGTTGTGTGATCCATTTGAAATGAGTGACACTGCAGTATGGTGGCAAGCCTTAGCATTGGATGGAAAACTGAGACTCCTGCTGGCCACTTATTTTATAGCAAGCAGGTAGATACCAACACTTCAATTCCAGCTCTCATGTAATAGAAATAAAAGCAAAATATTATCTCTTTAGGTGGGGACCTCTTTATTTAACAGAATAATACTTATTACTATGATATGATAATTTACAAATGACGCTGTTTGGCTGCTTGCTTGTGTTGTGCATCCATCAAAGGAGAGTAACTGTAATAAGACGAGCAAAATGTTTTGTACAGCTGCCATCTGTCGCGCTGCTTACTGCGGTGAAAGAATTAACCTTGCAGTATACTTTTTTCTTTTGCATTGAATTCTAGGGACACGTACTTAAGAGTTTTAAGGTTGTGCAGCTGAGGTCAAACACTTTTTCAAGGTAGCTGCATCATTGCATAACTCTGACAGTCAAGGCATAGACTTGAATAAATTATCGTTTTTTGCAGTTTCAAGAAATAAAACTGCATGTCTGCTTTTATATGATTCAATCTTTCTGTTTTCTTTTTAAGAATGGTCTCAATGGGTTACACCTGGCCTCCAAAGAAGGTCATGTCAAAATGGTCCTGGAGCTTTTACATGCTGGCATTGAGCTCGAAGCCACCACTAAGGTACTTTACTCCAGTTTAACACATGTCCGCTTGAAATGATTAAAACTTTAGCTTAGCAAGTGTGCAATTTTGGGTGTCCTAGATCTTGACGTAGGACTTATAATTATGTCCATCTCCTTTCTCTTTTGGCTGTGACCTACAGAAAGGAAACACGGCTCTTCATATCGCAGCGCTTGCGGGGCAGGAGAAAGTGGTGGCTGAGCTTGCCCACTATGGTGCCAATGTTAATGCCCAGTCCCATGTGAGTCACTACTCAAGCTGTGAGCAACAGAGGAGTGTGCCAACTCATAGTTTGAATTGCATAGTTGTTTCTATTTCAGTGCAGAGAAATACCTTTTAATTTCTGATCTGTGCTGCTAATTTATAACTGGCCTCATTATGTTTTGTCATTTCCTATGTGATTTTGGTTTATAATTTAGAGGCTGTAATTTTGTTGTCTGAGTTGTAATAAAAATCATGCATTTTTCTGCAACAGAAAGGGTTTAGTCCGCTCTACATGGCAGCACAGGAGAACCACTTAGAGGTAGTCAAGTTCCTGCTTGAAAATGGTGCCAATCAGAGTCTCCCAACAGAGGTATGTGCTGACTGACATTACTGTGAAGTTGCCATTACCATCCTACTGTTTTGTAATTATCACCTCAGACATCCAAATTATATTTGTGCATTAAAGGAATAGTGACAAAATGAACCACTGTTACCTGTTATATTAAGCTTTACTCTTTTGTCTAATTATCTTCTTCAGGATGGCTTTACTCCTTTGGCAGTAGCCCTCCAACAAGGCCATGAAAATGTGGTGGCACTACTCATCAACTATGGCACCAAAGGCAAGGTTCGCCTCCCCGCGCTGCATATTGCTGCACGAAACGATGACACACGAACTGCTGCTGTGCTTCTGCAAAATGACCCCAACCCTGATGTTCTCAGTAAGGTACAGTGCACTCTCATTGTCCAAGTACACACTGTAAAAATGTCAAGAGTAAAGAAATATAGTATTTGATAGTATTTAGAGTAATTCCCTTTGCATTCCCTTGACCCCACTGTGTCTCTTTCTACTTTCAGACTGGTTTCACACCTCTCCATATTGCAGCCCACTATGAGAACATGAGTGTTGCCCAGTTGCTGCTCAACAGAGGAGCCAATGTAAATTTCACTCCCAAGGTCAGTGTAGCTGTCACACATGGAGTTGATTTAATAAATGAATCAAATTAGCTATTAAACATAGCTGCACAAGACAACTCGGCATAAACATAGTAAAACTTTGTAAAAAGAAAGCTTTAAATAAGGTAACTGATAAAACACTTGATATATTCTGTACTAGAATGGAATCACACCTCTGCATATAGCCGCCAGGAGGGGCAACATGATGATGGTCAGACTGCTGCTGGACAGAGGGGCACAGATTGATGCCAAAACTAAGGTGTGTATTTCTAAAAATAACATTAATAAACTATACTTGCTCTGATTTATTTTTCTCTACTTGTCACAGCTTTTTGATTCTAACATTTGTGTGCTTTTTAGGATGAGCTAACTCCTCTCCACTGTGCGGCCAGGAATGGTCATGTTCGTATCATTGAGATCCTTCTGGAACATGGTGCACCTATACAGGCAAAAACCAAGGTAGATTACTGAATAAACTGCCCTCAGTACATTTTCTGAACTCTTGTTCTGTGCTATTGTATTGTTTATACAGTGTAGGAAACATGTATCTTAAGCCCTGTGTGTTCAGTTTTTCTCTAGAATTCATTATATTCTGCCTCTTCCTAATCCTATTCTGTGTATGAACCTCTCTTGTGCAGAATGGGTTATCCCCGATTCACATGGCAGCTCAGGGGGATCACATGGACTGTGTCAGGCAGCTACTGCAATTCAATGCAGAAATAGATGATATCACACTGGACCATTTAACTCCTCTTCATGTAGCAGCCCATTGTGGCCACCATCGCATGGCAAAAGTCCTACTCGACAAAGGAGCCAAAGCAAATGCACGAGCTCTGGTGATTAACATTTGAAACACATTTCTACATCCAATACAAGTGGCTACATCTTTAGATGAGTCTCAAGAATGTATTATTGACGAGTGATTTCATATTTTTGCCCTATGTTTAGAATGGTTTCACACCTCTACATATTGCATGCAAGAAGAATCACATGCGATCCATGGACCTTTTGCTTAAGCACTCTGCTTCTTTAGAAGCTGTCACGGAGGTGAGACAAAGAAATGTGTCACTTGTGACATCTGATTTAGAGACGAAGGAAACATTTATAATGGAACACTTTCACTGTGCTCACACTCCATCGGTTGTGTATATATTGAACAAGACTTGCCTTCTGTTTGTATGTGCAGTCTGGTCTCACCCCTCTTCATGTAGCAGCTTTCATGGGCCATTTGAACATAGTTAAAAACCTGCTCCAGAGAGGAGCGTCACCTAATGCTTCCAATGTGGTAAGAAACAGCTATCACTCCCACAAATATCATTGAAAGTGGTTATGATTTTGAAGGATTCTATTTCTGAAACTCAAACTCATATTATTGCACATACTTTAAAATTAATATTTGCTTGTGTGCTTTTATTCAAACCAGAAAGTGGAAACACCTCTTCACATGGCCTCCAGAGCAGGACACTGTGAAGTTGCCCAGTTTTTGTTGCAGAATGCAGCTCAAGTGGATGCAAAGGCAAAGGTAAGGGTTGTATGATTTTATACTGCATGAAATAAGAAACCACTACTGTTTAGTTAATAATCATTTTACCCATTCAAAAATGAAAATCAATATATTATTGCTTTGGCTGTCCAGATTTTTTTCTTGTTTCAGCAATCCTGTGTATGAATAATGTTTGTTGTCTCCAGGATGACCAGACACCCCTACACTGTGCTGCCCGTATGGGCCATAAGGAGCTTGTAAAACTGCTCCTCGAGCACAAGGCCAGTCCTGACTCAGCAACAACTGCAGGACACACACCTTCACACATCGCAGCTCGAGAGGGACATGTCCACACCATTCGAATCTTATTGGATGCTGGGGCACAGCAGACAAAGATGACAAAGGTAAAACCCACATCATCTATTGACACTTAAGAAATGTATTCAAAGTGTAGTCCATACTGAAGTTAATTGCTTTTTGAAATCTGTATCCTCGCAATATTTTGTAGTCAGATACTTTTAAATCATTATTCAGGTCTTAAATTTTGTGAGCAATTATAGACCTAATATTTACTCTGTCTCCATTTTTGTAAACAGAAAGGTTTTACTCCCCTTCATGTAGCCTCTAAATATGGAAAGGTGGATGTGGCAGAGCTCCTTCTTGAAAGAGGAGCCAACCCTAATGCAGCTGGCAAGGTGAGACAGTCTGTTATCTTTATCAGAACCTCAAAGAACCAAACCAGTGATGCAGTTAAAAGATTATGGAGAAATGCTTTCCCATAGAGATTCCTTTGTGTTTGCTTTTTAGTCATATCCTTGAATGTTTCATATGTATATGTTCTTTATGTGTTTTGAGCTACTTTTGTCTGTGGAAGTGGGTTTATATATGTTTCCATGTGTCTATGTGTTTCACAGAATGGTCTGGCACCACTTCATGTGGCTGTTCATCACAACAACCTGGATGTTGTTAAACTCCTGGTCAGCAAAGGAGGATCAGCACACAGCACTGCGCGAGTAAGATGGTCACATTTGTGTGTGCCCCTAGTTACCATGGGCATGTCAATTGGCAATGTCATGCCTAACCACAGATATTAAATTAATATGTGAAATTGAAGAATTTTGTCAGTAGAAATGCTGCATCTTACTAATTGCAAAATAAATCATAAAACATCAACAGTCAATAAAAACAATATTTAACCTTTTTTATTGTTTTTTTGTGTCCTGTTTTTAGAATGGCTACACTCCGCTGCACATAGCAGCCAAGCAAAACCAGATGGAGGTGGCCAGTTGTCTGCTGCAGAATGGGGCATCGCCAAATGCTGAGTCCCTGCAAGGCATCACGCCCCTTCACCTGGCTTCACAGGAGGGACGGCCAGACATGGTGTCTCTGCTCATCTCCAAACAGGCCAATGTTAACCTGGGAAACAAGGTACCGAAGAAATGTAATATCAGTAACAGTGTTTGATGAAGCAAGAGTAAACCAATTTTGATGGTTTCATCTTTCAGAATGGCCTTACCCCGCTCCATCTTGTAGCTCAGGAGGGTCATGTGGGAATCTCTGACACATTAGTCAAACACGGAGCATCTGTTTATGCTGCTTCACGTGTAAGTGCCTCTACTGTGCAGGAATTATGCTTAAGTTAGGTGAATTAATGTAAAAGGGTTTTTGTAAAGTGAGTTTAATTTACACATTGGCTTTTTGGCAAACCTCAGCTTATCATTTACTGGTTTAGGAAATGTGCAATTAATAGAATCGGAATTCACACTTTTTGAGACAGTAAATATGTAATGTTTATAAATTTGAGACAATCCTTGTTCAAGACTTTAGAAGAATTTTACATGACCCAAAAGACACTAAAAAGCTAAAGTTTTCTTTATTTCTTCTAAATATAATCAGTACAAGTTGTTATGAGACTTAAATATGTATAAATCTATTTCAGTGTTTCCCCCAGTTAGCCTTGTCTAGCGATGACCCAGTAAACTAATATTTCATTGGTGACAAAAAAGACTAGGGACAAGGGAGAGTAATGGAAAAGTTGTTCACTAAGTCTGTTTTACCGCTGTACACTAAGCCCTGCTGCGTTACAGGGCTCCACGGTGAAACATGGGGTACAAGCCTATGAGGACAAGAGTCTGGAGCTTTTACTTCTGAGCCACCCCTTTAAGAATTTGTTTTTTTGAATAGCCTAATAATAGTGGTTTACAGTCGCTCGGTCCCTCTCCCTTTACGCACAGACTGCTGTCAGTGTCTGTTGAAAGCTGACTTTTCCAGAGCTGCCTGTGTGTCTGTTCTCTACCCACATAAAAGCGAACTTAAAATAATTAAATGTCCCGTTAACCGTTAAAAAAGAGAGATAATCCTAGCAATAACTACTTTAAGCCAAGTGGCTAAACTTCAAATGTAGCACCGGTCCTTGGTCTAAACCATCTCTGCCTGAGAGATTAATTATTATTTAATAACAAGTCTGACTTAAATGTTTATCTGTCGTTTGTGGCCTGTTGTCGTGAGAGACATGTTTGAGGTTTGATCAAACGTGAGTCTGTTTTATGTGTTTGCTGAGGTCACTGACAGTAAAGACCCTGTGTTTTCAACCTGAGGTCCATGGGCCAAATCTTGTTCTTTGTGAATTATATCTGGTCCTCATATAAATGTAGTTAATAAACTTTGTAGATTTTTAATATTTTAGTTGGTGATTTTTTTCCCAAATGGTTGTTTATTTGGAGCTTTGCAATAAGCAAATAGTAATTAAAATGATTATAGTAATAGTGAATCATCACCGCGTCTTTCATGCTGAATACCACCTCGACTTACTCATTTTCTGGGGGAAACACTGTACTTATAATGAGGAGGTTGTAGAAATTGCAGTAATTGCATGCTTGAAAGAACACATCAGTCATTTTTGTTGTTGCCTTTTGTCAGATGGGCTACACACCTCTTCATGTTGCCTGTCACTATGGCAACATTAAAATGGTGAAATTCCTTCTTCAGCAGCAGGCACATGTAAACAGCAAGACGCGGGTAAGCTGTTCTGTGTGAAATCTGTGTGATCTTAATGTTATATCTATAGGTCATTAGCATTTTATTGTAACATGTTAACTTTTTTTGTTTCTTCCCCTCTGACTCCTCTTCTTCCTAGATGGGTTACACTCCGCTGCATCAAGCCGCTCAGCAGGGCCACACCGATATTGTGACCTTGTTGCTGAAACATGGAGCTCAACCAAATGAAATAACTTCGGTGAGACTGATCTGCTCTCCCACACAGTCAAGGAAAAACAATGCTGATATTAAAGATAAGAGACTGGCCTGCAAACAGTTTTATTTATAAACATATAGAAATTGAAATCTCTTATCTCTCGGTGACACAAGTCAGTGCTTTATGATGATATTAATTCATCCCAGCTTCTTACGTCTGCATGTGCATATTAATTTCACTATTATCATTAGCGTAATAAAAATTAATGCTGTGGGGAAAAAAACACTGCAGCCCACTGATGTGCTATCAACAGTGGGATTATGTTGAGTTAGTATTTAACACATATTTTTTCATTGTAAATATATTTGATGAAATGTTTACCCTTCTTTGATTAGAATGGGACATCTCCTCTGGGCATCGCTAAGCGGCTGGGTTATATCTCTGTCATTGATGTGCTGAAACTGGTAACCGAGGAGTCTGTCTCCATGGTGAGTAGCAGAAGATGCCAATCTCAAGGTATACTAATATAGACCTGACTCTCACTACTTACTTACTGTTTCATTAAGATCAGCTTATGAAAGTTTATTTATGTTTATTTTTCCATTTTTGTGCCTCTGACTTGTTTGATTATTAGACTTCTGTCTTCTCCTACCTCTTATAGATCACCACAGAGAAGCATCGGATGAGTTTTCCAGAGACAGTAGATGAGATATTGGATGTTTCTGAAGACGAAGGTAATATTTTGTGTGATTACATAACCTAGCTTTAGCTATATTTTTTATTTACAGCTCTGTCTTCCTGTTGTGATACAGCCCATATTGTAAAACAACAAAAGAGCGCTATTATATCAATATAATTTATGGACTGTTATAACACAATTTTCCATTTGTTTTGTAGGGGTTGCCCAACTAACGTTAGGTAGGATTGTGTCTGTATCTATGCCTTGTTCGGTCCCGTTGCTAAATTTGTGCCTCCATTGCAATTGCACTGTTCATTTTTTCTGTGGGTCTCTAATTGTCTTTCTAATCAGTTTCTGTGACTGCTCTCAACTTAAGTCCAATTTTCTCTTCTTCCTTATTCTATAACCTTATCTCATCTATCTTGCTTCTCTCTTCCCTTCCTACTTGCTCCAAGATTATGTCTTTCATCAGCATGTATCACAACATTTCTCTTTTCTCAGCACTCAGTGCACATCTGTTTGTGGATTCATTATTAACGGGTCTTCAACATTGTTTTTGCCACAAATAGCCCTTTACACTACCCCACAAAGCCAGAATGTCTACAGGTTTTATAAAAAGAATCTAAGTTACGTTTTAACCAAACAACAGTCACCATTACAACAACTGAACATACTTATAGCCAGATCACATGTTACACAACCATAACAAGTAAACAACATAGGAATGAGATTTTTATTTGTTAGACAGTATGTGACAAATGTGTACTGTCTTTATAGTTGTTCCATTTTGGCTTTGTAGGGCAGTGCATTTTAATTGATTAATAAGCTTAATTCACACCTGTTTGTCCCAGCCGTGATGCTATTCTTCAAGTAACATTCAAAAGAAAAATAGTTACCTTCATAAACAGGTTATGATGAGCTAGTTTCATTTGTCTTTAATTATATTCCTTTTTCTTATATATGTATTTTTAGGTGACATTTTCAGCAAAATAAATCTGCTTTGTCTGTGTCATTACTTTTACATTGTTTTTTAATAATTGGGATATTTTCCTCCATACAGAAACAACCATCAGCACATGTGATTCCATCTTTAATGGGCATGTTCACTAAAAAGCTGTCACCAGGTGCCTTGCAGTTTGCCGTCTAGTGTCTTAGATTATGTTAATAGTCACTTTCTTACCAAACCTTTTCTTTTACTCCTCTGTTTCCATTCGCTCTCAGTGTTGTTGGTTTGACTCATTGCTTTGAATAAAATGTCTGAGACTGCTTTGTCAGTATTCATTTCTGTTATGTCAAGAAGATGAAGGGATGGGAAGGATAATAATTTCTACACTTCCACAAAAGGAGAATTGACTTTTGTTGAATTTACAATTCTGTAAGCGAAACATGCAACAGAAATAATGAATTTTAATTACTAATAATTTGTTTTCTAAAAGAAGCATCTTAAGACTGAGTGGAAGAACTTGCCCTACTTTCCCTGGTCTTGTAGTTTTTTTCTCTTAATTCTTTGGCTTTTCAGCTTTTGTCCAGTCTGTGTTCCTTTTGTGTCCCTTTTGTGTTGTGATATATTTATTCTGCTTCTCTTCTGTAGGCGATGAGTTGCTTGGAATGGACGGCGCCCGATATTTAAAGCTCGACGATTTCAAGGATCAAGATGATGACTTCCTCTCTCCTAAGAAGACCCTTCGAGACTTTGAGGGAGGCATGGGCACCACGTGAGTAGAAAAGAGACTGTCAAAGAAAGCAACAGTGTTATATGAGTGGATTTTGCTAAAATAACGTTCATTTGCTTTGTAGGCCTTACTCTCCAGCTATTCCAAGAATACCTTGTGTTTCTCCAGAGACAGTTCTATTGGATCAGGTATGCTAAAGCTGCAATGCAAAAAGGATTTTTTTTCTTGTAATATTTCCAGTTTTTTCTCATCACCACCTTCTCTGTGACCTTAGCACACTCCTGTCCCCCTGCCAAAGGAATATGATGAAGACTCTCTTATCCCAAGCAGCCCAGCTACAGAGACTTCAGACAATGTCAGCCCTGTGGCCAGCCCTATTCACACTGGGTGAGTTAATACCACTGGGGTTAAGTTGAATATTCTTTATATAATGACATTATAGAAATATGGATTTTATTATTATCCAGTCCTTTTATTTTCCACTAATCTTTATAGTATAGATAAAAAATAATAAGCAGGTAAGTAGTATAAGGTACAAAATACAAGTATGTTAATAGGTAGTATAGGTTATAGTACACTCATACTAACATAAAACACAGTAATGATAGTATTATTTTCTCCTTTATAGGTCTAAGTTAACAGTCACACACTTCTTGTAGGTATTTAATGTCTAATTCTATGACAGAGCATTTGACCACATAACAAGTGTAGAATGGCATTAGCCTCACTCACTTCAATGATTGGATCGTTCTGTTTATTTCACCCAATAATTATGTTTTCATGTAAAATCATGACAGAAATGGGCCATTCCAAATTGGCTCTTGGTTGTAGTGAGGTGTACTGTCTTCAATATAGTGACTTCTTTTAAAGCTTCTTGGTGAGTTTCATGGTGGATGCTCGGGGAGGCTCCATGCGAGGCAGCAGACATCATGGCCTGCGAGTCATCATCCCTCCTCGCACCTGTGCTGCACCAACACGCATTACCTGCCGTCTGGTCAAACCCCAAAAACTCACTACACCTCCGCCGCTTGTGGAGGGAGAAGGACTTGCAAGTCGCATCATCTCTCTAGGACCATCTAGTATGCAGTTCCTTGGGTAAGTAATATGACTATTAGGTTACTTTGCAAGATACATTGATCTGGTTTGATCCCAGTTATTTTCAACCTTCTTGTGTAATTTGTAGACCTGTTATAGTGGAAATCCCTCACTTTGCTTCACTGGGCCATGGGGACCGTGAGCTTGTGATCCTCCGCAGTGAAAATGGCTCAGTTTGGAAGGAACATCGCAATCGTTATGGTGACGAAGTGCTGGAAACCATTTTGAATGGCATGGATGAAGGTTGGTGTGTTTGAAATATGTTTCTCTCTGTCACTATGACCTTGTATGGCAAGTTATAAATCCTTTTGAATGTTGAATTACGGTCTTTGAGCTGTAGAGCAAGGATGCAATGTATGTTTTACATGACTTTGGCAAGACCATGAAGCTATTGCAGTGAAAACGTGTGTCTGGACTACCCTGTGTTCAGTAGCATTCTTTTTGTATTTGCAGATTTGGAAAGTCACGAGGAGCTAGAGAAGAAAAGAATCAGACGCATAATCTCCACAGATTTCCCTCTTTACTTTGCGGTGGTTTCCCGTATTCAACAGGAGAGTGACCTTATTGGTCCAGAGGGGGGCCGGCTGACTAGTAAGCTGGTTCCCCATGTTGAGGCCATCTTCCCTGAGACAGCTGTGACCAAGAGAGTTAGACTGGGGCTGCAGGTGAGAAATTAAAGAGACTTGAGAAGATTGTAACAAGTCAACAAAGAAATGTTTACAAAAAAAAAAAAGAACAAGCATGTGTTAGATACAGCACAGATCATTTGCTCACGACATGAATATTTGCCATTTGGCTTTCAACAAAAACAATCTGCTGTGTTTCACAAAGAACTGACAACAGATGTTTTGAATCCTGAACAGCTGACTTTGAGTCTGACTCAGTGGTGTGTGGCAGATGCTTATATGTGGACTTTTGTTTTGCTGCTGCTTTTTCTGAGAGTGTTTAGATTCGCCAGATGACACATTCTGAAAGTGATTGCTTGTCAAGTGATGAGTCGGTGGTCTGTAAAAATCCTACTATCATTCATAAAGGTTGGGTGTGTTTGCTGCATTGCTGACTGCAGACAGTTCATTCATCACTGTGTGGTTATTGTCATGTTTCAATGCATTTTATACATTATTATATTATGGAAAAATATTGGTGACCACATATTATAATTTAATAATTTAACATACTATTTTAAGGTTTACCGCAACACATATTATTATGTATATACAATTGTGAACAGTATTAATTAGTTGTACTATCGTCTATAAATTGCTTAAAAAAATGCTTTGAAAATAAGGCACTTCAGACCAGTGTGAGGATCACTGTCACTCACCTAAACTCACCAGAATCTGCTGAGACAGATGCTGACTATTTCATTTCCTCATAAATCTCTGTTAGGCTCTGTTTTCCATGATGCAAATATTTTGTTGTTGTTGTGTTTGCTTTTACTTTTGTTACTTTCTGTAAATTGCACTATTGTATCACAGCACTGATGTTTACAACATGCATGGTCATAAGTTATGCTGCTCTGCTTATTTTTTCCTTTTATCCAGCCATTCATCACTCCTCAGTTGCCAGATTTAAGTTGTGAGCCACACTGACCAGGCTGAGCACTGATCTGAGTTGGGTGAGATGTGAAATACAAACTGGCTGAATGTGAGTTTGGCTGTGGTTTGATTGGATTAGTGTTGACTCTATGTTGTCTCTTTTATATCCTCACTTTATCAATAATATTCCCTTTTGCTCTTTGAAGTTCGTCTGTTTTGTTTTTCCCAGAGTCCTACATTTGTTTGACCTTTTCCCCCGCCACTTTCCTGTTAGGCACAGCCGATCCCCGATGAGCTGCTGACACGGCAACTTGGCAACCAGGCAACCTTCAGCCCCGTGGTTACAATTGAACCACGTCGACGCAAATTTCACCGTCCAATCGGATTGCGCATCCCATTGCCACCATCCTGGAGGGAGAGTCCTCGGGACGCTGGAGAGGGGGACACCACCAGTTTACGGCTTCTGTGCAGCGTCATTGGTCTGAACGGTGCATTAATGTGCTTTAAGTTTGTTGTTACTTTTCTGTCAGTTCAGTAACAGCAGGTTCTTCTGTGTTGTTGTTTCTCCGTTACGCTTTAGGTGGGACAGCACCAGCGCAGTGGGAAGACATCACTGGAACCACAAAGCTGATGTATGCAAATAACTGTGCCAACTTCACCACCAATGTTTCTGCAAGGTGACCCTCTTTTAGGTCATTTATCATTATATAAACTAGCTAGAGTTTGCTTCCTTTGAATAAGGAGAAACATGTTTTTGTCTGTGCTTTTTCATAGATTCTGGCTGGCTGACTGTCCACGCACAGCAGAGGCAGTGACCTTTGCCAATCTGCTGTACAAAGAACTGATGGCCGTTCCCTACATGGCCAAGTTTGTTATTTTTGCTAAGATGAATGAAGCTAGGGAAGGGCGGTTGCGTTGTTACTGCATGACAGACGATAAGATGGACAAAACTTTGGAACTGCATGAGAACTTCACTGAAGTAGCCCGCAGTCGAGACATTGAGGTACACTATCTTCAAAAGGCCGCAATGATAAAACATGATCACAGGCTGAATAACTTATTATCGTGATGGCTAAGTAACAAACAACCTGTACATCCATGGGGGACTGTCTTGACAGAACCTAGCACTTTCTGAGTGCTTTTAGTTTAATCCAGTAATGCATTCTGTGTGCATTAGATGGTAGACAGGCAGGATTCACTGTGCCTTCTTTAATGTTTTGTAATACTTTTTGCAGCTAATGGAGGGCATGCCTCTGCATCTAGAGTGTTCTGGTAACCTGGTGCCCATCAGAAAGGCAACCCAGCAGCCACGTAGCTTTAGTTTCCAGGCCTTCAGAGATAACAGACTGCCTGTCTCTGTCAAGGTCTGTTTCTATCTCACTGTTGTTTACTCTCTGCATGAAAAAACATTGTGTCTTCTTTGTCATTACTGGAGTTAGTCCGTCACAAATTCTTCTTTAAGATAGCCCTGTGTTTCACTTGCTGTTATTTGTCTGGTTTTTTTTGGGGGGGAGGGGGTAGTTTGTCATAATGTTTCGCGGCCTTTGTCTTAAACGTGTCTCACCACTAGCATGTAAGACTTTAGACATTTCAAATCCAGATCAGGGGTGATAAGTTTCTGTCTTCACAGTGGTTATAAAACCTCACCAAGTTTTGTTTTATATTTGTGCATATTCAGTGTGGGTACAATTTACAATGTATACATAAATTAGGAAGAAAGTATACAGTATATAGATTTTCATTGATATAAACTCTTCAGTAAACTTTTTTTATTTGATCCTATTTCAGTTTTAATTTATGTCGTTGTATATTTGTTCCTTTGTGACAAAACACAACACATCCTCAGTTGAATGAGGACTGATTCCTTTTGTCGTAGTTCAACCTAAGCCCAGTCTAAGTGTCACTTCTTGGGTAAATGTTGCATGACCGTGACTGTGACTCCCTCACTCTCTTGGCTTGCCTTTCCTATTCTTGCGGCCTTGCTGTCTGTATGTGTCTGTCTCACTGTCTCTCTTTCTCTCTCTCACGGTCACTCTGTAACTGTCTGGTCTGACAGACGTCCAGGTAAAATGTGCAGGTAAATCTTTCCCACTCGCCTGCCTGTGGACTGCTTTCATCCCGTTTCCCCTGCTCCTTGTCCCTTGTTACTGTTCCAGATGCCCAAGGCTTTGTAACAATATCTAATATCTGTTTTCTTCTCTTTTTTTCCTCCAACTCTCTATTGATCTTTTCATTTCTGTCTTCCCTTTCCTTTATTTACTCGTTGTGTGCCACACATTTTCTTATCCTTTTGATATTTTTACATAATAACATCTTTTTTATGTTACTTCAACTTTTATGTTCTACACATTATTTGTCCTATCCTTTGGTCATTTCCTTCTCTGTATTAGGTCAGAGATAGTAACAAGGATGCTGCAGGGTTTTTGTCCTTCCTGCGGAAGTGCACCAAATATGAAGACGCTCAGCATGTACTGTGTAACCTTAACATATCCATGCCACCTTGTGTCAAGGTATGGAAAATACAATTGGCAAACAACCAGATCAGTTTGTTCTTGTACTTTTGAAGATATTCATCTGATTAATAAGAGCTTTTCTATGTGATAGCATTTGAAAGTAATACATGTTTCTGAATTAGTTGAGTGAAATATCATTTTTTTCATCTAAATAACATTTTAACCATGTTTAGTTAGTTTAGTAGCTTAGACATGTATTCTAATAATCAGTATTAAATGTTTATATTATCTTAGATTATTTGACACGTTTTAGCAACAGAACATCTGACTACAATTTTATTACAAGCTGTGGCTCCATTGTGGTTGTCTATGTTGTTGTTTCTTGTATTACCACTACCTGACTTTTTTTTAGTGATGCAACCACATTAATGTCATATAACTTTCACTTTGAAATGGCAAGAATAATTTGGGGTTTTTTTTGACATTTTGTATCTTGTTTTAGGTGGTTGGCAGTGAAGAGCGGCGACGGACTTTAACTCCTCTCGCTCTTCGAGAGCGCTACAGTGCACTGAATGAGCCTGGTGTGGGTGAGTCCTCTGCCTGACCTACACCCCTCTCCTGATATATACTTTGTGGAGTTTAGCGTTGAATGTTGCACTGTCCCTTTTACCCAGAACTCTCTGCTTCCCACTCTGCCCTCTATATTTCCCCCTATCTGACTCGCGTATACGCATGGCACAAAAACTGAGCCTTGGATGCAATGCACTACTCTAAAGTATGTCCCAGACCTCTTTGCAGTGCAGTTAAAAATACTGAATGTACGCCATAGTGTAGCTGTCCTCAAGATGACCTCAAACGCTCCATGGCACTTGGCAGTTTGAATTTTTTGCTCTTTTAGTGTCCTGGTAGCTATGACACCCGATGAATGACTTGGTTGGTTTTGCATGGTGCTGGTGTCTCCACTGTGACTTCCAATGGCATGGCAGCAGTTCTGGGAGCATTATCACTGTTGCTTAGCACTGGGAATGGGCAGGAGCTCACAGTGGAGCTAGACAGAGGAGCTGGCCTGTCATAAATGAACAGTTCAAATGGTTTCAGCTTGCTTAAGGGAAAAGGCCTTTTCTGTCTACAGAACACAGCGCTGCTATTATGCACTTCAGTCCCAATGTAATGATTACTGAATGCTACTTAGATGATGGGACTAGCACTTGAATGAACCCCAAATTCTAACCCCTATGCCCATAAAGCTTTCTAACCCTGAAGAGTATTTGGTCAAAATCATTGTGGGTACCCCATTCAACAGGGCAATGCTTTTTTACCAGGTAAGTATTAATATAAATAGCATGCAAGAACAACTTTAACTTATTTATGATTAATAGTATTTCACACAGAAAATCTAACACAGCATGACATAAGTTATGTCCAGCCCAACTTTCAGTTGAATTGCTAACATTAAACTGTAATGGGAAATTTTGAAAACAATTAGCTATTATTTACATTACATTAGCCCATGTAATTTATTTTCCTCATATGCTTTTGTTAGTCTTGGCTTTCTAACTTTTCCGTTTCTTCTTAGCCACAGTGAACGCTATGGAGAGAACTGAGCTCAAAATCAACCTCATATCTGAACAACTAGGTTTGAGCTGGGCAGGTAAGTCACTCCACATTCTGCAGCAAAAGCTTGCACATCTCTGTCTTTTTTTTTTTTCTACCCTATTATTTGTCACTACAGAGTTGGCACGAGAACTGCAGTTTGGGGTAGATGACATCAACAGGATCCGTGTGGAAAATCCAAACTCGCTGCTTGACCAGAGCTCTGCCCTGCTCAATTTGTGGGCCAGCAGAGAGGGCAAAAGGGCTAAAAGTGAGTCCAGAATTGTGTATTTTTACTGCATTAATAAAATGTTTTATTGTGATTGTATTTTTTGCTTCTGTTTCCTAATTTCTGTTGTCCTTTTCCTTCAGTGGAGAGTTTGTACACTGCTCTGAGGAACATTGATCGTGCAGACATTGTGAGCTCCCTGGAGGGGCAGGCTTCAACGGTAGCACCTGCATCCTCAGAGGAGGGAGCATGTCGCCTTGGAGACCGAGACTCCACTTTGCTGTCTCCCAGCGTCATTAATGGTACGCAACAACACGCGTTATATAAAGTCCTCTATGAATTAATAGGGATCTTGCCTTACTGTAAATCTGTATTTAGTTCAATCACAATAAAGTTGGGTTCTAACAAACAAAATCTGACACAATGAGGGGAACAGTTGACCAACACTGGCCCTGAGACCTCAGATGGACCTGGTGCTCCCATTAACGCTGTTTGACATCCAGAAGAAGGCCCGATGTTGGAACATGGAAAGGTTTTGTTTGTTAGATCTCACATGAAACTGACATTACAATCAAACAATTTCTGCTGCCATTTATATATCTAAGTGCTCGTCCCATGAAACCATTAGATTTTGGCTCTCTAATTTAATAAAACTGATATTCAAGTTACACATTTGATTTCCCATAATCAGGTTTTAACAAAAGGCAACTCCAAACTTCTTTTGGGTTCACACAACATAATTAGTATTATGTATTTTACATTATATAACTTTCTTCTATATCTTTAACGTCTATTACACACACACACACACACACACACACATATATTTATGCACATACTTTCCACATGTAAAAAATCTCCATTAGTGTGGGTAACAGCTATTTTTGCCTTGTCTCTGTTGCTCCACAAGAGATCACGGACACAAGGCGATCACGCCTTGTGCACAAGCCCCGAGTTATTAGACCCCCGTTTTTCCGAAGGGGTAAGTTGAAGGGAACTCTGGCTGCATGGTGGTTTGCTGCTCTTGTACATAATGACAGTGATGATGAGTCCAAAGTGATGTTACCAAAGGCTGAGGAAAGCATAAACTTAGACTTTTGCAGCATGCACTAAGACTGTCTCATGTTCTAGACACAATCATTTTCTGTTGTTCTTTTCATTCTTCATACTTAAGCCCTGAACATGATGGTTTTTACTCTAATCCTGTATGAGTTAAGAGAACAATGTCTGACAAATTGACAAACTACTATGAGTGCTGTAATTGCTGATATTTTTACATTTTCAGATGTGTAGTTGAGTGACATGTGCACAGGTAGGGTAGAAATAGTGAAGGTCACATTTTTCCCATTTATTTTTGGGGTAAAGTGAGGATCTGATGCTTTCCCTCATTCCAAAAAAATGTCAGTTTAAGAGCTCCAAGGCTGTAGAGGCAGGCCTACTGAATGTGTAGTTAAATAAATAATAACCTGCTCAAATACAAAGGTTCACAGATGCCTGCTGTTCAAAGTCACCGCATGTACATTGTTAGTGTTTAGGCTTGCAGATTATATTGGAAATGTCCCTCTATGTACAGATAAAATGAAACAAATGCCTTCTTTTGTACCTGGCTGTAAATGTTAATGTTAAAAATGGAGGTATTTTTTAGTACATGCCTCTTATACAAAAGGAAAATTACAAGGTTTGTGAGTATATATTCAAGACTTAGTAGCTTGGTGTGCACCAGTGTGTGTTTCTCTGGGATGGAAAACACTAATCAAAAATGGCTCTAGTTCAAAGATGATAGTGTGCTCTGGGCCTTCATTCTTTGTCTCTGGCTCTTTTTCTCTCTGTCTCTCTCTCTGCCAGAGAAAAAGACAAATAGTTAATTTATAAAACGCACTTTAAACCTTTGTCTTTTTCTTTGGAGAATCTGCCTCTAAACCTGTGACATGTCATATCTGCTGCCCAGCAGCCCTTCTCCACTTCCTCCTGCCCTCTCTTGCTCTTCTTCCTCACAGCTCTTCCTGTCCGACCTCTGACCTCATATGACCTCATGTTGACCTCTGGGCCTCCTTCTCTCGTCATCTTATTTTCCTGCGCTCCTCCCTCGTTCAGTGGAGCGGGGTCCTCTCCTCCTCTTAGTCCAGCTCTATGTGTAGTACTACAGTTTGTGCATGGGCATGCTGCATGCATTGCTATTACTGTATTTTGTATGTGTGGTTGTATGTGCAAGTGGACGTGGATTTAACATCTGAGATAAATATTACATTAAAAAAATACTTACAGTACAATACAGTATAACTAAAAGATGAATAAGTCAAAATACACTTAAGTCACATCTTCTGTAAAGTTAGTTGTTGAGGAGAGTGAATGAAAGGAATGTGTTTGCTGTTTATCCTTGTGCATGGCATGCTTCCAATGTATGGATTTTCTTTACAGTGTAAACTGTTCAATCTGTTAAATATACACATTTGACTTTTGTTACAATGCTTTATTAAGAAGGAAGTGTAACCTTTGATGTAAAATAAAAATGGTGTTTCAATGCTAATATGTGATAAATCATGAGCCTCAAAGCACATAATGTTTAAGGGTCAATGGTGTTGGGACATGTCTTCAGTCTATGGTCCAAAGCAGTGGCGCTTTACTCTTGATAGAAATTACATGAATATACACTTATACAGTCTTAACTAAAGGCCAAAGATGTCAATGTTTGGATTACAAAGATATTCCTTTGTATCACTAGATGGCGTTGAGTAACAAGCATTGTGCAATTTTTCTTAAACAATACTGCCATCTGGTGTTGCTTATGTACACAAACTTCATCAAGTCATCAAAACTACATCAATCCATTTGAAAACTTAAGTGTTCATGTGCCACTAATATCAATAGGATTGACCCTTCTGATAAAGACATATTTGGCCCTAGTCTGAAGACATAGTCTTCGAACATTGTCTAAACATTATCTGCCACATTTGAATAAAGCAAGGTGTGTCTGTGTCGGTTTAGTGTGTGTGAATATAATTTAAGACTCACTTTGTGGCTAAAAGTGTGTCACTGTGCAGTGTTTCTATTGGAGTGACTAATATTTTGTGTGTGTTTTGTGAGTGTGTGTGTGTACAGTGGTGGTCAGTGTGCTGTGCTGTGTTTTCCATGTGCCATGATAGTCTCTGTGGACCTTGTGCTTCACCATTAGCTGTGCCTTTGACACCTGTGTGTGTTTGTGTAAAAATTGCAGGAGTGAAGGAAAGCCTAACCCAGATTCAACTCATTCTCACTCATTCCTTCCCAGTCACCTCATTCTAAAGCCACCTCTCTACGCTCTGGCCCCAAACCATCCCAGAACCACACACACACTGACCCACTCTCTGCTCCACTGACAGTAAGGAGGATTATTTAAGATGGAAAATCATTTTTAACTAGTAAAATTAAGCCAAATGTTGGGTATACTTTACAAGTACAAGTGATCATATATACCCTAACTATGATCACTTATACTTGTAAAGTATACCCAACATTTGGCTTAATTTCACTAGCTTAACAGTGAGGGGACTCACTGTTGTGGTTTGTCACCACATCATGTGCATTACATAAACACATAATAATGTAGACATCAGAAACATGCAGCCTACTTAAATAGTTATGTTGCTTTTTGATTCTTCTTTACCTTGATTACTAGTTTATTAATCTATTATCTAGATTACTGGATTGCTTTTATTTTGTCAAACCTAATTAAGGAATTAAAAGAGGTTTACATTTACACATGCACACAAAACAACTACAAGCAGTAATTTTATATTCTAGCATTAGTCATTTTGTGTATTTGTGTGTGACTGTGTGTGTGTGTGTGTATGTCCATTTATAAGTGAGGCTAAATTTCTTACTGTTGTATGTATTTCAGAGGATACAGTTTTATGTAACAGGCTTAGCAAAAGATTTACTTCAAAAGACATTCATTAACTGAACAAGAATATTAAAACTGAGGTTTGGTCCTGAGTGAGTGAGTATGTGTTTGTATGTTCTGTATGTATTTGTGCTTTTGTTTGTTTGTATGAAAGGGACTTGGTTCCAGGGGCTTGGAAAATAAATGCATGGGTTTCTCTCTGCAAATTATTGAGGATTCAAGATCAACAGTAACTTGCAATTTCCACTGCAGAATGTGCAAGATGCTGCTGAATCCCACTTCACAACCAAATGTTTCAAGGGTTGGAACGATAACAAACCTTGTTACCATATCATACCCAGTGGTGTGAATATGTAGCCCTGTTATAGCAATGAACCTTTAGAATTATTAGTTATATGTATAGCAGAAAATACCTGTTATAGACAAGCCCCTTGTGTTTCTGGAAATAAGATGGTGTTCAAACATACACAGATGTTTTCAAATGAGTTAATACAGTCTTGTTAACAGACATATTAATAAGAAGAATATCGTGCCAACCCCACAATCACCTCACCCCTTTCACTTTTCAAGGAACACAGCAAATGATCTACTGGTCACATGTAGTTAGCAGATACTGCACAGACAATGAATGATACACTATTCCCTTTTACCTATCACTTGTACTGCTGTGTCCCAATGGAGTAACATAAAGCCTCTTTTATAATGCACCCTTTTGGGACCAGAGTGGACTACTAACAGGACATGGCTAGCAATTGATCAGTGACCATTTTAGCTCAATTTTTGGTGAAAATAAAACAGAAATCTCCCAACTCTTAACATTGGAGTTGCTTGTTTGCCACTATGTTGTCATTGCTGCAAACCAAACTAAGAAATAAGTTGAAATAAGAAGAACTTTGCACTCATTTATTTTGAAAACAGCAAATTACATTTTGTTTCTAAATACACTTTGCATTTACAATGATATAAATACTTTCAAATTAATTTTAGTCTGATATGTTCTGGAGCCCCTGGGTCAATGTTGGGCATTCCTGAGACTAAGAATAAAAGGAAAGTACTTATATTTGTCAAATCCATTCCATTCTCCAAATTAATTTGGACTTATTTTATGTGAAAGAATTTAAAATCTTGTACCATTTCTCTGAAATTGGGACATAGCTAAGCACTGCTTCTTCAGAAACAGAGCCTGTCTGTGCCTGCGTGGTGTTAGTGTTGGTCTCGCCCCTGTGTCCCCTGCAGGTTATGGTTTGGTGCAAGAGGAGCTGCTGTCCCCGGCCTCCATGCAGTACAGCCTGCCCTCACCCCTCAGCGTAGAGCCCTACTGGCAGGAGGTGTCAAGCCTCGAGTGTGCGCCCATTGCCACCACCGAAGAAGACACGCTGATGGAAATGTCGGATGTTCAGGTGTGGCCGGCGGGGGTCAGCCCCTCGCTGGTCACTGTGGAGGACTCTTCTCTTGACGGCAGCAGTCGGGCAGATGACTCAGAGGGGGCCACCCTATCCCTGCCATGTAGCTTGGGCCGGCCAAGCAGTGGAGCTAGCGGGGCCAGTGGCTCTATCATGGAACTGGAGGAAGAGGAGGAAGAAGAGGAGGAAGGGGAGGTAGAGGAGGAGGAGGCGCCACCGGAGCCGACAGTGGCTCTGGCAGAAAGAGACAGAGTTCGAGCCAGTGGCGCTGTCCCCAAGGTCAGCCTGAACGGCCAGCTCGGAGGTCAGAGGTCGGATGGGAGGAGAGGGGAGGCCTGTGCGGCTACAGCAGGAGGTGTAGGGCTGGGTTCAGGTGCAGGGCTTTGTGTTGTTGCAGGCCAGCAGCTGTACGGCCAGCACGAGGTCACAGGACTGAGTCGAGCTTCGGAGCACAACGGAGACAACCGGTAATTAATGTCACGATGTCCCCAGAGCAATCACGTACAGAGCGATCTGGTTTATGTGCTTTACTTGTCCTTTGTTCTTCAGGGTTGGTGGAGGGGGTGCTTTCCAGCCCTATCTTCCAGAGAAGGACTCACTGCAAGGCTGGGTGGGCTCAGTATCAACAGGACGGGACAGCGGTCTGCGTGTGGCCCAAGAGGCTCTGCTGACTTCGGTGTGTGACACGGGTTATTCTCATGTGCTGCGTGGGCGATTTCTACAGGGCACACAACCCTTTGACAGGGGGCTGGGCTTCTCCCATCCAGAGGCGAGGCAGCAAGTTTGGGAAAAAGAGCAGTGGCAGGGCCAGGTCAGGTTTTGACGCCGACCACCCGCCGCTTCCTGTGAGGAAACTCCAGTCCATCCAATTATTTTTTCACTAACTGATGGCAAGGAGATCATTCAGTTTGAGTTTTGCTCAAGACCATCCACAGTTTTTCACTTAACTGCACAACAATCATCAAAAAATTATGTTTTGATGAAGAGCAGTCAGATGTGTTGCACAGTACAACACATGGATATACCATATAACATTTTTGACAGTTTTTTTACATCTGCAATTGCAAATGTCCAGTTTCCTACTTTATACAGATTTATAGCGTAATCTATGTAAACACATACTACTGTGTTTTTTTACAGAGGGAAGAGAAAGAAGAATGTGCTGCTGAAACACGTATTGAGGAACATGCACCTGTGCATGCAAGAAAGGTGACTGTTGTGTAGTTCATTAGGTACCACATACCAACACCCTGTGGGGATATGTTGTATAGAATTAATGCAGTGGAGCAACCATGAAGAATCTTGTTCATCAGAGGAGACAGGAAGGTTGTAGATATACATTTAGCAGTTCGTATTCATACTGTGAATAGTATATTATTTGGAGGTGAAGTATACCATGTAACTAAGTATACTTTACATTTGAAAATGACAGACATTTAAAAATGTTCAGACTTGGTATTGAGAAGTAGTGAGCCACTACAACTGGCTCGTGGACATGTGCTACTTTCCTGCTCTAACTGTAGAGGTAACAGCAGATAACAGGTCCAAGTGTTTTCTTCCCCCTCCCTCCCTCCTTGCTCCAGGTGGGGGTGGATGTGAAAAAGACAGGGAGTCAGTCAGTGCAACGCACCAGTCTGCGGAGGGTTAAACACTGAAATACACATACTACCAGGCCTACAGGTATGGGACAGAGCAAGCACTTGTGCATCCCAGTGCTTGGAAAAGACCAAACTATGGTGCTATTGGTCTCATTAGACTCACACATATGTGTTCTTGTATCTATATATGCATAGTCCTTTTGCAGCTGTAATATACTGAGAAAACAATTGAATTTTTTGCTAATTAATTTTGCCTCTGTGTTTTGCAGGACCGTAAAGCCACTGCCAAAACATCCTCAACAAAAAAACAACCTGAACGAAAAGGAAAATGAGCAAAGGAGGAGAGGATGACAGAGACTAACAAATATAAACTACAAAGTGACATTTAGAAACCTCTTCAATATGTGACACCAGAAAACAAGGAGATACTGTCGATGATGAAAAAAAGAGGAGTTCAACTTGTAGTTTTCTAACATTTGTAAAGAAAAAACAAATCAAATAATCTAAGGCATGATTCTTTTTATAAACCGTAAATCAACTGCAAGAAAAAAGCAACAAAGTGCTTCCTGTGAACTATAATCGCATGATGACTGCTGGTGCATGCCCTTTGACCTTTTCGAACTGTCATTATCTAACTGAAGGGGTAGGAGAAACAGGACCATGGACCTTTTCGGAACATTCCCCCGACTGGAATGGTATGTGTCTGCAAGTACGAGTCCAATAACTACAGCCAAAAAAGTCTCTCCCGGAACTCTTTGGACGGTTGTGTATACGCCTCTGCTGAGCCGAACAATGCTTCTCGTACCGGACCCTCTCCCGATTAATCTCAATGTGATATATGCACTCTATGCTACGTCTCGGTGTGTATGTGTGCGTATGTGTGTAAAAAAAAAAATTCTCTAGCGCATGTGTTTATTGCTTCTGGCTTGGTGCTGAGTCCTGCCCCATGATTGGCTTACTGTCCAAGTGATGTCATGGCGTGCTCAGTGCCAGAATGAGAAAGCCACTGTGCTTCCTTGCTTGTGACTATTCCTGTCCGCGTGCGCTAATGTCTTTTCCTTTGTGGATGACGCTCGCTACTTGTATTTGTTTCATCAAATCCCGTCCACTTTGTTTTTAAGTATTGTTTGACTTTGGATAGGGAACTGAATCTCTTCACCTCGTTTTCAGACAGCAGGAATGTTTCATCTGTAAAGATATCGGTTGATCGATCGACTTGTGCAGCAGCCTCATTTTTCCATTATAGTGCGTGTCACCCTCATCCCTAGTGTCCAACAGTAGCATCAGTCTATATGCAGTCAAATCACAAGCCTTGTGGGAGTTTCCTGCATCCGGTGTTGTGCTTTTGTTTTGTTTCCAAAGGCTGGAGCTTTTCACATTTACGGTTATTCGTTTATTACAAGTTGATGCAGTGGAGAAAAAAAGAAAAAGCTGATTTATTGGGGGATACAATGAATATGAGGTTGTAGATAAACAGTAGCCAGTGCTATTAGTTTGCTAAAACATGCGACATTGGGGAATTTGGCTTGCAAGAACACTGTGATCGTCTCATTTACACTGAACCTCGTGAACTGTGAACAAACTAAACGGAGCACACAAACACATCTACACACATACATAAACTTTAACAGGACAAAATGAACTATGAGTGAACTGCAGCCTGCTCAGAGTATACTTTAGGATGTTTGGTGACTGGTCCATTGACTCCTATATTGTACATTATTAACACACATGAAGCCTATCAATATCTAGTTTAGTGTTTGTTAATTGCCTTTCTTTAAACCAAATCATTTAATGTTTTTCACTCCACTGAACACAACATGACCAAAGATGTCGCTTTTAAGTAACCACTTCTCGCTCTTAAATCAAGTGTTTAGGTATAGCTCTGGCGTGTCTTTTTCTTGCTTATCTGTCAGAAAATAGCTTAGACGTTAGAGATGGAGCTTGGCTGAACAAGTGGGTCTACACAGGACACCAATGAGCCAGTCATCAAACATCACTTGATTCTTAGAGCTAAGAGGAAGTGGGCTGTGGATAGTTTGCAACAGCAATAAAACCCCCGAATAGAGGAAAGCCAGGGTTTGTTTTGTAAAGTATTGAAAGGACCAGTATTAAAGGCTACAAAAATCCTCAGTGAAAATTCAAAACTCCAGCATTCGACAGTGTTGGGTAGCTGGTGATAGCTTCTTGAGTCAGAGATGGCACATGGTTTGGGACTGTGAAATACTTTTTTATTTTTCAGCATTAAACGTAGCAAAAATACAAACCAGGAGTAATTATGAAGTAGTCGCTGCTGCTTGAAGAGGGAAACCAATGAGTTGAATTTTATTTTTGTGAGGTTTTGTTTTGCTATTCTCCTAACACTGTCATCCATGTATGTGTCCTGGGTCTGTTTCCCTCCTTATGCAGAAGCTTGTTTACTCCCCAATGGCAGCACCATGAAGGGGTTATATCATAGTAGCACACAATTCCTGAATATCCAAACATGTGTAACCCAGAAGTACTGTAAACGCTACTGTAGCCTGAATGGCACACTGAATGAATGAATACATCAGTTACACCTGTACATATTTGGTTGATAGTATTCTGCACATTTGTTACATATCGCATGTTTTCCACTGTTACTCCACTCAGGTCTTTTTTTTCCCAGTTCTGCTCCTTCAGAAGTTTTCATTTTATTTTCCAAGTCTCCCAAGTTCTCAAAGACAGGTCTGGAATCCAAGTGTGTTTTAACAGGACATTTCTGGTGTTAGGGCTGGAAGCATGAGAGTGATGATGTGTGTGTGGTCAAAGAGCTTCATTATTCAGATAAAACCAAAAATGATTAGGTTTTGTGCATTTGGCCAGCCATTGCCTTGCCCTCCACTGAAAGGAACAGAGAAAAGCTTATATCTCTGTCCTTTGTGCTCCACTGGAGAATCATGATTTTGAATAGATAGAGAAATTGCAAGTTGAGGTTTAAATTTGTGACCTAAAGGGATTATATGTAGTTTTGACATTGTCCTGTTCATTCTTCTGTAATTTGTGGATATACTGTTATTGCAGATGACCCTAAAGCATCGGCCCAACTTTCTCACTGCAGGGTAGACAGTTTCTTATCTGGGGTGGGGTGACCAGATCATTACAAACTAGTCTGTTAATGTGAGACAAAGTGGGATAACTTACTTAGTTTCCTCTGACAAAAGAGTCTCATTGTACTGACCTTAATTATAGTCTTTTCCCTCTGTCTCCTTTTTTACACTGTTTCCATGAGCTGTCACTCAAACTGCACTCCACTTAAATAAAGCTGATTGATTGGCAGCCCTGGAATGAAGGTCTTAACTACTGGACCATAAAGCAGAGTGTACACAAAGTGAGACATCTGGTCACCCTAACCTGGGAAAGTCTCCACTCACAACAATGTCAAGACATCGTAATAGGCCACTGTCATAAAGGAACCTCCCATTTCAACCTGATTAAAAGTGGCAACTAAAACTTTGACATTTTATATTTTGAGTTATAGACTCTTCTTCTATGACTCATTAGAGTTAAATCTACATATATCCCCTTTTAAAGATCCTAGTTTTATCCTTGTTATTAAAAAAGTATGTATATGCAAATCTAAAAGTGTACTCTTGACCTTTAATATGTCTGACACTATCTACAATCAAAGTAATCTTTATTAATATAAGATCATAATCACTGTAGAGCACATTCATGAGTCACAGACATGTTTGATCTGGATTTTCAAAAAAGAATTGACTCTAGTCGTGAACCAGTGCACTAAGACTAATTGGACTCGTCTATACTGTGTGACTGGTGTGTGCGTGTCTACAGTGGACCGGGTTATGAGACATGAGAGGATGTGTCACCTGCTGAGATGTATTTGAGAAAGAGTATTGTAAAATTTGAATTGTGAAAAGAATAGAGTTCACCTATACTCCTTTAGAATGGATACATGACAATGTAAACGCAATATCATATTAGTCTATCCTAAGGAATGCAACTGCGCACATGCACAAAAAAAAAATGTTTTTATGACAATGTATGTATAAATATATGATAAAGTATATTTAATTAGAATGCTATGCACCCTCATATAGTTGTTCTGGATGTTCTTTAAGCATTATGTAGTCTAAGCATACACCCTCGTCATGGGGAATGTAGAGGCTTTGTAGCTATGACCACTTGTTTTCTTTTATATGGTCCTGGAGAGGAGAAACAACCGTGAACATGTATACAAGCCTTTCAATCAGAGTCATTCTGACATGAAGATATGTATAGATCATCTCTACCCTGTACACCAGCTCAAAACATTTACAGAAATAATAAAGATGTGACATACTTGACTTTCTTTTTTCACTGTGGTGATTTGGGGAGGTTTCTGTTGTTGATACATCTCAGAGAAAAAGATCACATCATCTCTATATTTATTTATTTACTAATAACTATTTGTGCAAAGAATAGAAAAAAAGATGATGTGGTCTTTAATAATCAGTCCCTATAGAAGAATAGAGTGAAATAAGAAGATTCACTAGTTTTTATCCACAAAAAAATAGCCATACAAGGAAAGTCTCAATAGAAATAATTTGAATATTTTTGTCCATGTAAATTTATACATATATAGATATATATATATAGAGAGAGAGAGAGCGACAGTATATGTTAAAATACTGGCTCTATGTTTAGCCAACGGTACAGAACACAGCAACGAAAGTTTCTTAATACTTCTTCCACCAATCTACTCCATATGACTTTTTATTTCTAGAATACGCTGAATATATATATTTTTTTTTAAGTGAAAAAACAATCTGTAAGTAATCTCCTGGATCTTTATATATATATATATATATATATATATATATATATATATATATATATATATATATATTCACTTACGTTTTTCTTATCTATCATATTTATTTAATTAAACGTATTTATTGCCTGAAATCGCAGTGCGTAAAAAAAACTACAACTCTCCCAGTGTGACGCCCCTGGCCTCAGCCAATCACAGCGCTCGGCTCCACGTGCTGTTTTGGAGGAAGTGCTCGGTGTTTTGGGTTGGCGCAGACCACGTGTTTGTCACAGCACAAGGTCTCCCCTTCGCCTGCCACGCCAACACGACGCCTTTTTCCTTCGTCCGTGGAGCGTTAGCCTTCAGCGCGGTCTTGTTCGACATGTCTGCGGGAAGCCAGGGCACCAGAAGCCGGGACATCCCAGCTGTCAGGCGGGTTGCTATCCTCGATGCGGCTCACATGCCCCAGGAGTACTCCAGCACTCCGGGGGGGACACTGTTCAGCACCACGCCCGGAGGTAACGTCCTGGCTCGTTCATACAGAATATTCACAAAGTACAAGTCACTCCATGAGAATTATCAACGACTTAATTAATGATGCAATGTCCTCGTGAAATAGGAACCTGTTATTTTGCAAGACTGCGTCGCCTTGCAGCTATGACCAAAATATGGCTCCAGTACTAAGACAGGACTAACTTATTTATATCCAAAAGCACTTCTCTACATTTACATCTGATTTATTTACTGACATAAACACTTAATAAACACTGTCAGCTGCTTTGACCTGGGCTCCTTGTGTGTCCAGTTGATACAGCACCACCTTTACTCTCTTTAACCAGGTCAAGGGTTAACTAGATATTGTACATGCACTTTGAAAACTTGAAAACCTTTTTTTTTTTTCATTATTGTGTTATAAAACCTTAATGAATCCAATATACATCCGGTATTGTCCAATATGAACATAAAAGATAAGATTCATATTTTGCCTGAAATGCTTCATATCATAATATTCATAATCTGTCATAACTAAGATAATAGAAGTATAAATTTACTGCGGGGGCCATTATCAGTTCCTCCTTTTAAAATAAGTGCACCTATTACTTTTACAGTAGCTCTCACGTCATAAAATGAACTCCACGTGATATTATATCTGTGTAGTAATGAGTTTTTTTCAATCAACAGCTGGCATCAGAATGCAGTATCAGTCTGTTAAACAGTGTATGGATCGAGCACACAGTCCTCAGTCATAGTCTATTTATAGTGTATTCTTACTATTGCAGTCTGTTATTGAAGCATCACATGTTTTCTGGATAAATATACACTGAAAAACAGTGGAATTAGGCAGTTAGTCACACTTGAAGTGTTCGTCCTGGAGCAGATTTCAGTTGCTGCTGCAGTGGTTTATGTATTTCTGAGAACATCTATTAATTGCACTTGGACGTCAGCCTAAAAAATGTCAGATTAAGCATTACATTTACCTCAGGCCTGCAGTTGGTTGTCACAGAGACCTTGGAAAAGCCTGTTATGAAGTTGCAAAGTAAAGAAACAAATGTTGTGGGAAAGCTGACACACACTGCACATGTTCATTAGAACCGATACCACGGCCGTCCCGTAAGCCTTACAGGTTTCATTTTGTCCGATAACGCAGAAGTGGGACACTAAAGGTATGTCACATATAGATACCACTGAAAAAGAAATAGGTCAGCATCTGTGGGCATGTAAAGGCACGTATAGAGTTGTGCTGTAGAGTGTGGGAACAAGTCACATGCAAGAAAAACAGTCTTAAGTGTCTGTAGCACTATATAAAGATAAATACAAAGTTGAATTGAAACTGACATTATTTAGAATGGGACACTGCTTAAACAGATTTTGGGATATTTTGGGTTTGAAGCTCAGCTGCGGCCAGTTTCCTTTCTAAGACTCTTTCTATCCTTTGTTTCTTGTTTAGCCACTGTCTCGTGTCTGATATAAAGGTTAAAAGCCTAATAAAAAACAAGATTTTATGAATGAGATTCCGTTGTATATTTATATTATTAGTATAATGAATACTGGACATACTGCTTCTACCTGTTTTTCTATGAACACAGGCCATGACTTGAAAATCAAAAACAAAATGACCATATTTGTCTTTCTGTGTTTCTATTTTTCAGGAACCAGAATCATCTATGACAGGAAATTCCTGCTGCAGTGTCGGACCTCCCCTCTGACTCGGACCCCTCCCAACCTGCCAGACATCCCAGGAGTGACCAGGCCTCTCAAAGTTTCTACAACCCAACCAGAACCGACAGTCAGCAACAACAATGACCACAGCCAGGAGGAAGAGGGAGCAGGTAAACCCTTTTCTCAGTTTGATTTAATTCAGTAGTTTGTGTGTGTTTAACAGCACTGGATGGCTCTTCTCAGGAGACGAGGCCCAGTTTGAAATGGACATCTGAGAAGTTACCTGTCAGGATGAACGGCACTCGGCAAATGTTTTCATTATTTGTTGTTTACTGCTATGAGATGTGTTAGTGGCACCGTGAAGCCCAGTTTTACTAAACTGTAATCAGTTGAGACAGCGTTTTGTACTGTTGAGTGTTAATGCAACACTATTGATGCAATTTTGTCTTCACTTGAAGAGGCATCTTTTGGTTTAACAAAGTCATTAAGATTTTAGTCATTTTGATGCCTTAAATGATTTGTAGTTTTTATTCAAATAACATTTTACTCTTTGATATTTATAGTTTAAAGACTATACAGACTACAACATACTGGTCATTGGGAAGTTGTTGTTGTGATCACCTTGTTTGTGTCATCTTCTCTTTAGTCAAATAATGTGGTGTTGATTTATTTGATCAGTTGTAATCTGTATCAATCAATCAATTTGCTGCTGGATTTTATCAGGATGTTACATCCAAAACTCAGATGAGTTGTTTCTAAAATGCTGTAACTTGTACTATATTTTACTTGAATAAATAAAGAGATGTTTATATGACATTAAATTCATGCTAATTATTCTAATTTCACTACAACCATGGTACTTTCTGCCATATCCTTGGTAGCAGCAGCAAGAACTATCATGTAGGGAAATCCACAGGGACCATCAACCTCTTACTATTGCCTTAGTACCAAAATTGCAATCACTACCAACAACAAAAATGGAAATGAAAGAAAAGTTAACGAACACAAATTAGCCCATTGCTAAGATAAGAAATAATTTATTGAATTAAAGGATATTACACAAAATGGGTCAATGTGACCCAGATATCTAGAATTAATAAAGCGCTTACACCATTATGACATCAATCTCAATTGCATTTGAACATTTTATCGATCTGTAGTGCTTCAGTCATTCTGTTGTGTTGCTGTATATTCACTGGTTAATCCATAAATATATTGTTAGGAATTACAGCTTTCTTAAACCGTAATCCTCTTGAATTACATTTGGTCTCCTTAATAAATGTGTTCATAACTATATTTACAAAAAGTAGCAGTTAAATAATTAATAGAGCAGCCTCCTTGAATGTCCTGCATTACAGCAAAGCCTCTGCCCCAGTTGGACATTTCTGTCAAGTGCCTTTGGCTTCTTCCACTTTGCGCTTGTGGGAGATTTGTGGCTACATCCACAGTGAGTTCAATGTCTAGTCTCTGTAAAAGGCTTACAGAGCTTTCTCAGTGGCAGCCACACTCCTCCACAATCATGTTCTCATGATGCCTCATGACCATCTTCCCATTCTCGAAGTACAACATGGAGAGAGGCGCCAGGCGAGTGGGAACACAGGACACACAGGGCACTTTGTCCGGGTGGTGAAGTTTCAGCAGGCTCTGGAGAGAGAAATAAAGGGCTCATCAGAACATTTGCTACAAATGACAGACAGCCACATCAACAGTAAGCCAAATAATGTTTGTTAAAAAGTGCATCTTACCTGCATGTAAGCATGGTTGGTGGGGGTGAAGGTCTCGTCTACAGGAGTAGGGCAGCTGCCTTCACAGCGGAAAGCGTTGTAGCGTTTGGGATACACAATCCACTCACTCCAGCCGAGCTTCTCAAAGTCCACCCACATGTCCACCTTCCTGCACAGGGGGCTCTTGTTATCCTCTGAGGGCTTACTGGCAGGACCGGCCCCTGCTACCCCTCTCCTCTGGTGCTGGTTGTGGTGCTTCTGGTGCCTCTTGGTCCTGTGGCTCCTCCTGGAGCTGCTCTCCAGCTGGACGTACTTGGAGTGCTCGGCTGTGCGGATGAGAGTTGGTGCACGCTGACTGTTGGAGTTCTGCCTCGTGAAGACCACCATCATGACCCGGTCAGTTGTAGAGTGCTGAACACCCTCCTGGTTTTCAGCCTGGACCTCCTCAGGCCTCTGTGTGGAGTACCCATCCTGCAGCCAGCCCTGCAGCATCTCCGTCATGTTGAACACCTTCCAGGAGGACGGAGTCACCATGGAGCTGGGCTTAGCTCGGACACGGCCCAGAAACTGCCGGTCCTCTGAGCACTGTGGGCCTGTGCAGTGGTGGTAGATGTCCACAGAGGCCTGGGACGATTCGCTGAAGGCAGGAAGGCGGATACGAAGCTCAGCCAGTTGGACATTATCACTTGCAGACACAGAGGACACATCAAAGGTGACTGACCACCGGTTTCCAATCTCATGACAACCTGAAGGAGATGAGAGAAGAAATTATTAGACTAATGAGGAATTTTATAATGACTAAGTTTCAGTTCAACTATGATTAGATTAAAATAAAGTTTATCAAACCACACCCATAATTAGCAGAAAAGAATGCCCCCATTTGCCAACAATATACAGCTTAAGAACAACTGAAAGCATATAATAAATACATACTCTTAGCGACAAGGCTGGTGACGGAGTCCGAGTCGTGCAGACCCGGGTTTTCCTCTGTCTTGGTTCGGCCCAAGCCAAACTCGGAGCTCCTGGTGCGGTCCTCGGTGAGCATGGTGCGGTAGAGCTGCATCATGAAGAGGGGCAGCCTGCTGGACTGGTGCCGGGACCCTGCGCCCCTTTCACGGAGCACTGCGATCGGATGCATCCCAGAGAAATGGTGCGAGCCCATAACCAGAACCAAATCCACCAAGAGAGTAAAGAGAGCCAGAGATAGATCCATTGCGCGTTCCTTCAGTATTCCTCTAGATGTTGTTGCTTGTAGAGATAGATGCCAAATGCTGCGGATAAGAAGCGCTGGGTCGGTTTTATACGCCCAGCAAAGTGGACCATCTGACGGCCTTTGAAGTGCACTGTCAGGGCGTGTGTGATCCACGAGGGTGCGCACAGAGCCGCGGTGCTTATGGATCGAAACCAATTTGTCTTTGTAGTGGAGCAGGTGTGAAAAGTAGATCAGGTCGTTACTCTGAGTGTTGTTGTTTTGTATATTAGATATTCTTTTGATAAGACCTCATGACAATCATATTAGTTAAGGAGATTAAGAGATGCACCACTGCGCTCTGATTAATGGGACTTAATCAGAAACCACTTTCACGGCCGTGACCTTTTGTTGGAGAAATGGGACTCATGTGAAAAGAAACTAGCACTGGAATATGTTTAAACGTTTAGTTCTGGCCTACACGTGAATAAATATTTTATTTAACATTGCATTTTTGTCTTTAAAGCCTCGGAAACAAAAGTAAATTTTTGTTAGAGCCTTTTTTTTTATTACCATTTGTCATTATAGAATAGCCTAGCTTACAACAAGACCTGGCTTTTATTCTGAAAACTGGACCATAATTTACGTGGAAGTAGGCTTATTAGTGTCATAAAGTGATTTATGAAGTAAAAGCGACATAATTATTACACTTTGTTTTTGTGTATCTTAATAAGGTGCAATAAAATAACATTTAAAACAATCTGTTGCAAACTGCCACGAGTCATACGTTTATGAGTCGTATTATACACAAACATTTTCTGTATTTGGAGATTTAATGAATAACTATAAATAATTATAAAGGTAATAATTACATATAAATGATTTTAAAAATATAACTTTTGCTTCATTATCATGTCCCGTTAAGCTAGGCTAATATGAAAATAATTAGCCTAAAATCATCAGTTTTCTATCAAATTGATTGAATAGAATTGACGAAAAAGTAAATATATATATGTATTAGCCTAAGAATAAAATAATTATCGATAACATCAAAAAAACGTTTTTGTAAATTGAAGCTATTTATTTAGCCCACAACACGAAATGATAGCATTGAAACCACTGCCACTAGCCACTGCATTCCATGAGACGAGAGATGCAGTCAGAGCTGTCTTTTGCCTTTGTAGTCTCTATTAAAGCACAACTGAATATGAATTTAAAGGCTTAGGCCACAAGATCAAACCTTTTCTGTTTTAATGTTGGCTTTGGTTTGACGGGCTGACATGATGTGTGACCTTAATGGCGCTGATGGAGGGTCATTCATGAGACAAACTGGACACTTGAGCTCAAAGGAGACAACAAAGGGCTGTGGGCTGAGTGGAAAAGCCTCAGTGTTATTGAAGAATATGATCTGTCGAAAAAACTTAACAAGCCTTGAGAATCACTACATCTACTTCCTTTCAGGTGACTACTTCAAATGCTTTTTTTTATCTTATTTATCCTGTGATGTAATGGATTTTGATTGGAGCGCTTTCAACTGAAATCAGAAGATAGGCTACAGGACCAAAACTTTGCATACACCGGCAGTATATAAAGAGAAATACATAGATAAATTGAAACTGCCATTATTTGAATGGGAGGTTACTTAAACAGATTATTGGGTTGTAAACTTTTGCTGTGATACATTTAAAGTATACGCACAGTGCCATGAAAAAGTGTTTGCCCCCTTCCTGATTTCTTTTTTTTTTTTTTTGCACATTTGTCACACTTAAATGTTTCAGATCATCAAATAAATGTAAATACTAGACGAAGATAACTCAAATAGAAAAACAATAACCTACCTAGACCTATGTGATTTATATATTTCACACAGTCTTCTGTTTTCGATAACCCTGTCCACTAGAGCCGTTATATGAACTTCTTTTTCCTCCATTTCGCCCTTTCTTTGCCAACAACATGACTACGGGATCATTATGACAACTGATGAGTTACTGAAAGGCCTGATAACGAGTTTATGCTTAAAACTCCCATGCCACTCATTCAAGCCAGTGCCCTAAACCAGCTCACGTCAAACAATAAAAAATATTACTAAATTTCCCAAATTAAACAAACAAAAGGCTCGGTAATAGCAATTTACATTTTTAAGTTTATTTTTTAAGCAGATAAGTGAATTGAGAACCTATATTTACAATGGCGTCTTGGCCAAGAGGCAGCACAAAAACACAAAAACAATTAGATAAAATAGTTTAAGGTAGATTTATTCGTAGCAAGAAATACACTTTCATACAATATAATATCATTCAGAAAATTAAGCGCAGAATGCAATCTTTACAACAAATATGACAATGGCAATGTGTAGGCTACAATAAATAAATAAATTAAATAAATAAATAATCTATACATTAAAAAGTGAAATTAAAAAACTGTTTAAAAACTAAATCATAATGTATACGACCGCGAGCAAACACGTTTAGCCTACGTTGGCTAACCCACATTCAGGTTTCCCCAACCAACAGCTAGGCTATTTAACCACAGCCTAAACTATGATTTATTTTAGCTTACACATGTAGTGCATACTTCTACTAATGAGGTAGCGTGTCAAAAGTCATGTGACTGAGACCTGTCCACAGCCCTACTGTAAGTTCCAGTGTGTAACCACCACCCCGACCCCACACAGACCCCACACAGACCCACACCTGCAGCCGAGCGCTCATTAAAGCCTTTGGTCCCAGCTGCTGCCGTTTGTCCCACGCGTCTGTGCCAAGATGGACCTACGGCACTTCATTTGTTTGGTCTTTTTAACCAGGCTGAGACATTTCGCAGGTGGGTAAACTGTGTTTTTACATGTTCAACTGTGAGACTATAGCATAACAATTGACTTGTATTACATTTGTTTTAGATAATATCTTTTACTTGACTTGACGCGCAAATCCAACCAATAACAAAAAGATAATGTGGCTATTTTTAAGCTGGCTAAACTTTGCGTAGACCTATGTAGGTCTAACAATTAAAACAAACGCCTCCTTGCTTCAGGTTTCTCATTGTATGTATTTATTTATTTGTTTAATTATTTTATTATTTACAGCGTAGGTACCAGAACAAACAGGAGGTGGTGGGAAAGTTCACATTGTTTAGAGGCCACAGAGTTAATGAATAAAATTCAAGTGTCAGGTCCGATATAGTGAAAGAAGGGAGGCCACACTTTGTAGAACTGGTCTGTACTGGTGAATGATGTTAGTAAGATATTCCAGAGCAATTAACTCACTATTTATTAAATGTAGCTAATTGTGAAGACTACCTTTACACTCTGCCAAGGTAGTATATTATTTAGACGATAAAACTTTTTCCACAATGTAGTCACTAAATCAATATGATCCCCCAAAGAAGTCACTGATCCACCTTTGGAGTTGCACTTTAATTGTGAACATTTGTTTGTTCTTTCAATAAATGTACAGCACAGTGCATTTCATTATTGGAGAATGTTGATTTGAAAGACTCTTAAGTCACATGAATAGCATAGCCATATTACTTGTTTATCCGTCCTTATGCTCAGTTTGCCAGATTGTTGCATGTCATCCTGGACAGTGGCAGTGTGACGATGGAAACTGCATCCCTGGTTTGTGGAGATGTGATGGCGAAGGAGACTGTCTTGATGGATCAGATGAAATGGACTGCGATGGTAGGTAGTCTCTTTAACCAATACTGTGAACCTTTTCATTTTTAAAAACTTTTCTATCGCTCCTCCAGGCTCCCCGGTCTGTCCCCGGGGCCAGTTTTCATGTGTTGACTCTGTAGACTGTGTGGACATGTCAGCTCGTTGTGATGGGAAAAAACAGTGTCCTACTGGGTATGACGAGGAAAACTGTGCTCACAAATTTGGCTGTTTGGACATCGACTGGACCTGTAGGAACAACATGTGCATCCCAAAGGAACTGCGCTGCAATGGAGAGAATGACTGCTTGGATAACTCTGATGAACAGGACTGTGGTGAGAAATTGAGAGACTGTTTGTATATATATTGTTTCATTGTCATAAAATAAAAGCAGATTAGAAACGGGGAAATGACATTTACTTTTAATGTTATTGAAATCAATTAAAAAAAACTCAAACAGAAAAATTAACATGAGGAGAAAGATAATAAGTAGTGATGGTCTACACAGGTCTGTGCAGTAAAGATGCCATAAGGTGTCCTGAAGGGACATGTCTGTCTGCTGAGAAGAGGTGTGACAGGACAGTGGACTGTGCAGATGGAAGGGATGAGCCCAACACATGTGGTGAGAGGCAATGTGTTGGATTAGACTAAAGTTACTCTTCAAAGCGTAGTACACACTGTGATCTCTGTCGGTAAATGATATGTTCACATATTTCCTACAGGACGCATTTGTTCTTTAAACAACGGTGGCTGTAGCCATGAGTGTACTGATGAACCCTGGGGAGCTTTGTGTGCTTGTCCAGTTGGATATGAACTTTCTAATGATGGAGAAATCTGTAATGGTGTGCTCAGCTTTTACTCACATTGCTTGTTATGAAGACTGGCTATTTTTCATTTGAATGCAAATTCTCATAGAGATGTTTGTCTTCTCAGATGTGGATGAGTGCTCCCTGCCTTATGCCCCCTGTATGCACTACTGCACTAATACTGTGGGATCATACTATTGCCACTGCAGAGAAGGTTTCACATTGAGCAAAGGCTCTGAGTGTTTAGCAACAGGTAATGCCACATAGTTTAAAACTTCAAGTGAGATAGTCACCTTTTTAGTCTCCTTTGATCTTGACAATGACATCAAGAAATTCTGTAAGTTCAAACAAGGTAAAACTGGATCAATGGAGCTTATCTTTTAGGTTTAAAATTAAAACTAACACTGTGCTGTAGACACTTCTATTTTATTTATTTTTTGTTAATTTGTATATAAACTGACTCCTCCCTTGCATACAGCTAATGTTACTCGACTAGTGACAGTACAACAGACTTCTCTGGGGCTTTTGGATGTAACATCTCGGCACTTTGAGGTTGTCCAGCTTGCTGTGTTTAAGCCAGTGGCCTTGGCGTTTGACCTCTCCAGAGCCTTGTACTACTGGGCTGACGGCCATGGCAGTATTCACAAGAGTGATGGGCAACAGACCTCTACCATATTCAGTGGTTTGTTTCCTTACAAATCTGGTATGCATTTTATCTACAATTTGTTTCTAATATTTTTCTCTTTATTTAGGAAAACCTGGGATCAAAGGTTTAGCTTGTGATTGGCTCAATGGACAACTCTACTGGAGCAATTGGGAAACTAAAACAATCTACATGCAGACAGCAGATGGAAAGAGTTACACCACTGTATTAAGCAAAAACATTAACCCATCTGACTTGGTGCTTTTGCCTGAAGAGAGGTAAGCTTTTTACACAATATCCAGTTAAAAACAAATCATTTCTTTCAAAAACAGAAACAAATTACTTTCCACTTTTAAGCCAAAGTTTGTCTGTAGTTGAGGTGTCCAAAAGAATGTTGTGCTTCCAAAAAAATCTCCTAGTTTTTCTTTTCTTGAATATTATGTTTCACAAAACATGAACAATATGACATACAAGTTTAGTTGCCAGTCCTAGAAAGTATGAGTGGGAATTAAGAATTAAAGCAGTGTTTCCATTTTGCATCCCAGTTTAATGTTCTGGATGGATGCTGGGCCAGGTGACAGGGTAACTATTGAGAAGTCCTGGATGGATGGGTCAGACAGAAGCACTCTGACAGTGCTCACTGCTCAGGCTGCTCACAGCCTCACTGCTGACATAGCTGCCAATAGGCTCTTCTGGATCAGCGACTCTAAGAAGGTCAGAGGAAAGACTAGTACATATACATTTACTCTAAAAACAAATCAACACATTTACAGATCACTTGTAAATAATGTATTTGTAAATCATGGTTAGATCTTTGTCTGACAATTACATTGACACAATTTGTAAACAAAATATTGTTAAAGTAAACTTTAGATATTATAGTGCCACTTAAGATTGTGGTAGGAAGTTTAAGACATAAAAGCAGTAGAGCAAATGTATCTGTTGCATCCAATGGACAGTTTAATTTAACGTCTGATTTCTCCAGTCTATAGAGACGGTGAAGGCAGACGGGAGTGGCCGCTATTCCTTCCCAGGAGTGTTTAGACAAAAACTTGCACTAAGTCTAGCTGTGTTTGAGCAATTCTTCTACTTTGCTGATGAAAAAGGACTATGGCAGGCTCCACAGAAGAGTCCAAACCAGAGGAAACTGATCTGGAAAGAATCTCTGGCTTTGATAAGTGTTTTCAATGAGCTACAACAACCTCAGGGTATTGTGTTTTATTAACCTCAGTTTTTATTATATACAAAAAGAAACAAAAAATGTAACATTACAAAATATCTTGTTTTCAATTAGGTTCTTCTGCATGTAAAACAGCTCAGTGTGACATCTGCCTCCTTACTAAAAGCACCTCTGTGGGATTCACATGCACTTGCCCAAACTCCAAAGTACTTCTGCCTAGTGGGAAGTGTGAATGTAAGTTTACCAAATGTTCCTGTTTATTTCTCTTTTATAAAGGTTTAGTTGTATCAGACTGATTTTAAGGCCAAGTAGCTCACCACCTAAACCAAATCTTGGATTAGTCTTAGTCCATACTTACTTAAAACTAACATGTCTTGCCATACCCTCTGAAGAAACATTTTCATTGTTTGTTCCTACAGATCCAAGATTTGTATATGGGACATTTCATTCTGTCAACTTTGTAGAGTTTAAGGACACAGAAGCCACTGAAGTTCAGCTGTTCACAACAGATGAGGGCATCCTGTCATTTGATGTGGACTGGTACAGAGACTGGTTTTACTGGGCAAACCAAACCGGCCATGTAAAGCGCACCAGTCTGACCCAGGTCAAGACTGAAATAATACAGACACCTTTGCCAGGTTACATAACTAGCAATTAAAATTTTAAAGCAACTTTAAACATGTAACAAAATAAACATTAGGACATTTTAGGACAGACTTACTGATGAATAACTCTTTATTATCCCATAGTTTGTCTGATTAAAGTGGATCAAAGAAGTGGAAACTTGTATTGGGTGTCATGTGACCGAAAGAGCATCAGTGTGATCACAGCCGACGGCCAATACACCCAGAAACGATACGACACTCAAAGAGAGATTGGAGACCTTTACCTGGATTGGCTAAGGGGTGGGGTCCTGTGGCTGGAGGAAGATAGCATCTTTACCATGAGCATGATGGGAGGCAAACCCACAGCCCTGCTCCTCTTGGGAAGAGACGTAGGGACTGTTGCCTTTGACCTCAGGGCCAATAGTCTTCTCTGGAACTCAAAACCATCAGGTAATCAAACATGTTTTACTATAAATATGTAAACAATCACTATTTTTATACAATTCAACCAAATTGTCAAGCAGTGCTTACAATCTTTGGATATGAACTGCATAAAACTCTGTGGTGACTTGAACTTCATTCTTCTTCTTCTAGGCTTAGTAACAATGAGTTTGTTGTGGGAAAGAAGCCATGTTGTTGGTAAAAGATGGAACATTTCTGGATCTGTAGTTTTTGCTTTGGAGCCTTTCCTCTTGTCTCTTTCTGACAACACCTTGACTCTTTGGGATCGACGTGATGGAAGAGCCATCAAGTCGATGACTGTCCAAAGCCATGTGCTCAGTGTGATCGGTGCGCTTAAAGAACTTCACACAGGTTAGAAAAGATTTCTCAATGTTAAAGTACGTTCCTATGATTTATTGAAGTGCCCAGAAAAGGCTATGTTTGAATTTACTTCATCTGTACCAACTAGATGCCACAGAGCAGAACTTGAGTCCATCATCACTGGCTGATGCATCCACTTTAGCATCATCTTCTGCATCAACTTTATCAACCTGCAAAAGCCCCTCACTGCTCTGTCCTCAGTCATCTGTTTCCCTCTGCATTTCCTCAAGCCAAGTTTGTGATGGGATCAAACACTGTCCTGATGGATTTGATGAAAAAAACTGTGTCAAAAGATGTGCCTCAAAAAGTAAAGCAAAAGTTTGAATTTTTAATCTAAAATGTCTTTATTTGTTCTCAGAAATGTCATACTTTGATCATGCCCATGTATCATTATTCTTTTTTCCATGGTGTCCTGGTTACAATTAATTTTAGTTCAACAATGTTACTCCAGGTGACTTCCGCTGCAAAGATCGCAGGAGCTGTGTCTCTCAGAGTCTGGTTTGTGATGGTCGGGCTCATTGCCTCGATGGCTCTGATGAAATGAACTGTCCAAGTTTAGATCCTCAAACCAGTCCACCCCGTCTCCTGAAGTGTCGTATTGGCTCCAGAATGTGTCGGGATGGGACAGAATGTGTTCTCTTCAGTCATGTTTGTGATGGACAGAAAGACTGCAAGGATGGATCTGATGAAGATGAATGTGGTGAGTTAAAGGAGACATTACCAGAAGTTTTTTTTAACTTTTCATCATTTTCCAAAATAACATTTTAGCATTAACCAAACCAGTAGACAGCAGTCTTAAATAGGTAAATGCAATATGCATTTTTTTATATCTTTTCTAATGAAATAAAAAGTAAATGTATATCAAAATATATTGTCTGTTGCAAAACAGAAACAAGGACATCTGTTATTGAATGTAAATGAGAAAGAGATGTCTGAAAAAGTATAAAGAAAGCAAAAAAGATTGTGAATGATCACATTTAAATGCTTACATTAAAATTCTGTGTTCTCCTTAGATTCTGCAGAACCTGCTGCCAGTGCTCTTGGGGATAATCGTCTAGTGATAGAACCACCACCACCACCAACTCAACCAGTTACTCAGCCTGTGACCACACCATCCTGTAGGAGCCCTTCAGTCCTCTGTCCTGATTCATCTGTGTGCATTCTTCAGACTCAGTTTTGTGATGGGAAGAAGGATTGTCCTGATGGATCAGATGAGAAATGTGTCAAAAGATGTCCATATATGAGTATGTATTCAGCCATATTAAGTATTCACAGTGCACTCAATATTTAATTTAATCTTTATTGTGCCCCAATATTCAGAGCCTAAAATATCCTCTAATATTTATTATTTTTATTTGTTTTAAGCTGACTTCCGCTGCAAAGACCGCAGGAGCTGTGTCTCTCAGAGTCTGGTTTGTGATGGTCGGGCTCATTGCCTCGATGGCTCCGATGAAATGAACTGTCCAAGTTTAGATCCTCCAACCAGTCCACCCCGTCTCCTGAAGTGTCGTATTGGCTCCAGACTCTGTCAAGATGGGACAGAATGTGTTCTCTTCAGTCATGTTTGTGATGGACAGAGCGATTGCAAGGATGGATCTGATGAAAATGAATGTGGTGAGTCAAAGGAGAAGTAAACAGGTAAATGCAACATTATCAGGCTGACAGCAATCATCCATCCAACATATGACTCCTGTAGTGGGACTTGTTGTTGCTCCCTAATATGTTTTCTAATGAAAGTGGTTATGTATTGACATTTATGTTGTTTGTTGCAAAAGAGAGAAACGCAAATGGCTGTTATTGAATATAGCAGTGATGTCTGAAAAGGTATAAAGTTAGTTAACTATAATTTAATTACTGTTTTAAAAAAAAATCACTTTTCATTTCAAAGACATAAAACTAAGCATTTTCTTTAAAAGTGTCAAAAGCAAAAAGAATCAGATTGTGAATGATCACTGCTTACATTAAAATTCTGTGTTCTCCTTAGATTCTGCAGAACCTGCTGCCAGTGCTCTTGGGGATAATCGTCTAGTGATAGAACCACCAACTCAACCAGTTACTCAGCCTGTGACCACACCATCCTGTAGGAGCCCTTCAGTCCTCTGTCCTGATTCATCTGTGTGCATTCTTCAGACTCAGTTTTGTGACGGAATGAAGGATTGTCCCGATGGATCAGATGAGAAATGTATCAAAAGATGTCCATATAGGAGTATGTATTCACTATGTTAAAAGTAGTCACAATCCACTCAGTATTTAGTTGAAGCTTTGTGTGCTAATATTTCTGTCTTTAAGCAGACTTTCGCTGCAAAGATCGCAGGAGCTGTGTCCCTCAGAGTCTGGTTTGTGATGGTCGGGCTCATTGCCTCGATGGCTCCGATGAAGTGAACTGTCCAAGTTTTGCTCCCCCAACCACCCCACCCCATGTCCTGAAGTGTCGTATTGGTTCCAGACTCTGTCGAGATGGGACAGAATGTGTTCTCTTCAGTCATGTTTGTGATGGACAGAGAGACTGTCAGGATGGCTCTGATGAGGATGAAAATGAATGCAGTAAGTACAGCAGGGATGACAGATTACACATATACTATAAAGTAATTAGTTCATGCATTTAAAATCTTCAAATCAGTTAGTTAAAATATGCAGTTAACTTACTTAACTTACAGATGTCCATATCAGCTGTGGTATTTGGACACTTTTTGTACTTGCCACTCAGAAATCTATGGTTTTGTTGATGCCAATTACATGTTATTTATTTTCGTTCACTGTATACATCTTTTTTACACTGGCATTTGTTTAAGAACTCTTGGATTACTGGATGTGTTTGTGCAGTTTAATAATTCTATAGCATGCTTGAATTTGTAAGATTTAAATTTGCAGTTCTTTGTTGGACCTCTAATATTGATGCTTTTCTGTCAGTATTTGTTGTAATTTGAGTGTTTATTTCTAGATGGTGCAGAAACTGACACTGAAACTCTGGCAGAAAACCCTCCTTTGAGAAAACCAGCAATATCAACTGCACCACTCACTCAGCTTCTGACCACACCATCCTGTAGGAGCCCCTCAGTCCTCTGTCCTGATTCATCTGTGTGCATTCTTCAGACACAGCTTTGTAATGGGAAGAAGGATTGTCCTGATGGATCAGATGAGAAATGTGTCAACAATTGCCCCCATATGAGTATGCAATAGGGCATAATAGTCACTTAAGACACCATGAGTCAAATCTAATAGTTTTTTTCAATGTTAAGCAGATTTTCTATGCAAAGACGGACAGAGCTGTGTGTCAAAGAGTCTGGTTTGTGACGGCCAGGCCCATTGCCCCGATGGCTCAGATGAGGTGAACTGTCCAACTTTAGCTCCTCCAACCACTCCACCCAGTCTCCTGAAGTGTCGTATCGGCTCCAGAATGTGTCGAGATGGGACAGAATGTGTTCTCTTCAGTCATGTTTGTGATGGACAGAGAGACTGTCAGGATGGATCAGATGAAGATGAATGTGGTGAGTTTAAAATTTTAAAAGCAGTTGAATTTGTTATTGTTGGCTGTGCTATGTCTAATCCCAAAAATGACTATAAATTACAATTATAACATTATTTCCTAAAGCATATGTTGATCCCCATACTGGGTAAATGCCATTTTTTTGTTATTGGTTTCAGATGAGACAGACAATGCTACAACTGGCTCAGTAAAATTCCCTTTGGTTACTGCATCCCCATTTGTGAAATCATTAAAGTGGTCTTGTGCGAGTCCATCAATTCTCTGTCCAGCATCATCTGTCTGCATCATCCCAACACAGTTTTGTGATGGAAAGATAGACTGCCCTGATGGGTCTGACGAGAACTGTGCGATAAGATGCCCCAATATGAGTAAGTGTTCATAAACAAAAAGTCAGTGGGTTGTAATTGTTTAATAGTGACTAAGCGATTATTAGTTATTTTGAAGAATATTTTCTTTTTTTATATCGCAAATAGTTAACTGGGCTAAGAACGTTTTGGGTTTTTTTGTTGGTTTTTTGGGGTTTTTTTTACGGTTGTCATTTTTATTACAAAAACAAAATTTTTCTAGATGACTTCCTCTGCAAAGACAATCTGAACTGTGTTCCAAAAAGTCTGGTTTGCAACGGCCGTGCTGACTGCCTTGATGGATCTGATGAGTTTAACTGTCTGGCCTTGACTCCTACTGCTGCCCCATCAAATGGTCTTCAGTGTCCCATGGGCTCAAAGCCATGTTCTGACGGTTCAGAATGTGTTTTACTAAGCCACTTATGTGACGGAGAAGAGGACTGCCGAAATGGATCTGATGAACTGGGATGTCCAAAAACCTGCAAACAAGGTTGTTTCTTTACATAGTATTTTAAATTGTAGCGACAGTGTTGTCAAATTTACATAGTCAAAGCTGTTTCTTGTGCCTGAATTACCCTTGGGATCGATAAAGTATGGCTCTAATCTACCACAGGTGAGTTTCAGTGTGCCCATGGGAAAATGTGCATCCCTAATGCTCAGGTGTGCGATGGCAAGTGCCATTGTCTCGACCATTCAGATGAATTAAACTGTCGTGAACAAACAAAGAGCTGTGAGTTCCATTGTGCTGATGGCAAACGTTGCCTCCCCAAAAAGTTTCTTTGTGATGGAGAGAGGGACTGTGAGGATGGCACTGATGAGGTGGGCTGTGGTAAGTTGTCTTGTCTCAATCCTTCGTTATCAGATCAAGCACATACAACCTCACCTAGTTCCATAAACAGTAAGCAGTTGTCACTTTGCTTCCTCCTTTAGATAATAGTAATCAAGTGACACCACCAGCAGCAGGCAATACCTCTCCAGCCTGCATCTCTCCTTCAGTTCTCTGCCCAGGTTCAACAGTGTGTATCTCTCAAAGCCAACTTTGTAATGGACAGATTGACTGCCCTGATGGTTTTGATGAGGCAAGCTGTATACTCCGCTGTAAAAATCCAGGTATGTCTATAATAATAATAGGACAATATGAACAAAGTTTTACAGTTTGACAATATAATTCTTTGTCTCTGGACTTAGCTGATTTCTTGTGCCGTGATCGAAGAAACTGCATCCCTCAAAAAGAAGTGTGTGATGGACGAGCTCACTGTTTTGATGGCTCAGATGAGAATCTCTGTTTATTTCCAAGTAATACAGTAAAAACTAAGTATTAAAACCACTCTATAAAGTCAAACTTAATTTAACTAACTTAAAACATAGGTGCAAATGTCCTCCCTTGGTTTTTAGTTTAGTTTAGTTTTTAATTTAAAGCAGCATCAGTCACTTGTATTAATTCCCTTTTAACAGCCCCTGTTAGCCTGTATAGTGCCCCATCGACCCCTCTCAGATGTCGGACGGGATTTAAGTTGTGTAAAGACGGCCTGGAGTGTGTAATGTACAGCCATGTGTGTGATGGAGAGGTGGACTGCAAGGATGGATCAGATGAAGAGGACTGTGCTGCTGGATGCAAAGCAGGTCTGTTCATTGATTTGTAGGTTTCCACACTGGATACTACACTGTCAGCGAGCTGACTATTTTCTATACTCCAGAGGAATTCCAGTGTGCTCATGGAAAGCGATGCATCCCAAAGGAGCAGGTCTGTGATGGGCAGAACGACTGCCAGGATCGTTCTGATGAAATAAACTGCAGAAGTCTCAGTGATGGCTGCCATCGGTGGTGTGACAACAACACCCGCTGCATCCCAGACACCTTCCTCTGTGATGGAGAGAGAGACTGTGCAGATGGGTCAGATGAGGAAAATTGTGGTAGGTGCTTTCCAGGATTTACACAAAAATATTTTAAGCTTCATCAAAATTAATTCAATTGATTTTCTGTCTTTTTTAGGTTTGGTGTCTTGTGCTTCCAACCAGTATCGTTGCAAAAGTGGCCAGTGTGTATCCGAAGCCCTGAGATGTGATGGTTATGCAGACTGCAGTGATCATTCAGATGAGAAAGACTGCTCCAGACCGCCGCGCTGCCCAACTCAACTTCGGTGTCCAAATAGCCACGAGTGCTTGCAGAAAGAGTGGATCTGCGATGGAGAGAACGACTGCAAAGATGGGGCTGATGAAAAGGTGAGTGATGGTATTGATAAATGGTATTATTATGTATTCATATAGTTGAGTTGTGTAACATTGCATTTTGATTTACTTTAAGAACTGCAAAACTCCACCAGCAAAGTGCAGGGAATATCAGTGGCAGTGTGGAGACAGCAGTCAGTGTATCCCTCTGTCCTGGAGATGTGATGGAAAGGAGGACTGTCACAATGGAAAAGATGAGGACCGCTGTATGCATAAAATTTGACCTAATGAATTTTCACTATCGCATCAAGTCCTAACTAGTCCTAACAGATCTAAAGATCTACAGATCTAAAATTTCCAATGTTGATGTAAATGTTCAAATTTGTTTTTGTGTTCTTTTTTAGGCAGTGAAAAGAAATGTGCTCCTCATCTTTATAAGTGTGGCAGTGGTGAGTGCTTGGAGCCCAGGCTGGTCTGTAACGGTGTTACCAACTGCGCAGACCGATCAGATGAAGGTGCTGGATGTGCTCAGCAAAACTGCTCAAGTTCATATGCTCCTCTATGTGACCACCACTGTGTCAGCACACCAAACGGTCCGGTAAGCCCTGCTTGTTAGAACTCATATACTACTCTCATTTTGTGCTAAAAGTATCCCTGTTACAAATTGTAACAACAAAAAAGTAATTTGGAAAGAATGGTTATAAAAATAATAATACAGTTTACCTACAAATTGAAATCCCAATTTACCATCACCAAGACTTCTTCATTTCAACATTCATAACTACCATAAAACTGGGAATTATTAGGTAGTTGTGAATAAATACATGAATTTCATTTGGTCCATGTCATGGCTCTTGTTTTTTTTTTTTTGTTTTTTTGTTTTTTTTCCAGAAGTGCTTCTGTGCTGCAGGGTTTCGGCTACACTCCAGTGGGTTGTCCTGTGTTGACATTGATGAATGCAGCACAATGCCTTATGCTCTTTGCAAACACATCTGCCTGAACACTCAGGGATCCTATGTCTGTCACTGCCACCCTGGGTTCTACCTGGAACCAGACAACAAAAGCTGCAAGACTGGAGGTACAGGGTTGACATACTTTTTTTTTACAAGAAAGATATGATTTTATGCAAAAAAAAAAAGTTCAACATGGTAAACTAGCTAGTTTTAGCTCTTACCAGTATCAATCAGCAGTTATTTACAATAGTAAAGGGACTGGTAAAAGAATGATGGCCTATTAGAAAACACAAAACAATAAGTTATTTTCTTTTCTAGATGAGCCCTTGCTTCTTGCTTCAGTGCAGTCTGAAATGATAATCCTGGGTGTCCATAGTGGATCTTTAGGTGTGCTGTCGTCTGCCAATCGACCCGTCTTTTCACTGGATTACCACTGGGCTAAAAACAGAATTTACTGGCTAAGCTCCAACTATCAGAGCATCCGTTGGGTTGACTTAAGCAACACAAACAACAGAGGCACACTCATCAAAGGTATGTCTACTGCAATAAGGTGTTTTTAATGAGGATTGTTTAATTGTCCGGTCCTTTGTCAACAGTAAAATATTTGTACAGGAGTGAAGTCAGATTTCATTGCTGTGGACTGGATTGGAAAGAATCTGTACTGGGTTGATGGACTGCTGGGTCAGATTCTGGCTGTGAAGCTCAGTGATGTGACCGTGAGATCACAAGACTACACAGTGGTGCTGGGTGAAGATTTGGAGCAGCCAAGTTCATTGGTTTTGGTTTCACATAAAGGGTAAGAGTTATTTTTATATTTGCTGCCTGTTGTAAACCCTTATGGTAGTTTTTCCATGGAACCATTTTTTTCAGATTGATGTTTTGGTCTGAGATTGGCAGCACTCCTCAGATTGAGCGAGCTGCGATGGATGGGTCGAGGAGGAAGGTGGTAGTGAGCCGAGGCTTGAGCTGGCCTGTGAGTTTGGCCTTTGACCTCCTGGACAATAGGATTTACTGGGCAGATGAGAAGCTGCGCTGCATTGGCTCTACCTCCCTGGATGGAGAGAATGTCAAGGTTGAACTTGCACAAATACAATAGTTAAGTGTCTTTTTAGCTTGTATTGATGAATATTGCTGTGTAATTGGACTAGATCCTTCAGTTAGCAGAAACTCCGAGCCCTTTCTCAGTCGCTGTCTTTAATGATCGGGTCTTCTGGTCAGACACAAAGAAAAGAAGTATTCGGTCTGCTGACAAGAACACAGGAAAAGATCAAAAAGTCCTTGTGAAAAGACCAGGCCAGCCTTTTGGACTAAAAGTATGTTTTTACCTTTTTCATATAATGCCTACGTTTTTTTTCTATTAACTGTCTGCATTTTACTTCCCAGATAATGCATGCCCTCTCCCAGCTATCTGTCTCTAACCCCTGTGACCAGTTGCCTTGCTCTCACCTCTGTCTGTTGGCTCCAGCTGTGAGGGGCAGGAGTGGAGCGCCAGAGGCCACCAAGGGGCTCACTGCAGTCTGCAGATGCCCAAAGGGATTGCTGCTCTCAAATGACAGACTCAAATGCTCTATACCCACGGAGTCCACTTTCATCATGCTTCTATCTCTACAAACTGTTTACCAGGTAATCTGTAAACATGTTCCAAAAATGAGAATCTAGTGGCTATACATGATGTGTATTTGATTTTCACCGTAATATTTTTTATCTACCTTTTGTACTTTGTAGATTCACTTGCACTCAATATATCATGAGGGTGTTGGCCTGAAGAAAATACCAAATGGTCGTGTATTAGCCCTTCCGGGGGTAAATGAGGCATCTGCAATAGATGCCTCACTTCCTGGTCTTGCCCTCTATGTCGCAGATACAGTTCAAGCATCAGTAGATGTACTGAAACTGAGTGACTCCAGGTCCAGCCAAGAACTAATACCTAATGGGCAAATTCTAAAACTTAGTCAGGTAGGAGGATGTAAGTTTTTAACATGTAGTTATTTTTTTTATCAGTGGCTTACCAAGCATGTTGTGCTGTTAGGATGATTCAGTCACGGCGCTGGCTCTTGACTGGGTGACCTCTAACCTCTTCTGGAGCAGCACTAAGAGGCCCAATCTCCATGTTACATCTCCTGATAACGGCTACACCTCCTCACTGCTGCCAGGATCCATGAAGGTGAAGTTCACCTAAAACTATAAGTACTATGATGGCCCTGATAATAGTTTTACACTGGTATAATTTTAGTGACCATCCTTTCCAATACTTTAACTGTAGCTACTATTTGTTTTTCAGGTTACTACATCAATCGCTCTGCACCCTCCTTCAGGCCAGCTGTGTTACACCATTGTTGGTCCGACAGGTAGTAGCCAGTCAGAGGTGAGCTGTGCCTGGATGGATGGGCGTAAAAGGGCAGTTCTTTGGAGAAAGTCAAGTGTTCCCACCTCACTTATCTTTTCTGATAAGGGGACAGTAATCTATTGGGCTGATACCGGTGAGCACAGAAGAAATTAGTTCCTTTTACACCACTTTTTTTTGCCAAATGTTTTAACAGATTAACTACTTTTACGTAAGGAGAAGGAGCAATCAATAGTATTGGAGTGGATGGGTCAGGATTTAAACAGTACAAAACGGGGCCAGATTTCCTCATCTCCTTCACCTACATTGAGCATTTTATGTTCTGGGTAACCCTTGAAAAAGGTAAGACAGCACAGACCTTTAAGCTGAAACACTTCTGACAAACCATAAAAGCTAGAAAGGCTTATTATTTAGGTGTATGTTTGCCTATGACCATTGTTATTGCCAGTTTTTTCCCCACCTGTGTAGATGTCACCAGACTGTGGTTTAGTGATGGCCTTCAACCAAAACAGCTCTGGTTTGAGACAAAGATCAGTTTGATGGAAGTCAAAGCCTACAGCAACTCCAGCCAGTCTGGTAGGTGCATTAGGATGAACTTTTTGTCTAAAGTCTGTATAAAGGTTACTGTGAAGCTCCTTAATGGCTAGGTATGCAGACAACTACAGTATGTGGAAAATGTGAGGCAATGTTAAGTAATAACCACTAGGGGGTAGATTTGACATGGGCCACAAAGTGGATGAAGTTGGTTGGATAGCACAAATGAAACGTTGGCCTCATATCACTCATCAGGAAAATTCTAATTGGAAATTTAGTAAATTAGTAAAGAATTTATAACACATTCATTCACAAGCACTGAACCTAAGAAATAGAATAGACAGGAATCAACTACATAATATACTTACTACTATACTTTTACACTAAATGTTTGGTTTCATAAAAAGCTGTGGGATTCAAAATGTGATTTCAAAGAAGCAGCACAGCAAACAAAATTCATTTCATAGCATTCATATAGGTAGATGGGTATGTTGGTTTAACAAAAATCCCTTTACATAATGCCTTAGTTTGGCCCAGTATTATTGATGTTGATGAACAGCAGGCTTTTATCACAGTCTCTGCTTCACTGCCACTATGTGAGCATGTCAAACCAGTTTACACGCCATTAAATTTAGACTCCCCACCTGTGTTTTGTCCACGGTTTATCTGAGTTTAGGCACCCAATTCAGTGTCACCAGACACTGTGGGCATCATGAAAAGGCTACTCAGTCTAAGTTGAATAGATGGCAGCGATGTGATACTTGCACAGGGATGGGACCTGGCACACTGTGAGTTCAACCTGTTACTGTGCTTAGTGGGAAAGAGGCGATGAATGGGGAGCTAAAACACCACTCCATTTTTATTCATGTCTCTTGTGTGGGTGGATCTTTAGGTAGCTAAGCATTACATTAGCTGCCACATGTGTTGGCTCTGTGTGTGCAGAGTGTTGTAATATCTTTAACTGTAGCTGCGGAAATTAAGCAACATGAAAATGCTAATGCCCCTGCAATAACAGTGACTTAATTACATTCATTAAATTCATTACAGATCGTTTTCTTACAATGTAATAGTTAAACTTAGCTAACAGAATGACTTATCCTTTATGATTAGTTTTTTAACAAGCTTTATATAATGTTTGGGGATACATCATCAAATTAATGAATGTTTTGGGATAGAAGTTTGGATAAGTTTAACTGTCATTTGTACTAGAAATCACTTTAGACTGGAGTTGTACAGATGTATAAAAATACGACGCATAAAAATATGCAAGGATACCGAGATAAAAATCTTCAAGGCATGCACAAGGTCAGCAGCCCAGTCTGATAATGCCAAAATACAATCCCACCATTTGTCTTAGGATACATGTTTACAAGAATTACAATGAAATTCTGATAAAATACTTTAGTTTTCAAGTCTGTGTCTAACTGTATTAATATTGTACAAATCTGATATTCTGAACTGTCTTACATTTCTTCCAGGAAGTAACATCTGCTCGAAGAACAATGGAGGATGTGCTCACCTGTGTCTGCCATATCCAGGCGGACGTACATGTCGCTGTGGACAGGGTTTCTACACAGTTAATGTCACTTCCTGTGCCCCGTTTCCCTCCTGTCCTGCTGAGAGACAGTCATGCCCAGATGGCAGCAAATGCATCGGCAGCAGCCAGTTCTGTGACGGACATGTGGACTGTGAGGACGGGTCAGACGAGCAGGACTGTGAGTTTAAATCATGTTAGGACAGTCAATAGTGTTATGCTCTAGAGTACGCTTTTCAAATTCACAAATCATCAAACACAGATATTCAATGTAGCTTTATTTTACAGGTCCCTACACAAACATTGCCTTATCTGGGACTGAAAGCAAAAAAGGACCCATTGTAAAGTCATCAACCTTCACTTCTGATGAGAAATCTGCAGAATCATGTGACCTACAATGTAACGGTCATGGCTCGTGTGTTACTGAAGGCACAGTCAATCGTTGTCATTGCATGGCTGGTTACAAAGGGGACTTTTGTCAAGAGGCGGAAACAAGACAAAGCCGTGGAGCTGTTGGCCTGGGGCTCTTCTGTCTTTTTTCTGTTCTGATTACTGCCGTATTCCTCTATATCAAAAGGTATTGAGATAGCGATGTCAATCCCAGCTCACTAACTTAAAGGAGGTATAAAAATGTCAATAGGAAAAGGTTTGTTATGTATTGGTTTAAACTCAACATCATTACAAGCCCTAGCCCTTTAATGTAAACCTTTACTTGAAGAAGCATCATAGAAGTTTTCAAACTGTAACACTTTGACATTCTGAGGGCAGATAGTTATTTGTTTAAATCTTTCTTGCTACTTATGGTTAATTAATCATATATTTAATCTTGTTCCAGGAGAGACTTAGTCTTGGCGTTTAGCAGAACCAGAGAAAAAGAAACACTAATGTCTAACATAGGCTTGCCATTGGAACAGTATGACTCTGACAATGAGGTAAAACATTGTACAGTTGTTTGGTACGAAGGGCTAGATGAGAGCAATACTGTTAACTCCTATTTTCACTTTTTGTTTTTAGGAGCTGGATTCCCCTGTTGATGGAAAGAGCCCTGGTTTAACTTTAGACTCGCTAGAGTTAAAACAATAAACTGGTTTGCTTTTACTTGCAAATCTTCTAGCATTTACACTCCAAACAGCAATAACTATCTGAGCCTCCCACTCAGTCATGTTTCAGTAGTTGCATGTAAACTTTGTGCAATAAATGTCTTTGAGCTAAGACACTGTATGTGTTTGTCTGGTGTTTTGATCTCATGACATTTGTTTCTTACCACCTGTCAAGTGTCATAACCATGTTTAATTGCCCAATGATTGTGACACATGTGTGCTGTGTAGCTCTGACTATAGTCGTCTTCAAACATTTAAAGACTACACAAAATACTAAATTTTGGTAGGTAATAAGTCCAACTTTGTTCTACCTGAAATACAGACACTGTGTAACATGAGCAGTTGATACGACTGACAGTTTAGTCCTGTTCTTTTGCAGACTCTTGTTCAAACTTGCCTTATGCTCCAAACCCCCCCCCCACTTTGACCCGGAAACACACATATGTATTTAACTCTAAAGCCTGCCAAGTCTGGACGTGTGTTTTCAGTAGTGTTCGTCATATGTCATTTCCTCAGTGTTCAATACTTTTTTTTATCCAAATGTCCTCTTAATTCAGTTTTTGGGTCCTGTTTTGAAGGTATACTTTTGTGTGTGACTTTATCTTTACCCTGCAGACATCTGAGCTTTGAGTATTAAGAAACCGTTTCTTTGCTCTCTTAGGCAATACGCCATGCTTGGTCAACAATCAGGATATGTCGTTCAACCACAAGCATGTCCTATATGACTCAAATCATGTAAAGGTAAGACCAGTGGGAGGAGGTGAGTTTAGTGTGTCTGTCATGGAAAAAAACAGGCAGGTATTCACAGGTCTCGGCTTTCTTCCTCTTCCCTCCTACCTTTTGTTTCAGATTTCTTCACTGAAAGGGGAACAACAACAACTGCATTGGACAAGACTACAAGAATTCACACTCCTTAAAAAACACTACATTTAAGAAACCTACGTCGCAGGCAAGTATAAACGTTCTTTCTGTGTATTTTAGGACTTGACTTTGATGAGCGGTATGTAGTTTTAGCCCGCCCTGGAGCTATTGTTTTAGAACCTGAATGACTGGATGCTTGGGAAGAAAAGCAGTCCAAACTCTTTTTTTTTTTTTATCAGTTAGCACGTTGAACTCTATATCTAAGAGAGCACGTTTCTCACTGATATATTTGGCTCCTTGTCTCTAACATCTATGCATTGTTTTTTACCCTCGTTGTGACAAAGCTGTGATTGATACAGCCTTCAGCCTTCATGAACCGTAAACCTATGTTGTGTTTACATTTTTTTTTCTTTTTTTGCTTGATGGTCACATGCAAACAAAACCTGCAAGATCTCTTACAATCTAACATCCAGTTTTGTTTTGCCAGTTTAACTTTGCTTTTTGAATGCCAGATGAGAACACACAAATGTATGTTGGTCATTTGAGATCATTTAAAAGTAAAACTGAGTAGCCTGTAGGCTGCTCTAGAAACACAGGTCCAAGACAGAGTATTTAAGTACTTAAAGGTGTGTTTTCTGAGAAGCATGGGGTTGTTACAAATAGAAATTGGCCCTTTAAAAGCTTAAATTAAAGAAACGGTACAAATCCATATTAAGAAAATGCCGGTAAGTATTATTTATCATCTAGAATAGTTAATTATATAAGCAGTAATGTTCAGATGACTATCAGTGGTGTATTGTAGCATGTGAGGTCTTAAAGTGTTTACAAAAGGCGGTATTCTGCTATTTGTGAACAATCTTTACAGTGAGCACACTGAACTGCATGATTAACCCTCCTGTCTTCATTTTCGTATCTTTTGTCGCAGCTCCCGGTCCAGATTCTTCATCGTCTTCCTCCACCATGTCCACATCTGTTCCTCCCCCCGCCCCGCAGCCCAGAGGAATCGACTTCAGCCTGCCCACCTGTGGAGAGTTACAGTGCAACGGGCGCGGGAAATGTGTGTCTCCTCCAGGTGGTGGCACCGATCTGGTTTGTGAGTGTAAGCTGGGCTACCAGGGCGAGTCCTGCGATGAGACGGTGAACGGAGCGCTCAGTGTGCCGCTGACTGTTAGTGTGATAGCAGTCATCGCCGGTTTGCTCATACTGGCTTTCATCCTTGCCAAGATGAGACAGAGGCAGAAGAAAAAGCGCAGGTATACTGTTCATTCTAAAGTTAAAATCAATAGGAAGGCGAGCCATTATTACTACATTGGCTTGACACCAAAGTAGAAATAGTTTTTTATGATGTTCTTTCTCACACACGTCTCTGGTAATAATCAATCTGGGCTCACAGCAACAATGATCTGCTCCTCAGCTGTTTCTCTGTTGACGACTGCCTGATTAAGTACTGTGAAAGTATTACTAGTGTTTCCTAAAAAGGGGAGGGGAGGGGGGGAGTGTTTGTGGTGGTTTATGTGCATTTAAGTAGAAACCACTTGACCATATAACAAGCTGGTGTAAATGGATCTGGTCAGATGCATACCTCTGACTGTGTTCTCCATTTTAAGATTGAGTGGATGATGACCATGTCTTTTTGAGGTCACATGTGAGACAAAACTAAGAGGGTCCAGCTTCCTTAAGGCTGTTAGAGCTACATACCAAACAGACCCAGAAATAACACCTAAGACAGGCAGGAGATGTTCTTTACACATCACACTGAAATATAAGTCAAATATCCCTAAAGTAGTGCACATGAACTAGCTGCTTCCAGTTTTTAACAAAGGCATTTGTTATGTGTTAGGAATGTCTTTCTCTCTATTTTTGCTTACGGCACATGACTAGTTTGAGTTTATGAATGAATGGCATGTACCCATCAGTCATCCTGCTGGCACATCATGTTTTCTGAAACTAAAAATAATTGTTTGTTTTCGTTGTCAACAGGAGACAACAGGCAGCGAGACATGGCTACAACATCGCTGTGTAATGAGGATGCCTCGCTTAAGCTTGCAGGTAATTTTAAAGCATCACTGTGTAACTTTACCACAAAATACAGAGCCTGAAACTGACCCTTCTTTTAAAGACAGAAGTACATATATAATTGCAATATTTAAGATGTTTAACAATAGGTAAGAGGTACAGTTTCCAGCAGCATTTGTCTCGTTTTGTGGTTATTCATGCTAAAAAGATCAAATTCATAGTTGGCATAAGATTATATACTGTACTTTCTCTTTTTGTCTTGCAGGTCAGCTATGACATAGAGCCAGTATCATGAGGGAGCTTCTGTTAGATTCATTGCAAAACCATGCTTTGCACTTTCTGGTGCCTTCTCATTGTCCTATCAAATTCACAGATGTGAGCAAATATATCTGCAAGAGAATAAGTTGGTAGTTACTCTGATAAAGAGATAAGATTGGTTTGTCAGATATGGATGTAAGCACGCACAATGCTGCATTTTTTTAGTTTGTATGTATTGAAAGAGCCAAAACAAAGTCACTTTTTAACACTTCAAAAAGCAGTGATGGTGTGGTGTCAGGACACTGGCCACTTCAACCTCATGGGACCTCCTAAGAAATCTTTGCACTTTAACCATATCTCAGCTTCCTCTTGTGAGTTTATGAACTTTTCTGGTGCAGTGTAGTAAATGTGTAGTGGATTAAATAAGCCTCAAAGTAGACACAACCACAAACATTCATCTTTCATGAAACAATGTAGATGTATTAATTGATTTCTCTTCTAAAGCTCTGTTATTGTCCCATCTGTTGTACATTTATAACTGAAAGACTGATGTTAACTGATAGACCAAATAGATATAAAGCTTTTTTTTTTTTTTTACACATGTATTTTTTTTATTTTTTATGACTGTTAGGTCTAAAATAGCTATGTAAAAATAAATGTATATCCTGTATACTTCTGTTTTGTGAAAAAAAGATTTTTTCTTTTTAATGTGGCATCTTGAACTGTATGCTCTTTAACATCCATCTACTTAGTTCAGTTTTGAGAACTGTCTTAATCCAAACCTATCCTACAGAAATATCTACATAGATAGATCTGGTTCAGCTTCATTTTCTGTGAGTCACGTTCGTCTCCCAATGTGAGACTTTGGTTCAAACCAGAATCCAAAGAATGCCATATTGTATTGCTTGATTGTAAACTTTGCTTTTTCACACCAGTGTTCAGCTGCTATATAAATGAAAAACAATGTCTTCCATGAAATACAATGACCTTAATCTAAACACCTTAACATGAACTTATAGCCTTACTTATCCTTAGCTGTGTGAGTTATGTCTACAGCAAACAACACTTTGGCGGCTGCTGGAGGATATACTGATACAAAAGTCTCAGGTTCACTGTTTACTAAACTCACTGTTGCATGAGGAAATAGGTGTTACAGGAAACAACCAAGCATTTGAGAGTCTGTCCAAATTTAAATATCTTTCATTTATGGTTCTTGTAAAGTAGAAATGATACATGTGGTTATGCAAGGCTGAATCAGACGTGCATATTTCATTTCATAGCAGCTTGTGCAACAGATCAATCACTTCACAAATGTCCTTAGTTTTTTTTTGTTTTGCTTGCTTGCTCATGAACAGTCACACACTTGTCAATAGCAATAAATCAATGTCATCTGCCACACCCTAAATGCATCATTGACCTTTACACAAGCATATAATATTTTATGGGCAAATGTCTTCATCACAGCATTGCGACAAAAATTCTGTTGCACTGTTTATGACCAAATACTGTAGATACCATATTGTCCAGTCATATTCTGTATTAGTCAGAGTCGTCATCATTATCTGATCCGTCAGCACTTATTCCACAGAGAAAACTCTTTTATACCTGCTCCAAATCCAATATTTGCTTTGCTCATGCCACTGTTGTCACAAGTAAAAATGCTCAGAAGTCTCATTTCAAAAAGCTGGTAGATGCTCTTGTGTTTTATATTACATCTTCTAATTTGTTTCTGTGTCTGTATGCAATACTTTTTTTATGACCTGTTGTTCACGTCACTGTATTACTATTGTTTGCTGTTTAAAAACCAGTTAACACATAAGAGGAAATGTTGTCAGACAAGTAAAGGTGTGTAAAGGAGCCAACCTCTCCGACCGGTCAGTCCACATTTACATTAGACACATGTCACTGGAAAAGCAGCTTGTCTGTCCGGACACTGTTGTGCAAGACAAGCACTCAAACTCTAACTGTGAAAATGGTTTATTTAAGACTCAAAGAAGCAGGATTAAAGCTAAACTGTTGCCCAGTGCAGCTCTATGTGAGACAAAACTCTTTTGACCTGCCATAAGAACACACTGATGTCAGGACAATTTGAAACAGTGCAAATTTATTAAAAAGCAAGAATGGTCCCCTCTGGATGCCTCAACGTTAAAGTGCATACAGCAGTATTTACAAGAGGATATTTTTAGCCAAGACGGACTATTTACAAAAGAGTTTAGTCACACAAAACAAAGTCAGGGCTAACTTCATCCATTCATTAATGTCTTCACTCAAAATTCTCTTAAGGAGTCTTCTCATAATAAATATTCTTCTTCAAAACACCTTTACCTGTTGCCTATAACCCCAAACTTCAAATACATTGTCAGGTTTTGATCTCTTGCTTGGCTAAACTGCAGGAATGGCTGGATGGAAGCCTTAGTGTGACACTTACACTGATTTCAGCTTCATATATTCTGTTCTATTGCATTTTAAAATGTGTCACAATACTTGACATATGAGTCCAAAGCTGGTGGACTCTCATTTGTTGTGAATGACTGATATGTTGTTACCCTATCTCAGTTTCCCTCATGTCCATGTCAGTCCACTCGTGTCCTCTGATGCTGGACACGTCCTCCATCGCCCCCTCGTCCTCCTCAGAGGTCCGCGTCGTAAGGCCTGCCGCTGTACGAGGTGTTCACAGACCTGGCCGGACTCTTGGCGCGTGGGAACGACACGTCGTCCTCCATGGAGTCTTTGGAGTAGGGCACGCTGCTGGCCTGGCTGCGTGGCCGGCTCAGACTGGGCACGTCCATGCGCCGAGGCGGGTCCTTCTGGTGCCTGAACTGGGGCCTCACTTCTTCCACGCGTACCTCGCCTCTGTTCTTGCCCCCGCAGCACCGGCAGATGCCTATGAACATGACGAACCCGGACAGCACTTCGAAGATGCCGCCTATGAATCCCAGGACGATGCAGTAGCCCACGCGTAAACTTTTGTACGTCGTGACCGTGGGGATGTCACCGAGGATGTGCGTGTACCAGGAGATGGGGATGAGGGTCATGACGCCGGAGAGGAAGATGAGGATTCCTCCCAGTCCTGCTACGACCCAGTTAGGTCTGTCCTTCCAGCAGCGCACCCCGGGGATGGCCACGGCCAAACCGATGAGAGTGACCACCAGGGAGGCCACCATGAGTCCCTGCGCCACCGGGATGATATTGGTCTTGGGTTCGATGGTAGAGTTAAAATATTTAGTGTCTAATTGGCCGCAGTTGTTGTTGGTTGAACCTACACTGCTGATGCAGATGTCCCAGATGCCCTGCTGGACCACATCAGTTGTAGGGCGGCCGGTAACTTCGTGTAGGGTCCTCCAATTTGGGGCCACGGTGGCGGTCAGATCTAGGACCCATCCGCACGGGCACAAGACCATGCCGAAGATGAGGATCCCGGGGGTCCGCAGAGACAAGCGGATCCACTCCTGCGCCCGGCGGTTCGGCATGACTCCTCTGATGCTGCTGCTTCTGCGGTCACTGTGGATCTGTGTGTTTTGGTCTGACTCCGGAGGCTTTTTGAGACGCTGTACTTTGACAGGTGCTGCTTAAAAAAAACGAAAAAAAACGAGTCTGACTGAAACCTGGGAAAGGGGGCGTGGTTTCAGTCCCCAAATAGGACAGGTGTGTCAGGCAGTACGCACGAGCAGCATGGAGGGCAGAGGGAAGTTTCGACCCAGGGTTTTGTAATGCAAATGCACTCAGTTAAGGAATGAAAACGTCCTTGTTTTGCCTCACCAAAAATACACAAAAAGTAGATTTAGATAGATTTTTTTATTTTTTTTTTTGCTCTTTTTTCCTTTTAATGCAACGTGTCCTCTTTGCGCGTTTGTGAGATGAAGGTGTTCCATCTCTCTATCTCTCTCTCTCTTCTCTGCCAAATTTCTGAGCCGGTTTCTTCTGGTATTTACCACGTAGAGACTGAGACGAGAGATGTCTCAGTTTTGAAAAATGCCAGGCAGACTCTCTGTGAGAACCGCTTCAGTCAAGAATGTAGTTCTGCAGGAACAAACAACACCCATGATGCACACTGCTTTACCTCTTTGATCTCTCCAGCCACTCTTTGTCTTTATCTGTATTGCTTATAGTTTTAGTGCTGTGTTTCCCCAGGGTCTCCTCTCCAGACAATAGTATGGTTAATGGTGATTCTCCAAAGACAATCAAAGTCTTTGGCAGACACAAGAAAACACATCCACGTATTATGTTTTAATTATTTGTCTCACTTACTATAGACACATTAGTCATTCATGTTATTATAATAAAGATTAGGTATTATGTGTCTGGACCGGTTTTTGGACATTCAATCCTGAATTCAGTTAAGTGTTCAGGGATATCATTATGACAGATGTTTATGCAAAAAGTACAGGGAAACATATTTGCCTTAAAATCAAGACCAATTATGTCCGAGAGCATTTGGAGACCAAGACAAGACTATGAAACAGTAATCCAATCAGTGCAAATCAAATTTCTTAGCTTTTTCAGATTCATGGATAATTAATATTTGGCGAAGCAGGCCAAAGTAGTACAATCTTAGACCAAGTCCAGACTCGTGGAGGGTAGTGTTTGGTGAAAGACGAGAGTAAGAGCAAGCTTGAAGAATGATGTAGAGAAATAAACTATTTGTGGACATGGTTGGTGTTGATGTTCTACATTGAGACAGAGTAAAAATGATTTAAATAAAAGGAGTTGATTTTATAAACAGTAAAATACACTGGGTTTCCAGGCAGCTCTATGGACAGAGAGGTCATAAGGTCAACCCAGCTGTCTGAATACAAACTGATGTGTTGTAAATGTGAACGTGGAAAGTTTAAATTTCTTTTACAGAAATACTGTTTTTGAATCTGTTCCCAGTGTTGGAGCTGCTCTGTTGCAACGTTTTAAGAGACTGTTTGTCATTTGTGTGCAAAATTGTGTTCATCTGGTGAGAAATGTGTTATACAGCCAAGCATCTTGTGAGCCAGATGCACTAGTGTAATAGGCATGTTCCATTTTCATTCCAGAAAACAACTTTAAGACTACTTTAACGTTATGAAAGGCTGTCCAAACTTTTGTCAAAGAGGGTCATAATTTTCAATGGGAAAAGGGCTCACTCGAGATTTTTTTTTTTTTCCATAATCAAGTTATGTATAAAAGGGCAGCAGGTATTTGTATTTAGTGACAAACATTTGTAATTCAAATGGCAATGTAACTTCAGGCATGAACAGATCTTAACAAAATCATATCAATTATTTCACATCAGAAGCAAGCTGCAGGAAACGCTTAAAACTGACATAAAGCTGAAATCTTTGCCTCAAGTCCACTCTAAACATTACACATGGGACTTGACGTGAGTTGAAAACATACTTATAGCTGCAATGGACTATCTGGGTGGAACAGGAGAAACTGAAGACACTGAGAATTTTGAACCTGTATTAATGGTGACTGAGAGTGTTGTCGGGCCATAAACAAAATCTTTGCCAAAGCCTGGGCTGGACTTTGGACATTCTGCTGTAAAGTTTCATTTTAAATCTACTGAGGCATGTACTTGATGTGCCCCTTTGCTGCTGCACAGTTTGCACTACCCACAGTCTTACCCTTGGATCACAAGATTAAAACTCTATATGCACCATTGTTAACTTTGGTGTTTAGGTGTGATTAAATCCCCAAACTCAGCTCTCTCAGTGTATCCTCCAACATTGATACCTCTTACTCTACTTTCACAACCATCAGCTCTCCAGCATGTTGATTGCTTTTCTAAAGAACTGAGCAATCTGCTGAGAACAGCTGCTGTTCCACCCACAGAGTCCTCTTCAGCAGTGATCACCTCAGCTCCCTCTGGCTATGGCCCATTCAGAGTCTTTAACATGCACTTGTTTTGTTTTGCTCTCAGATGTCAAAAACCAAAATATGATCACATCAAAAAAGTTTTCCCCTAAAATATCTTTACCTAGTTTCCACCTCAGTTTCTGTTTCATATGTTTACTTGAAAACATGTCAAACAGGTCCTATATAGTCATGTTTTGTTTTTGTTTTTAGAATAGAACAATATATACAAAACAATAACGATCATAAAAAATAAGCTAACACATACATACAGGAATAAAAAAAGACCTGAAAGTGAAATCTAAATGAACAAGTAAATAAACAATAAATACAGTATATTTATTAAAGATAAGAATTGTAAAAAAAAATAAAAATAAGAAGCCTCAAACAGTGTTACAAATGCGTGCCATTTTTTGTTCAATCAACCTGCACAACTGTTTACATAATATCTATTTTTTCCAACTTTAGAAAGGACATAACCTCATAAATCCACTTTGTACTGTGTGCTTTTGTTGCTTTCCAATTAAGAAGAAGGTGACATCTTGCTATCAGTAATGTGAAGGCCATAATCTCTAACTGAGCCATGGAATAGTGTGTATAATCTTCAGGGAGGCCAAAAATACAAGTGGAGAAATATTAACAGTCATTGAGAGTACCTTTGACATGGTGTCAAAATACATCTGCCAAAACATGTGTAAGATCACATGGTGAACTGGTACATCTATCACAAATATTTACCCCCAACTCAGTTTCAACGTCACTGGCTTTGTTTGGCTCAAAGAGTTGTTGTTTTTTTTGACACAGAAGACGGTTGGAGCAGGTATGAGAGGTATGCCGACTAACCGGACACAACTTTGCATTTTCATCTCTTGACTGTGCTGTCTAGTTCAATTAACTGCACGGATGCTGATGTACACATACAGCCACACTGAGATACAAGCAATCCATGTGACAAAATATTCCTGCAACAGAACAATAGTCAAATCATTTATTTGTGCAACCAGTTGTCTGCAAGGAAGGATGTATGCTATATAATATAACATGGACCATGCTCTGTATTATAGAGCGACTAAGAGACCAGTGGACATCTGAGAAATCAGTCTGTTGCAGGATGAGTCACTGGAGCTCATCTGTCCTCACTGCTGTAAGGCTCTACAACAAACACATTAACAAGCTTTCAGTCGTATTCAGTATTCTTTTATCCTTGGGACTAATATGTTCTCACCACAGACACAACTGCTCATCTTACCTTTAAAATATCCACCATGCTTTGTACACTCCCAGTTATTCAAAGAAATAATGTACACCAAAATGTAGCATGACAATTCCCACAAGCTGATCCTGTTTGAAATATCTTATGTAGAGACGGACATTTGTAAACTGTGTAATGCTGCAGTCATAACAAGAATTTCAATAAGTCTTGACAAGCCCAACGTTAGACATTTCTGTGACCATTGTAAAAACAAGTCAAGGGAGTGTCTTAGCTCAAGCCAACTTAAAAATAGTTCTTATTCACTACTATATTTATAACAGCCTTTTATTTCTGTCACATAATTGCTGCATGCTTTTATGTATGCATATTTCTGATGGTGTTCATATTGCATCTTACGTAATAATGTAATTCATTCACAGTTCATAATTGGATAGTTTTGTGTAAACCGTTATATCTGGAGCTGTTGCCTTATCATTTGAAAAGTTTACACAAATTATTCAAAAAGCTAGAAAAGACAGGAAACATTTAAACATACAAATATTGGAATAATGAGTATTTGACAGTAAGCAGAGTTTAGGCCTTACTAAAGGGAGTTTGTGTGTGTTTCTGGGACATTACAAGGCCTATTCTATATCTACTTCACAGTCACTGGTTTACAAATGCTTCTGTGTGTTAGTGTGAGATGAAAACAGATCATCTTGATCCTGATGATTACGATGACCTGTGCTGCACTCTGCTGGTCATTTACGAAATCTAATGTTCATTTGGCTTCCTTTAAAGGAAAGGTTTTCGTAGATCTAAGAGTGTTCACTTAAATGACTCACATGTTTAAGGTGTTCCTGCTGTTTGAGTAAGTAACAGTTTTAGGTCTTTTGATCATATAACTGAATACTTCCCACATTTTGTATTTTCCCCTGATATTGTCCACTGGGTGTCAGTATTCTTGTCTCTAACGTGACACATAAGGGAAAAACCACTAACAGCTTCCACATCAGTTTTAAGATCGGGATTTTTATTCAGACAAGTCTGTTTCTTTTAATATTTTCAAGATGTCCATGTGTGTTGTCAACACATCATAACAATACTGAGAATTACGAAACTGTGACTTTTTCGTTCTAACTCTGTATGGTATAATAATATAGCTGAACAAAGGTTTAATAGAGCAATGATAATATTTTCTGGGGGCAGATGTGACCCATGATTGCTCAATGAGGTAAGTCCAAGCGGAAGTGTGCCTGCCTCGGCAGGAAGCTGTCAGTGTTGTTGTTGCCAGTGGGGACTGTTGTGTTGTGAAAATGGCGACGCCTCGTCGCTCCTCTCAGCTGCAGCAGCCAAACTCTGTGCTGTCCACCCCGCCCCGAAGATCCACTCTCCCGGTGACCCCTCCCGGCTCCCCGCCGCCAGCCGCGGACGATGCTACTACAGCTTCGCACGGAGCCGCGGTGGAGAACCGGGCTGACGGCGAGGTAACCCCGGCCTCTCCCAGCAGCCCAGCGCTGGCCCTCAGCAGCAGCTCCAGTAGCAGCAGCAGTAGCACTAGCAGCAGCGCTAGCTCCCCGTCCACCACAGAGGGCAGCGGGACCAGCGCCGTGTCCACTCCCGATTCGGGCAGCGGTACTGCGGGCAACAGCGGGGGCATTGGCGCCAACGCAAATGGGGCTTTTCGGGAGCTGTTTGAAGCCTGTCGGAACGGGGATGTGTCTAGGGTGAAGAAGCTGGTGGATGCTGTGAACGTGAACGCCAAAGACATGGCAGGACGCAAGTCCACCCCTCTGCACTTTGCTGCAGGTAACACAATAAACATATCCCTTTATTTGAAACAAGTTTTACACTGTATTTAGGGAGTGGGAGGGACCCTAGTGCCAAGCTACTAGCTAAATAAAGTGGCAACATCACTTTTTATTATGACACAACTAATGTTAGCACAACACCATCTACTACCAGGTTTACTCAAACTAAACTAATCATATATAATTTTATTGGACCGATTTGTGTAGGTTTTTTGATGTATTTAAGTCAATTTCTCTTCTTGGTGATGATGCCAGTATCAGCTTAAACCATATTATAAACCTCAAGGGCTAAACAACAAACAAACAAGATGTACGTGCATTGTAATTGGCTTGGTTGCAAATGCAGAGAAATGAGAGAGAGTTTTGATTTATTAGAGCGAGAGTAGAAATAACTTTCACAGCGTTGTTTTTCACAGAAATCTGTGTAGCTCATAATAATCTTTGCTGCACATCTGTTAGCCTGTTTTATCACAAAGACACTGGTGCATAACTGTTTTAAATCTTTGACCAAAGACTTGGACTGGACTCCACTTTTGATTTATAACAAATGACACACCCCTTTTGTATATTTCCTAAAGTGTAGATAAATAGCATGTTGGAATTTACCTAATGATGTAATATGATGCTGGGTAAGAAGCTATTCATGGTTAACTCTGGCTTCTTTGTTTTACCCTTTTGTTCACCTTTCTCTCCCTTCACTTTAATCTTTCTTGCTACTCATGTCTCAGGTTTCGGGAGAAAGGATGTGGTGGACCACCTACTTCAGACAGGTGCCAATGTGCACGCTCGGGATGACGGGGGCCTCATCCCACTTCATAATGCCTGCTCTTTTGGTCACTCAGAGGTAAACCTTTACCCAGTGATAGTAGTGGCATTTACAGTGATGATGTATATAGTCCTCAAGATTTTGCATTTGCCCTCTAACACACTATTGCATAACACAATAGAACCCCATTTTATTAAACACCTATAGTCCTTGAGAAATGTGAGGAGTCAAATGTGTCCTTAAACCAACCTCTCACTGCCTATATTTTACCATTTTCCACTATCTTGCTTTGTTTACATGGTGGGGGCCATGCTTAGTCTGATAGATCAAAGAGCCAAGTGAACGGCAGCTGAAAGGGTGGGCCCTGGGTTGTTGAGCCCTGGAAAAGACAGCTGCATGCTGAAAATTTAGATTTAGCTCTTAGGCAAAAAGTTTGAGTCAAATGATTTACTTTATTAGGACTTAAATCAACTCTTTGCCCAATAATGTTATCCAAGTTTTCTTATCTGTTAAGTATTTCTTTCTTTTCTATTGAGGCTCAAGTACATGAAAATCTCATGAAGAAAAAAAAAGAAAAAAAAAAAGGATTAGACTGAAAATTGCCTACTTAGCACTTCTATAAATAATCTTTTAGTCCACCATGTTAAGGACATTTTTTTTTTTTCCCTTGCTCTAGTCCCTTTTGCAGACTTGGGCAGAAATACACTGTCAGCTGAAGTAAGGCAAAAACACATGCTCTGTGTCATTGGCAGGTGGTGTCCTTGTTGCTGTGTCAGGGCGCCGACCCCAATGCTCGAGACAACTGGAACTACACTCCACTACATGAGGCCGCCATCAAGGGCAAGATCGATGTCTGTATAGGTAAGTGCACAACACACTGGCACCAGATAAACAAGGACAACAGTAAGATAACACCTGTGTTTTTATAATATGCTAGGTGAAAACATCGGTTTCAGGTTTGAAATAACTTTACTTTATTGTGTATGTTGTGTATCTGTTCTGACCCCAGTGACAAGACACTCTAGTAAATCCTCTGGAAGATTCCGTTTGTTTTGGCTTGTTCTGATTGAAAACATAATGTCCCAGTTGGGTCCCTCAGAGAAAGCAGAGCCACAATGTTAAAATACTGTGTTTGGAGCCACAAAACTGATATTAAATTATTTGTTTTACATGTCGAGATCCATACTGAGAATTCAGAGTTCCCCCAGAAATGGTTTCAAGGTGGTCTATTGTTAGCCTCCACCATTCGGGCAGACATACTAAACGTTCTCAACACCTCAGTGTATTTATGTGAATGCAGAGTGTTTTGACTATGCAAGCGTTTGCATTTTGGCTTTGTTTAAACTGCCTCTTAGAATTGCTCATGACTCTGTCGAGTGGTGCAAAGTGATATGACAGCTCTCTCTTGAATGCACTCTTTTGTTGATATCTCTGTAACATAACATTGACATTTTTCTCCTTCCATTAAGGAGCAGCAATAACCAATTCCTTTATCAGCTGAAGAGAGTCACTGTAAATGGTCACAAAAACGCTTCAATTATTAAATCAAAATTTGTTCTGTTTTTGTTTAAAACTTTTCATTAAAAATCCTTTTCATCCAAAGCCATTTTGTTTTCAAAGTATAATAAACCACCCACACAGTGCATATTATTTTCCATTAGCTGTACCACAGCAGCAAATCATTATTAAAGGCGGCTCTTTTCTTAGCCTCCAAAAACATTTATTGCCTTCTTCTACAATGTGTGACCAGCCTGGTTTTAATTTAAGTGAAACAGCCAAGAAAGGGCAGCTGCATAAGTCCTTTTAAATAGGAAATGGCAAAGGGAAATAGGGAAACAGGCATGGATTGCTGCACAAAAACAGTGTCGGCTGCAGCTCTCTGGATAATCTTAGTGATGTTAATGAGAAAGCATAATAGTGAGTGACTGCAGCGAGAGAGAAGCAGGGGGAAAGTTGTGCACTGGTGATTTTTACTCCTACTGCTTCAGAATTGGAAAAAAAAGGAAATCTGAGTATGTTTTATAAGCCGTACATAAATTAATGTGTGTTTTATGTCAAGTTTCACTCTCTTGTTTTCCTCTGTGTTTTTGTATTATACATGTTAGGTGTCATGCATGCTTTTTTTTAATCAAATGCAGACATGCTCCATAAAAATGCACATTGGCTGGCCTTTTTTCTTTATCTCCTTAAGTATGACCATAAATTTCGAGACAGTCACAGGAGAAGGATATCTTTAAGTGATATTCCAGACCAGTATTGTTCAATTAGCGTTCTATGTAATAATTGTATAATAATATAGTGTACACTCCAAAACTTTAGACACTTTTACATATGGTGATATTTTACTGTGGCCTTTTAGTCTGAGTGGAACAATACTGTTGTACAATGATGTAGTGTAGTACTCAATAGAGCTGGGTGAAATGGCTCTTTTTTATGTTCAATCCCAACCCAACAATAGCAGAGTAGCAAAGCAACCAGAGGCATTAAACAAGTGACAATAATGCTTTTAGGGTTGAATGCTAGTTTTAGCTCTCTGTCTCCATAGAGAGGCCTAGTATAAACTACACACCAGATAAAGTCTTGTTATTTAAAAGATGCAAAAAGTGATTTGGTATAACTAAGTACATGGTTAATTTGCATAAATCAACAAGTACATAGAGCATCACACACATGCGCCATGTTTATCTTAATTTCCTGCTGCTTTGCAAAACCAAGGCATTACAAACAACAGACAGTCTTTCTGTTAGTCATTCTTAGTGTCTGCAGAGTCAGAGTGGCAGAGTGACCATTTTTGCAGTTGTAATGGTTTCTAGCCATTGGGCCATTTTAGACATCATTCCAAATAAAGTAAAAAAATAATAATACATCAAATGTATATTATTTATAATTTATAAAGATGACTTGCAGTGCAGAACTAAAACACATGCACATAAATAACATGCAAAGAATACAACAAGTGAAGATCATAACTTTTGTCAGGGAGTTCCCGAAGGTTGGAGCAGCTATGGAAAAGGCTCTATTACAAATTATTTTTTAATTATTAAGTATTACTCTTAACTACAGTTACCACACACAACCCTACTTCAGAAATCCTGTAATGTCACTTTAACTCCACAACATCCACTTATTCTCCTTTCTCCCAAATTACAAGACAAAGAAATTAGACCTGTACAATATAACACAAATGTATTTATATCTCAATATCAGTACTAATATATCATATATTGTATCATATTACAATATCCATCTAACAAAGGACTGCTTGAACTGCCATAATTAAATGGTATTCCACGTTACAGACATTCATAATTTTCACGACAAAAATATAATTGACTTGTATGTTCAAATGTCAAAGTTAGTAAGACCTGATCAATTGAACCTTTGTAATGCCAAGGAGGACAATCAAATATTACAAGTCATGATGGCAATATTAAACATAGGTATTGCAAACATACATGTTCTCCTCACCTTAAAGGAAACCTCATTGTCCTCAAAGGTAACAGCACTTTAAAATGCTGTAGCAGGTGACAGTAAAACAGGCCAGAAAAGCAAATTAAATGTCCCTCTTGAATGATTGTCTACCTCACACAGTTTCACAGTCAGCAGTTTTATTTTCGCAAAATGAACCAAAACGTATTGCTAAAAGTTATGGCACCTCTGTAGAGAAGAGGCATAAATCATTTTAATCTAAACTAGTTTTAAAGTGCTCCCACACACACCAGTGTAGTGTGAAAATGCAAAGACACGTTTTTATTGCTTTAACAATAGTTTGTAGAGGCAGTAACATCACTTATCCCTTTACGTTGTTTTTCTATCAGACTGCATTTCCCCAAAACAGTTGATTTACTTTTGAAGGTGACACAATGATTTGCTTAGAGCGCTTCAAACAGTGCTCAGTGAACAGGCGTATTTGTGCTTCTGTGTCATAAAGCTTTTAAACAACAGACGAGTAGAGTGACTGGACGTTTTAGTGAAGCTGACCCCCTGTGGAGCATCATTACTTTTCCTTGTTGCAGTGAAGGTGACATGTTTTTACAGTGCTCACCGCGTCGCTATAAGCAAAACAAGAGAAGCGAAAAGTCACATGGTCTCCAGTGGCAGCCTGTCATCCTGCCAGGTTCGGGATTTGGAGACAAATCTGAGCGGAAAAGGAGTCAAATCAAGTCTAAATCCACTGACTGTAACTCTGGCCAAACATGATGTTCTTCGCTCTGCTGTCCAGTCGGGCTGAGTAAGAAATTAATCTTTCATTACTGGGCCCTGTCTTGAAGCTGAAGGTCAGGAGAAAATCTCACAAACAAACTTAAAATAAGAAGATGATAGAAATTTAAAAGCAGCCCACAGTTGGCTCAGAGTTTAAAAGCTTATGAAACACTGTCACACAGTCAAATCTCAAAAAGCAACCAATGTTTTCAATCAAACTAAGTGAAATACATACATCGCTAATATTCTCAGTGTGAAGTGTCAGAGGAAGTGTTGATGTTGTATAACAGTGCACCCGCACGGTTTGGCTGCTGCTTCTTCCATAACAGCACTTTCCTTCCCAATTTCTCTCTCATATAGTTTAGTCATAAATTTTAACTGTTATCTGGCCAACTCTTCCTCCCCCGGATATCAAAAAGCAAGCGTGAATTATAGCTACAATGTCATGGTTACTGTGAAAGTTCCATTGAATGAGAAATGCCTTTGATGTATAGAAATACCTTTGTGTTCTATGGGATTTTGTGTGTCCATTCCCTGCTTCCTAGGAAAAGGCTGCCAGGCTGTTTCATAGAGATGCTTTCTAAGACTATGTTATTACATTACCAGGTTATGGTCATGTATGAGCAGGAGAATGAATTAAAATCACTGTCTTGTGTAAATAGCGACTTTGCAGTGAAAACAGTGATTGTGTGGCTGTTTTTGACAGTGACTCGCAGCAAAAAAAAAAAAAAAAGAACAGAGAAAAACACTGTTATTTAAAATCTCATTCTTAATTATAATTAAAGCAACACTGTGTAACTTATCAGGATTGAAAATGCTGCTGCAAACTCACATGAGACTTTTATCTTATCATTAAATATCTTATTTTCAAGTTGTGATGTAACATAGTCATGTGGGGTTTTTGGGAAGATATTTGTCCTCATGAGGTGGAGCCACGTAGTGGAATATCTGTCGAACCAGGCTTTTTTCCCCCCTTCTTTTTATCTCATAAACCATCAGAATTAATTTGTGACTATTCTTTTAATTATTGTCCAACTTTGTATTTTTGGGGTTGGAATCTTTAGGCATCTCATGATTCGATTAGTTTCCAATTCAGAGGCCCACTATTCGATTCAGAAACAATGCATCGAGGAAGTCATTATGTGTACTACATAAGAGCTAGAAAAATAAATCTGTTCATGTTCAGACTGATTATTTTATATTTGAAAGCTAGTAGAAATACAATATAAAATCCAAACTTCATTTAAAAGCCAAATAACCTAAAATTCACTGTATTTATGTAACAGTAATTAAAAGTGAATGAATGAGAGTTGGTGTATGGTGATGAGCTGTTTGAGGTCACAGAAAGCAGGTTGTAGTATATTTGAAGAAGGTCTTAAACCTAGAGCTGAAATTTATGTGTCGTATTATTACTTTAAATAAATATGTGCGATTGTTTTTTCCAGCCCTAACATCCATATTAAAGCTTTAGGTTTCAGTGCTGTTTGATTTTTGTCTGACCTCTTACTTCAAAGCGAGCCCACCAGCTTGACAGACCAAGTTTGTCAAAACAGAGAAATGAACAATGTTGTCATGTAAGTGTCCCCTGAGACAGCTTCCCAGAGAGCGTGCACCTCAATTTTCTTTGGATATAAAGGTTGTTATGGAAGGCTGGCATCCTCAGACCTATTGATACACCACTCCCTTAAAGGACATTGTGTTCCCATTCTCTGTCTGTCTTAATGCTGCAATATTTCTCTTTAGTAGTTCCCACTTGATGCAAAATAGTGACATTTAAAGGTAAGATTCTTTAAAGCACCACAAGATTATTTTAAACCCTAGAACTTCCCAATTCCTGCAGTTTAACAGTCTTCTGTATTTACACCTCACTGAAGTCCAACCTCGGTGCAGCAGGCTGTGAAATAGGACTTAAATTGGGCTGGCCTTCTAAAAGGTCCAAAAACTCTCAAACTGAACTTCTTGAAACCTGCTGCAATTAAATTCTCTCTGAGGTCTGTATTATTATTTTATGTGGGAACAGCGCACTGCTAAGTCATATTTTTGTGGAGAGTGGGAGCGAGGTCTTTGTCTGCGTCAGCGTCCGGGCAGAAACGCACACACATGCCCTCAACATATACGCTTTGCATACCAATGTATCCGCTCACCTCTGGTGAACGGAGCAGTGCAGCCGAAGTGTCCGCATGTCAGAGGGTGCCGTGCGGGGAGCTGCTCGCCGCTCACCTATTCAATCCGTCGGGGGGACGCAGATAGAGGGACGACAGCCCGACTGTTGACATTTGCGCCCTCGGAAGAGCTCATTTAGAACAAGACAGAGCCACGGGGCACTTTGTTATTCCGCTCATACCTGCTCAGTGTGACCCTCCCCTCTGCTCCCCCCCCTCCTTGCCTCTCTCACTCTCTCCGCTGCATCGCTCAGTCAGTCGGAGAGGCAAGAGTCTCTCCTAACACTGGCTGCCCGATTCCTCGCCGCTTTATTAGCTTCAGCCAGTATCCCTCTTTGTCCCTGCCCTGATTTGTTTTGATTCATTTTTTTTAAGCTCAATGCTCTCTGTAAAGCTGTATTATAATGCGCTCTAAGCCGCTCACATCTCCACAGCCTCCCCGCCGATGCGTTGTGTAGCGGAGAGTATCAGCTCGCTCTTGTTGTGGCATGTCTGTTTACATCAGCAGCGTGGCAGGCAGGGCAGGGAGCAGTGTTAGCAGCGGAGCGGCGGCAATAGCAGGTGGAGGAGAAGGAGGACGGCTGGGGGAGACACGAGAAACGGAGGAGCCACAGGACAAAGAAAGCGGGGACGCTGAGAGGGAAGGAGGTCAGGGGAGAGCAGTGGCGGGATGTGGATCCAGAGCGGGACGCAGCAGCAGCAGGGGAGGAGGACTCGGAGTGTGTCGCGGAGTTTGTGTGTCAGTCCAAGAGCTTAGCTACTGTCTCTGTCTGCCCTGTTGTTGTACAGTGCTGCTGCAGCATGGAGCCGACCCCAACATCCGCAACACCGACGGCAAGTCTGCGCTGGACCTGGCCGAACCGTCCGCCAAGGCTGTGCTCACAGGTCAGTGCCACCATCACTGTCTTTAAATGCAGCTACGTTGTCTCTCCATCTTCCTACATTCATGCATGCCTCTTTGTTTCCGTGCCTTGCTAAGTCATGTAATCTTTATGCACTAAATCTTTTTATTGGTTGGCATCTGGAAGATTCAAGCTGAGAAATAGATGGTCAGGAATAAGGAGCTTGCAGTTTTAAAGAAATTGTAAGTGAGCTGGCTGTTTGTGAAGTTGTGAACAAATGTAAAGCTTATATTTTTCTAAATTTCTCTCTTGTTGCTTTTCTTGTACACCATCAGAATGATACCCAGCCAAACAAACCGTTTTATCTCAGTCACAATAAACTGTGTGTTTCCATTTACAAAGAGCTTTGTACCAATCCTAGAGTAAAAGCTCTGTCATAGGTAACACATGTAACTGTCTGGCTAGTGAGATTTTGGTAAGATTTATTGCCATTGACTAACTTCTCAAATGAACCCTATGGTCAAGACAATACTTTTTTTTTCTTTTTTTTACAGTTGCCTCAAAGGGCTTCAAATACTGTAAAAATGAACACCCTCTGTCCTTAGACCCTACATCAGGGTGAGGGAAAACTGGACAGAGCATGCAATAGGTGCAACCAAGACCTATATACAAATATTGTACTGGCTAAGTCCATAGCATACGGCTTATACATGAACTAGACATAGCTTTGAAGTTAAATATTTTTGTGTATTTTTGGCCTTTATTTCACTGAGACAGTGTAGATAGAAAACAGAGTGAGAGTGAGGGAAATGACACAGAGCTGAGCTGGAATCGAACCTGGGTCCCTCATATCATAGTACTCGTAGTATGTGGTCTACCAGGTCAACCACCATGGTCATCAGTGTGTCACGTGTTCTAAGAGCAAAAAGGAAGCACCACCAGATCATGTCTATGTGTAACTGATGTAGGGGCTTCTTTACTGATTGTATTTTTAATTGACAAGGGACTTTACTATAGAAAAGTATAGACTTGATTTATAGATATATCATCTAAGATGCCTCAGACAAATAAACCACTCTGAATTGACCATGTGCAGATTGTGTTTTTGTGGCTGCTGGCATTATTTTCCCCAGTCAGTCAACCACTGAAGTTCCCTGAGTGTAGACTGAATGCTTGTCCATCTTAAAAAAAACATGTCCAGATGTCTACCAAGAGATAAGTACACCCTGGTGATTAAAAACCTGGACAAACATTTTGCTCACAACTTTGCCAACACCCAGCACACCTTGTTCCCATCTCACAAACCAATCTTGAGTCTGTCCAGGGCTGCGGGCGCCTTTTTTCCTGTCCATCTATCTCATTCTGCAAAGCTGTACAGCTCTTTACGTCAGCCAGCTTTCTACATCATTTTTTTTCCATTTTGTGCATCTCTCCAAGGCTATAACCAGAGGTCAGGAGTGTTTGTGTCCCTGCCTCTGCTCTTTTTCATTTTTTTCTCGCTCTCTCTGACTCCTCTTCTGGCTGAGGTTGCACTCATTGATCAGCTACTCAATAAACTCGCCTTCAGTGTTGGCCTTTTTGGATCGCTTGCTCCCTTTTTGCTTTTATTATTTCTGTGCTTTACGGTTCATTCATTTTCTCTGACACTTGTTAAAGAATTGTAATATGTCTTGCAACAAAACAAAGGTGTCATCGAAAGGCCTTGTAATGAACTGTGGCTTTATGTCAGTAGTGTAAAGAATTATATCAGTGTTTTTCAGGGCAAAGAGGTTAGTGAGATTATAGTGAACTGTTATTGGTTAAACTTTGTTGCTTTTTTAATGGGATGGATTGCGAGCTCAATCTCAGAGAAATAACATTTTGAACCGGTATGATTTATTAATTCAGTTTGACAGTGCTGAGGCCATGAATAATACATTTTAAGGCACAAGCTGTGGGCTAAAAAAAAATCTGACCTTGGGCCGTGATTTGCCCCAGGACCTGACTTGCCTTCATTAGGGCATGTGGGGATATAATAATTTCTCAACAATGAAAAAAATAACATTAAAGATGATGGCTTTTTGTCCTTCACACTTAGTCACTCACTGCTGTTTTCTTCTATACGTATTGTCCTGATATTGCCTGTTGAAATCAGTTGGATTTAAATGATTTTCCCGGTTAGATTTTCTGGTGTGATGTCAAACAGTGCCTGCAAAGTAAATGCCAAGTGATGTCTGCCCCCAACCGCCTGATTGGTTCTCCAGCGTGAGATGAGTCACAGCTTGTGTACGTGGCAACTTGAACACAAAGAAAGAAAGGCAACCTCTCAAACACCTTGCATTTACTGTGGTCATTACAATGTGGGCCTGTTGCCAGTTACTTAATTAATGAAGTAAATATAAATTTTACATATTAGGAAGCCATACTCTTTAGTGTCACAAATTCTGCTTGGGTTGAATGCAATCTGTACAATACATACAAAACAGGCACGGCAATGCCCAGAGTTAATTAATTATTCTCATCTGTAGTGGGTTTAAATTGGTGATCATAAGGTGCCCAATGTGACAGGATCAAAGGTGAGTGATTGTTCAGTTGTACGACCAAAGATTCCCAACAAATATTTGGAAAGTGTGTGCATTTCAGACAGCCATTGAAAGTTCTGCTATGACATGTTGCAATGTAAACAAAGTTGCTCCAACAACTTACTGAAGTTTGAAACCCTGTTTTTTCATCTTTTTCCAAACTCCATTATTCGTTTAAACACCACTCAAGTTGACACTCACTGGCTCTACCTCTTTTTAGTTAGAGTACCATGCACTCTTCTCTAATCTACAGTGTGGCAGCTATCACATGATGCACAGTATGACATGTAATAATCTTGTACAATTCAAAAAAAGCACTCAGTGTGACAGAGGCTCACAACCTCAAACAGATATTGGACAGGAGACACTTGCTTTGTTTGAGAGTTTTCATATGAAGCACACTATTGCATTCAAAAACAATACAGGCTTTGTTATAGAAAAGTAGCTCTGTTTTCAACAGACTGTAGCTCCACCTTCCAGTGACCATACCTCTCTATCTTGGTCCCAGTGGAAGAATGAATAAAGTGGCATGGTAGGGTATCTTATCTGAGGAACACCAAAGAGATTTATGGATGTAGTGAAGGAGGACATGAAGTCAGTTGGTGTGAGTGAAGAGGATGCTGAGCACAGATGGAGGCAGATGATTGGCTGTGTCAACCGCTGAAAGGAAACAGCCGAAAGGAGAAGGTGGTAAGGTATCTTGTTTGGAACCCTTCGTACCCCTTTAATAATGGAAACCATTCGAAAAAAATGGTGTACTGAACTAAAGCTTAAGACACCTTGTTGGCCGTGTGAGTCAGACTTCTATGCACTGTTGTGATGACACTTATTTTGCCCTTCTAAATAGTCATTTGGATTTTTACGGGATTATTTATTAAAGGAAACATGCATGACATTTATTACTAACTTTTGAGGATAAATTATATTTTTTAAAATATTTTACCGCAGACTATTTCATTTAAGTCTGAGACAAAAAAGTCTCAGGAAGAGCTCTACAAACTTAAAGAAGGGTCTCAGTGCCCGTCATGGGACAGTAAAAGTTTGCAGTGAAACCCAAACTCATTACCAGTAGTTTTGTCGTTACAAGCTCTTTGAAGCAGGCACATTTAAAGTTTTACATCAATCCAGTCCTTACACGAACCACAGGGATACACAGCTAGGACTAATTAAAAACATACTGCATGTCTTTCAAATAAATTAGGCGAGGAGGAAAGTTTTGTATTTGCGTATTACTTGTCACATATACATTCTGTCATATCATGTGCCATTTCTAACTCTAATACCTCCTATTTAAAATATATCTCTAAAAAATATATATAATAAAAATCTTTCTGGGTTCACTGCCTCTCATTTTCTCTCTGGGGATATCAGTGCAGGCGGTAAATCAGTTTTTCGCAGTAGCACTCAAATGTTTACACGGGGTTACATCAGCGGCTCCCCTCACTCGGCCTCGCTGGTAAATTAGATCAACTTCACGATATCACACAAGAGACTTATGCAGTGTCCGCACATATTGAAACAGTGAGAGATATTATGCCCTTGCTAGTTTGAATTGAAAAAGCCTGTCTGACGGTAGATGTAGTGGAGCTTGTGTTTCTCGGAGCCCCTTTACCTCATCGCAGAGTGGCTTTTACAACAGAGCCGTCATAGAAAAGCTATTTATGAGCCGAACAACGAAAAGGTTAGTATGTGTCAAGTACTGGGGTAATTTAATTGGCCTTGTCTTTTGTTCTCCGCTGCAAATATTCCAACAGTATTCAGGCAAATGTTGGAAATGGTGTAAACAAGCCCAACTCAGTGCAGGCTCGGAAACAGTTGTGCATATTTATCAGCGTACACTCAGTGCTGTATTATTTACACACAGTTTTAGCACCGAAGCAGCAGGAAACTGGAAATGTGCATGCATATTAGAACAGCTGTGCAGTTGGTGTTTGATAACCCCCTTTATACTATGTGATTACGTGTTATTACTCAGAGCTGTAATCAAATAGAAGAGACCTCTTCACCATATAATGTTTTGGCCCCCACAAGTATAACATGAAATAAACATGAAGACACAAAGGCATACTCTGCATACTTTTTGCAGTGTCCTTTTTTCATTTTAGTGGTTAATCGTATTTATGCGTTCATTCAGTCAGCTATGATAAATGTGAATTTAACATATAGTTGGAAAACATTTAACACACAGTATTAGTCAAAACTATGTATATAATTGCATTGATAACACAATTTGTATTTGGCTGTTGTGGGAAAATAGATATTTAAAGCTCCAAAGAACCCAGTGAAAGTTTTGTTTCTGTTCCCCTGCTCAGAGTGGGCAAATCGAGACTGCTGGAAGCACATTATTATATTTAAACACCAGTGTTAATTTTGTTGACAAATAACTTTCATCATAGATTTCACCAACAACATATTTTTGTGGTTGAAAACAAAACTAAAACTAAATAAACGGTAATCAATAAGAACTTAAACTCTGACTAAATGTACCGACACTTTGGTCAATGAATGAAAATCAAATACAAAAATGAACACACATTACACAGTGACGAAATCCAATCAAAAGGAGGAGGAGACGCAACGAGTGAAGAGGCAAACATTAGTTCGAGCGATGAAAAGAGAACGGCTTTTAAATATCAAACTGTTATTGTTTGTTAAATGTTAATGCTTGAAAATAAAAGAAGGGAGACATATAGACACATGTTTATTATTCAGGGATAGCAGACACACTCCTACTTATTTTATCATTATTGAGATGCTATTTTATTTAAACAATTTTAAATAAAGATACATTTGTGTTTGGAATACCTTGGAATAAATATGTGTGTATTGCACATTCAGTACCAGCCATAACAGGTTAGTAGGGTAGAAAGGTAGAAATTATTACTTCAGAAAAAAAACCCAATTGAAAATGCAATACCTTTTATATTTTAGTTGACTAAGTCTATTGTAGATATAGTCGACTAAATTAAACTAAATTTTAGTTGAACAGCCATGTATATAACTTTGAACTGAAGTAGATTTAATTGTCTGATCTTCAACCAATCAATTAATCCACTTTTAGGAAAGCTTGAATGTTAATGTATGTCTTTTTTTGCGTGTGATTTAAATTTATATTTGTTCAAACCGTATCACCCCTTACTTTTTAATCTTATTACAAAGATTACATTACACTCATGTATAGGCTCCAGGCCAAATATTCTAATAATATTTTTAGGATGAAAATATCCCATGAGTCATTTTGGTTATGGCTCTAGCTCCATGAGACGTGAGTTTTGCAGTACCCAGACTAAAATAACCCAGCCGCATACTTTGTGAGGTATACTTTGCTTAATAATTTCTTGTTATATAAACTTGGATTATGAGTTGATGGCTTCACTAAAGTTTTCTAAAATGAAGCAGATGGCTATGTCTTAAAACTTGATTAGAATTGACGACAGTAAGGCAGTTACGAGGACAGCTACATTTCATCCTTCTTGATATTTTTATAAGTGCCCACAGATTCACAGCAGGTGTTGAAAAAGCAGAAAGGTAATGGAAAACTAGAGACAGAAAACGCCAATGTAATGTGTCCTATTAAGTAGTCAGGAGACCGGAACAGCGTTGATGTGCTGATGTCACTTTTCCACCACACTGGCTCTAGAACATATTCTTGTGCTTTCAACAGACCTTACATTATATGGAGTGCTATTATAGGTTACATAAGGTTTACAGTATGGCCTATTGATTAATTGTCATGTTGTTACATAGAGTTAGAGAAGGTTTTGTATTTGTGTAAGATGTTACTTTCTAGTCTTTGTCTCGTGAGCTCATATTATGGGAGTAACTCTGAACCCTTAGTCCTAATATTACTGTCTTGAATTAAATTGTATTACTGACTGCCTTCATAACATTCCCATACCAAGCAAACCACTCAGAACACCCATCAGTTTTTTTCCTTACATTTGTCACCAGCCTGTCTTCCTGTTTTTGACACTTCCTCTGGCTTCATTATCATCATCTTGCACCTGTGACGATGACTTTGACTTGTGATTTGTCAGGTCTTCGCTCTTCGAGCTGCTGACAAATTTACATGGTCTCGTTAGAAACCTGAAATATGCATTTAATGGCAGACGTTAATTACCGCCATCAGTGTCTTTTCACCTTTCTCCTCCGTGGAGCGACTCTTGTTGTTCTAATTAATGTCGGCAGTGATGCATTAAAGCAATTCTCCCTAAGACGTTTTTATTATTACAAGCAAATTAGGGATTTCAGAGAAGTGATGTAGAATTTAAATGACGTTAAATCTTCATTGCAAGAAAAACCCTTCAACTCTATAAACACATAATTATGTATTTGCCATTGTATATATGAGCCATAATGTAGTGTTCTATACTGTGCACAGCATTTCCCCGCCTGTCCTATATGCTGTGTCTGTATGATTTAGAGGTCCTGGCCTATTCTTCATCTCTGCTGCAGGCCGCCAGCTTTTCGCTCCAGTCTGTGGTGATGGAAGAGTATATTGACCCATAAATTAGCTCTACCGCTCCGCCACATCCAACACATTGCTCTGAGAAACGATAGACTCTCTGTTCCCTGTTAGCCGCAGATGAGAGGAGGAAAAACTGAGAAAATTAGTTTTGCATGCTGCATTTTAAACTTCTGAAAGCCGAGCACGATGATACAGAAATGTGGTTTGTGAAATGATTTGGTATGCTGTTGTCACACATTCACACAAGTTCAGGTAAAAAAGGTGTTCAACATATAAAATATGTGCACATATTTTACACACTTACACAATACACACACTTTTTTTTACCTGTCTCTCACCAAAGCTATTAATCTAAAAAGTAAAGCCAGTTATAATCATGGCTATCCACATAATTTCAAAAACATTCAGCTGAACTTAACATAAATTAAAGATGAAGTGCTATGCAATGGTTTTGGATGTAATATGGTGTAGTTTTAAAGTCTTTTAAGGGGTTTATGAGATAACTATGGATACCTAATGTATTCCCTACAGTAGGTAATTGTCATCTCACCCCGAGTTTGGAGGAGCAGATTATTACCATTTATTATGTATTGCTGCTAATAATGCATTTAAAACTTTACAAACTACTATCATTAGTTGTTACTACATTTTGGTCTTGACTCAGCCTCAATCTCTAAAAGTCTTATTCTGTTCTTGATACGTTCTGGTGGTTTGTCTTGACAACAACATACTGAACTACCCCTTTCAGGTCCTTACTGAGCCAGACCATCGGAATGTATGTTTATGTATGTGCCTTAATAAGATATTAGCATCACTTGTTCAAAGTCCCATTGCAAGTTCCAGTGCATTAAAATGGGCAAAAATACAGAATCAGCATTACTGTATTTGTCACATATGCATGCAAGATAAAGGCCTGTGTGGTTTGCCTCTCCAAATATTGCAGTGAGCCCACATGGATCGATTCTATATTTAGTATTTCACAGTGGTTGGGCGTATTTTTCAGACAGATTATGCATCAGAGTTTGATTAGATGACAGAGTTCATCTTTTACCGCTCAAGCAAATTGGTATAAATTACCTGTCAGAGAGTCTTTTTGCACGAAAACAGTCAATGCAATTCATTTTCTAACACATGAATAAACAAATAACAGAAGTTTAGAGATACATTTAGTTATACCTTGTTCCATATCAGGTTATAATCTCAACTATGCAGAGATTTGTGAGATTGTCTTATCACAAAGTGGTCACCGTGTACTGTAGCAAAATGCAGACAGCCCACCATGCAGTGTTTATCAGATATGAATGCAAATCTGCTGCAGTGGTTAACCTGATTTATAGACTTTCAACAGTGTGATGCAGGTGGAAGATTAACACAAGAAAATTTGCATTTTATGTTTTCGGTGTATGCCACCTTTAGAAGTGACTGGTTCAGTTGTACAGGATTGCATTTTTTAGAAGTTGGTGAGTTAATTTATGCAGGTTAAAACAAAAACAAGTGCATCATAATTGACAGCAAACCATACATTTAATAAAACCATACCCAAATGTTTAATTACTGCTTACCACATTTCTGTTGGTACTAGTACCTGTACCTGCTGGCTAAATATGTGATATGTTCCTGTTCTCAGTTCATGGCACTTTTTGAAGAACAAGCATGAGTAGAAATATCTATTACAGTAGAGGGGATGGACAACCAAATTGCTGCAAAGTTGCTGTTTCGGTGGCATTCTGGTCTTCATTGATCACACTTGTTAAAAATCCCCAAAGTTTCCTGGCTAACTCTAATCTTAGAGTCAGTCTAGCGATACTAAGCTGGCTTTTTATAATTAATCACATTATGAGCACTTTCAAATAATCTTCACATTTTTCAAGGGTCTTACATTAACGACAAATTGGTGTGCCAAGCCTGAAAATATCCCTTTAGCAGCTCTGCAGATGAGTGATCGAAAGAAACTCGCAGTAATGATGTGAAAACCTCTTGAGGAGCTAATGGCGGAAACAAAAGCATCACCAAGAGGATTCGCCTTTACATTCTTCTTTCGTGTCATTAGGAATTGATTGTTCTCTGCCCGGAAAGCACTTATTAGGACACTTTTCATCAAGTTGTTTTTGCCCTTGACCATCAACTCTCTCTTTCTCTCTGTGCCTGTCTTTTGTCACCCATCAATTACTGTGTTGTTTAATGAGCTAGCAAGTACAGTGTGCACTCTACCCTTCATCCTTACATCAGCCCCGGTGTCATTTTGCGCTCACTTTTGACGTGTCACACTCTTTGTCCTCTTGCCCCCTGCTGCCTCTGAAGCCTCTATGGCTTCTCCCTGACATTTGTCTCCTGAAATGCCTCTGCCTGTTACTGTTTAAAAGTCTGACAGTAACATATTTTCTCAACTCATTTCCCTCTTATTTTCATGTGCATCGATGATTTAACGGCTTCTATTGCATGACGGGTCTGTGTATTCTTCTAGAGAAGCTCCATACTCTATCTTGGAAACGGTAGTGTATATCTTGTGAGATTTTTTTGAAATTTTAGTGTAAGCCATCTCCCGATATAAACACCTGTTGTGGCCCACAAATGCAGTTACAGTAGCCTCGGGCATGACAGCTCATCATAATGAGTGACGGATGTGTGGGCAGGACACTACCTGCATAAAAATGAGCATTTGAATATTGTGGTTGGACTCCAGGTGCTATTGTTTAAAACATTTACATAAGAACACAAGTTAGAGGAGAACTGAACAGTTGGGTTGGATGTTAGTGCTCTTTATTGCTCCCATTCCATTGCCACATGAGCCCGGTCATTAAATTGAGTGCGGATTATCATTGTATGAGTTGCCAGTACATGAAAAAAATCAAAAGCAAAATACTTGTAATCCCCAGCTCCAGCCTTCCTGTTTAAGAGTTTGAATTAGCGTGGCCCTTGTGTTATTGTTTAGTCTAGTTTTGTCAAGATTGATTGAGTGTAAACTTTATTGAAACTCTCCAGTCCACCCCTCAAACCAATTCAGAGCAACTCAAGCCTGATGACTGTCCATTATCATTCTGCAGTGTGGATATTTGAATACAGGGCCTTGGTCCATGGGAATATGCACAATTCCAGAGCTTTACCATTTCCTGCCTAAACTGGACCCAGGAGTCCTCAGTCTATTGCCAATCCTCCAGGATCCAATTAATGTTGTCAGGACCACAGGAGAGGCACATTGTCCAGCTCCACATCCCATAAAGCTGAAGTGACCATCTGGATTCATTTGGCACCTCTGGCATTAAATATGGATGTAACTGGAGCCATTGTCACTTGTCTGTCACTGTGAACATTTGGACACTGGGCACAATCATTAAGGAACCTTGGTCGGGCCTTGGTGCTGTCTGCGAAGGGTGTAATTTGTTCCATGAGGTATTGTGCGCTCTAGATACATGTCAAGGAGAACTAGTGGAGAAATCTTAACTCATACTTGGTACAGTTAATGCTTTACTTGCTTTGTGTAGATGACGAGGTTTATGTTGTGTGGCTTTTTCTCTCACTAAAATGACAATTTCCAAAATAAGAGATTGAGAGACAATAGATACTGCATCCTGTCTATCTTGGCTGGCATCCACCGTTATGTCCTGTTCAGACTCTGATTATTTGTGCCAGCTGTATACACTGACTCACCAGATGCCTAGCTCCGTAGATTTGAGTGGATTTATTCACCGTAATCCCTGACAGTTATAGAGCTTTTCATAACAAAAGTTTTAGTTGTTTAGTCAGACTTTGAATTAATTTTCCCCACTGCATGTTATTGCTCCATAAAAAAGCTAGAGAGTAAAACCCTGGTAGGGACAAATCCAGACAGAAAAGAGTTGATAACAGAGAGTGAGAAACCAAGTCCATTAGCAGCTATTAATTACCGCTGATTGGTATTCACCGACTCACTGCTTCTGAGCCTCAGAGATCAATTCTCTGGACCGCCGTCAACACACACACACACACACACACACACACACACACACACACACACACACACACACACACACACACACACACACACACACAAACATACACACGTACACACACACACACTTATTCCTTTGGCCTTTCTTCTGCTTTAAAGCAGCTCCCATCTGACTTCATTAAGAGCACATTAATGCACAAATCTGATTTCCATTCAGTTTATGCTTGTACTTGGATATGTGTAATCTCTGGTTATCAGCAGACAGGATTGGTGTGTGACATGTTTAGTTAAGTAGCATCAGAGCAATTTTGTGTGAGTAGTCATGTTGTATAGGGGTGACTAGTGGTTAGTTAGTTTGGTCAATAGTATTGTATTGTAACTAGCTCCACCATGTAGCTTACCTTTCTGGTATGTTCTTTTGTATTGAGACTAAACAAATAAATTCGCTACATCTACTCACTGCAGATTCCTTACAGCACCGTAAAGCTGAAAAGTCTCAAGCTAAAATGTCAACATTTGAAAAATTCAAGCAACAATAGAATTGCTAATGTAAATTAGCTACATTAGCTCCAGAAGCCCTTACACCCTTAGTTAAATTAAATGGTCACTAGGTTAATCAACAGAAAATAACTTCAAATGCAAGCATCATTACTAGTTTCACTTTTGTTAGCATTAGCGATGGTTGTAGTGTTAACCCTTTATGCTGTTTTTTATGATTTTTTGTGATACACTTTTGACTTTATGGCTTAGCTAATAGCTAATAAATTTAACTACCACAAATATGTTGATTATGCTGAGGAAAGCCAGTATTCTAAATACTGAGGTTGTTTGTATGGTGACGTTGTTTGTGTTCTTTTCAATTGCTATAGACAAGACTTGGGCTTTTTGTTGTTTACATCGACCTGATCTGAGGGAATCGAATAAAACCAGCCCAGATCCAACTGTGAAGTGAGTTCTGCCTTTGATCTGTGTCTCTTTTTTCTTTGACTCAGACAATGTTGCTGTGGAAAAGGGTCAGAGAGTGCCTGGCTATATCTGCGAGACCTTTAAGCACATCATTTCTGACTGTCAGGTAAAGGCTCAGGTTCACACTAGAAGCTGTAGAGATTTGGCAATATAGTGGAGGGAAGTTTTTCCTCTTTCCAAGTTTGAAGATTGAGCGTCTTCAGCTCTGCAAGTCATTCTCCAAAATAAAATAAATAATTTGTCTCACTTTAGCAATTTGAGTTGTGGTCAGACTACTGAGGAGCTTTCACTCAATTTGAAGCCCTGTGGCATCTGTTATGAACTTGTTTGTAGGGCTAAACTTGTTTTACACTAAATCCATGACGTCAATAAAAGGCCATGTCAGTCAAGGCACTATGTCACAGTTAACTATTTGTCTCAAAGGACACACATTTGAAAAGGTTTGTTTGTTTCTGTGAAAGCATGACACAGACACAGTGAACGTTAACTACCCTTAGATTTGGAAACGGGGAATATGCCAGAGATGCCAGAATTCAATTACAAAACCTAGGGGCCTAGGGAATGTACACAGTAATGCTTTTATTGGGAAGCCAGAAGTGAAAATCAATTTAGGAAAAAAAAAAGATTACTGGCAACCTAACTTCAAAACTCAATTTAACAGTGGTTAATGTCAAAACACAAAATCAAAATACAAACTAAGTGCAGTATTTCTGTTTTAATTTTAACAGCCCTACTCAGCAAATTACACAAAAAGGTGTAGGGCTGCACAAAATATCACAAATTGTTGTATATACATAATCAACATATCAAAATCAACATTTGGGTGCTCTTTAAATTTTGGTGTACTATATGTGCAAATGCATAGTGTTATTGTGCCAGACATTTCTACCGCATGTGAATATTGTTCAGCAATTCAGATCAGTAGACCCGATGTAAAAAGGTTTAGGTTTAGGTCAGCTAGCAGGTGTAAGTTTTAATTGTAGTTTCATTTTTTTGATTAAAATATTAACTTTCTGTTTATGCACAAAGATACAATGGCCCTTTTTCCTTGCCCCTTCTGCCTACACCTGCTCTAGTTGTAAAGTTTCACAAGACAACTTTGTTAAGAAATGGTGCTATATAGTAAATAGTACATGCACTTAACTTGTTGTAAGTGGTAGGCTAGGCAGATAAGAGAAACATGCAGGTAATGTAAGTTTACATTTTCTTTGACCATTGACTAGCGATTCAACTTTGAACTTTTCCCTTTCCACTATACCTAAAATAGACTAGTTAAATATTCATTATAGAATAGAGCAAAGAAAATGGAGCTTTAAGCTACTTTTTTGTCAAACATTCCACTTGTCATCATGCCACAGTGAGCTTTTCATTATAAGGAATGAGTTACAGACAGCAATAATAGGCTGTCATCCACAAATACACAGCAGCTACAGTGATATCCTGTTAGGACAGACGAGAAGAAATTTATCCACGGAGAATAAAATATCTTTTTTTTACGGTATCCCTGTCAAGTTGTCATAACGGGAGCTGGTACTAATCTCGTTTCTCTATTGCATGACAGGTTTTCATCCGTTGAAATCAATTAGAGCCTTGTCCTCCCTGGGTTTCCGCTCAAGCTCGCCGTGATCGTTGGCTTTCGGAAACCATTTGTCCCTTCTTCGACGGTAACTGTGTGACTACTCAATAAAGGAGCAGTTTGAAGTGTGTGGAGCATGACAACACAACTTCTCTGTTTGTATTTTCCATTAAAACTATGTTCAGAAGGCACTGTCACTGAGCACTTCCACTCTGTTGTAAATTAGGAAAAAAAAAAAATAGCTTGAAGTTAGTTGCTTTGAAGAGACGGCCACAGTGGGCTGGCGGCTTTAACATAGCAGAAAATTAGCCAGCGTACTCTCTAAAGGGCTTCGGGAAAATAATGAGATATTTAAGGAGGGGTCCGGGAGATGGAAGGAAAGTCGATGAATGAGAGAAAAGCTGGAAAAGAGTAAGGAAATGGTAGATGGAGGAGGAGGCGACAAAAGCAGGAAGAATGGAGATGCTTAGTGTCTTCAGTGACAGATGGACAACGCAAATGGAGAAATGACTTGACAGAAAATCAAAAGGCTGCACTGAAAGTGAGAGGGTGTCTGTATGTGGATATGTGTGTGCGTTAACGGTCCAATCATGGTGACAAAGAGCTGCTGCGGCTCTTCTGAAGGCCCCGTCCCTGCTAATGCATGGCAATCTCACACCTGCGGACTGAGGAGACGCTGCAAATTCCTTTGTGCGCAAGGCCAAGTGCGTCGCTTTTCTTCCTCTTATCAGTGACATGCTCATTGATTACCGTGATGACCGCTCTTCGATTGGCCCCCTGTGATAAATGAGTCTAAGCCGAACACACTCCCTCAGACTACACCATACGCTGTATATTGCTGTCTTCCAATTTGAAAAACAACAAAATGACCCAGCAAAAAAAAAAGGGGACAAAACAATGTGGTTGTTTTTTATTTATTGTTGTCTGTCTGCACTTCCAAGGTTCGCTCACCCCATAAGGCCATTTCCCTTCTGCTCAAATTGCCTAGTTTTCCACATGGCTGCACAGCTCCACATCACAGCGACTTTGGGAGGGCATTCGGCCACTTTCTGATACTAGACTGACAGAATTTTCTTAATGAACTCCAAAGAAAGTTGCCTCCTCACTTTTTTTTTAAACTGGAGCAAGTAGAAAGTATTTGCATGTAAAACTTACAAGAGTACAATTAAATTTACCCCAACATCTTAACAATCCGACCAGTGGGGACTTTTGATGCTTTACTGAAGCTTCACTGGCAGCTGTTTTGATGTCCGGCCTGGTAGTTTGCATCTTTATTATGTATGCTTACTCAAGTATGGAAGCGGAGTCACCATTCTCTGATGTGTTCATGTAGGATTTCAATAGGGAGCCTTTAGTTGTCAAGTGAAACGTCTTTTTGGCGTTAACAATGTAGGATGTCTGTTTTACTTCAGTTTCAGCCAGTTGACTAGGAGACAGCTTGACAACTTGTGTTGCACAGAGGTCTGTATGTGAATTAAGTAGTAAGTATATATTTGTCTTTGTAGTTATTCAGTAACCACTTAGGTGTCATCATGACCTGTTAAGTCTTTGCTTTTAGATGTTTTTTTTTTTATTATCAGAACACAAGCCGTCATTTCTACTAGTTGCTGTAACCTTTACATCACTTAGGGTGCAGGAGTTGACTTAATACCATACCGTATATAATGCTGCGTTTACATGCATGTAATACAGCTGCCTCGAGTCATAGCAGCTTCATAACATATGCAGGTTATTTTACGGTACAATCCCTCCGCCATCCACAGAAACTAAACTTGGCCAGCCTACCTAATTCTTTTACTTTGTCTATCCAAATATGATGATGTCTGATCCCTCTCAGTTTGAATTTGATTTCCAGGGGGCGGAACAGATAGACACACAGCCAATCAGAATTCAGGGGCAGTACCAACATCCACAGGGTCCAACAATATTTGAAAAATTTGTCAACAACCAATCAGAGCATCACATAAAGCCCGCCACATTTTACATAAATGGTTGTAATTGGTCATTCATTCATTCATTCATTTTCTACCACTATCGTGGGTGGCTGGAGCCTATTCCAGTAGCTTTGGGCCTTGGGCCTAGACCAGGGGTCAGCAACCCGCGGCTCTTTAGCCCCCCCCCCCCAGTGGCTCCCTGGAGCTTTTTCAAAAATGTATGAAAAAGGAAAGGAAAATGGAAAAAGATGGTGGGGAATATATTTTTTGTTTTAATATGGTTTCTGTAGGAGGACAAACATGACACAAACATTCTTAATGTTTTCCAATGCTGTAAAAATGTGTATAATAAATATTACATTTCAACATTTCTGTCAACGAAGATTTGCGTCATAGCCTGCGACACTCGTTTCAGCGCGGCGCGGTGCCAGGCAGGTGGCTGTTGTAAACAAACCGGCCGGTGTGTCATGGGCCATGGATCCCAAAGGGAAAAAGAGAAAGGTAGATGATGACATTAATATTGTAATGGAAGTTAAACTTAAAGCACCAAATATCGTACAGCAGAGTAGTCACGTGGTGCGTCATTCTCTCCAGGATGCGCTGCAGGGAAAATAAACATTTAATTATGAATGCTCATTATGTATTTGTAGCCTACTTAGTCATTTTGATAGTAGGCTAATATAGCTAATATACACTTACAGCCTGTGTTGCCTTCATATAAGGCTTATATAAGGCTTTTAATTTTTTGCGGCTCCAGGCAGATTTTTTTTTTTTTGGTCCAATATGGCTCTTTGAACATTTTGGGTTGCTGACCCCTGGCCTAGACAATGGCCAGTTCGTCGCAGGGCTGACACTTATAGACGAACATTGACAGACAACCATTCAGTCTCACATTCATCCACTAGGGGCACTTTAGAGTTGCCAATTGACCTATACATGCATGTCTTTGGACGGAGGAAGGAAGCCGGAGGACCCAGAGAGAACCCATGGTAACACAGGGAGGACATGCAGACTCCTCACAGAAAGACCAGAGTTAGCCGACGATGTTTGATTGGTCAGTCATATTAAACTCATTGGATGTCCTGCTCAATGGGTGAGGTTCAAGACCCACTTCAGATTTATGCTTTTAGGTTCTTACACTACATTTACTTTTTATGTATATTGTGCAATAGCATTTTCCATTGATTGCAAACAAAATAATTTCCTGCTTAACTTCCTTAAATATGTAGCCATTTCAATGCTTTATTCCACGTAGGCAATTCCCTATGTCAGTTTCCCTTCAAAACGAACATGAATGTTTCTTCCTCATTTACGAAGTATATGTTCTAAATAAATATTTGTTTCTTAAGATGTACTTGGATTGTTATTATTTCTGTACAAAGCATCCTGGGCCATTGTAATGTTCACTCACAGATAAACAGTCTGATTTTAATCTAATGCCATTTTCTTCAGTCGATGCGTGACTCATTTGCATGCCTTCACAACTTTTACGGTGCGACCTAATCTTATTCATAATAATTTCTCTGATGCCCCTGCTGCTGTTTTTGTTTTTAGCAGCCTCGCTCCTGTGAGGAATGGGCCCTTCAGCTTCTTCTGGTGCTTTGTATTTGTCTACCACAGTGTAGAGAATCTGTGCTGCTTTGTTGCTGCTTTTTCGGGCATGCTAACTAGTTTTCAGATACCATCACAAATTAGCATGTGTTTCCTTTCTCTCTTTGTAATCCAGGAAACCTTTGTATGGCCCTGAGGAGAAGGGAAGCTGTAGCTGCTAAAAGAAAGTAGGCATAGGTGAACGCAAAGAACGCCCCACATTTTCTGACATCAGATAAGAAACTGCTGGACAAATTGTCTAATTTGTAAAAATATATGCAATATAATATAGACAGTTCTTTTTGATGTCTCCATGGCTTTGTGTGGGTGAATACCTTTTAGAAGATTTCCTGCAGAGTTGGCATTCATGTTTTATAACAAATATTATACTAATATGTTTGTTGTATGTTGTTTTTATATTATGTGGATCCTGTGCGTTTGGATCAGAAGCAGAAGACATTTGGCTTTTATAGTTAGAAGAATCTATTGTTATGCTGTATGTAAAAAGTAGACTTTTGAGCTGGTTTCCATTATTGCATCTTATCCTAAGCAAATACTTGACAACCAGCTTGTTAATGAAATTATATTGTATCATTTTGTGCTCTGTTTACACCATTTAATACCACAAAATGTGAATGCATTTTAGTTGGATTTACAGGGGGAAGTATTATTGGTTTAAACAACTTCCAACTAGATAGACTTCTAAACAATCAGAGAAAAGTAGTAAACATACTCCATTTTTGACATCCATTAGGTTGACAGTATCCCTATTAAGTGGAAACTGCTGATAAAGGAAGGGATCCCACTTCTATTTCACTTAGCAAAGTCTGACTACTGATCTGTCCAATTGGAAAAAAAAATTGACATTGATCCCACATCGCTATCTATTATTACATAGTACATAGGCATTTTGTGTACATACCTGCTCAGCTGCAAAAAAACCTTTTAAAGCTGCTGCAAGACCATTCTAAGTATAGAGAGGAAACATTTTAATCATAAAAAAAGGCTGAAACCCAATTAAACCTACCCCGACTTTGGCAAACCCAGCCATTGAAGCAAATGAAAGTAATTGCCCTTGAAGGACCTCAATAAAAAAGTTTACAGTTTAAATAATGCTCTTCCAACACAAGGTCAAAAACTGATGTTGCGTTCAGATGATTTACATTGAAATCATCCTCTAGTTTACAGAAGTATACACTGACAAAAACTACCACATCATTAAGTTTTCAAAATTCAGCAAAAAGAGTTGTGGCTGGATATATGGGTCGCCAAAAAAGCAATTAATCCGGAGTCGTTCTCTGTGGCGCACTGTTTGATGCAATTAATCACACAGTGTAAGTGGTAGAGTGTGTAAAGCAAGCTGAGGTATAGCCAGCCCAAACCCCTTATTTGACAACTTCCATTCACCTCCCATTTATTTTATTTTTTTCACTTTTTATTGCGCTCCATTTCAGCAGTTGTGACCTTGCAGAGGTTATTAGTGGACAGTGCAGCTCTTGACTTAAAGCCAGTAGTTGTATAACAGTGGATATAGTGCGTCTCCCGTAGATGATACGATGACACACACAAACACACACTGGTGGACAGCTTGGCAGCAAGGCGAATCATACTCCAGTCAGCTTTACTCAGCGTCATTGGCCTTGGGACTGCACACACCACAATGCACAGACCTGGCTACATGGTCAATTAAAATGAACAACTATGTACTCTGTGGCACCAGCATGTTCTTATTTCAGTGCATGTTCTTACATTTGGTCACCATCTTGTCCTCTGCTGACCCTAAAATATGTTAATATACTGGATTTACAACTATTATATGTTGTAAACATTCTTTTTGTCTCAAGCATTTAATTTTAGCTCAAGGAGGACACGCAGATTCTATGCAACATTCTGTAACATTGCACTACACACACGATTACTTTCTACAAAAGTCGCTGCTAGTCTTTGGTCTTGTATTGCAATGTATGTATAGAAGGTTATTCATGACAAAAAATGTGCTGTTTTTTAGCCCAAAAGAGTGGCCCAAGGTTAGTAAAGCTAACGTGCATTGTCTCGCCGTGAGCAAAATTTCTCAAACTATCTGCTGCTGACTTTCTGGTAAATCCAGCAACAGTTTAGGAAACATTGCTACCAAAGACAGCATTGTGCTTGCTTGTTTTTCTGTTTGCCACTGTTTTGATCATAATGAAAATTACAGAGAAGCCACTACACCGGTGTACCTTGTGTCCAGTAACGATGCATAATGCTTCCAGTGAATAACCTTGGCAAACTCATAGCATACCAATGGCTACATCAGTGTCAGGGGAGGACAAGATGACCCATTGACAGAATGTAATATATTATGCCTTGGGAATGAACACAGGTGGACTACTCACTGACCTTGCACATTGTTAAGACAAACAGTGTTTTGGAATGTGGCTGTGTCTAACCTTTATAACACTATCCCACGTACATACACAGGCAGTTATCCACATGCAGTAACATGAGTAAGGTTTAACAATTTAACAATTAAAATTCAACTAGTGATCACAGTGTCTAATGCACTAAAGGGACTGACACGGAGACAGATGCACCTGAGCACACGGCCTGTCTCTCACACAAAAGCACAGCGGCACACATGATATCATTATTCAGGAGGAAGCCGGCCCGTCCCGAGCTCTAACCTGTCCTTGTCTCCTCTGTTTGGAGTCAGCAGGACTGTCAACACACACACACATTCAGATTCCCATTCAAGTGGACTATTGGCATTTGTACATCTTCAGTGACTATTGGATTTTTATGTATCACAATACCTCTTGAGGTAGTGTAATACATAAAAATCCAATAGTTGTTAAATTAACATCAATAATTTAATGGTCAATTGCATAGTTCTATGCTCTGGATGGGAATAACATTGCATGTCACAACATTTATTTCTATCCAGAATTGCTTGAATTTTTCTCCAAGATAGTTAATGTCTGGACTTTGTGGTGGCTAATCCATGTGTAAAAACTATTGTCATGCTCCTGAACCACTCTTTCACAATTTGAGCTTGATAAAACAGATGGACATCTTTTCAACAACGACACGATGTGTCTTCCGACATTGTTCTTTAAGAAATGAGAAACTGCTCTCTCTATCAGCTGGCATCAAGTTTGTTGCCGGCTGAAACATAATCATACATGCAGTAATTATACAATGGGAGGCTCTTGCCTATTTGCTTAGTTAAATCTAGGTGGTGACTTTTTTTTTAGCCGGGCAGTGTATGAAATGTTTGACAAATCCCTGAGGAAGGCCATTAATTAGCAAAACTTGGACAATAGAGAACGGAAATTTCTTTAACACTCTGTCATAAATGTATTAATTAGCATACACACGTACCATGTTTACATTCAGAAAACCAAAATCTGTGAAATTCCAAAACTAACAGTCTTTTTAAGCACTTGGCTCATTGATATTCATTGATATTCCCGTAGTGACAAGAAAAGGGCCCCCGGCTTTGACCTTGTGAGACTCCAAAATACAGCTGGCTTTGCCCCCAATTGACTTCCAATAATGACAGAGTGAGTCAATTAACCATGGCATTAAGAACCCAAAGCTTCAGGGCTTTTTGAAGAAAAACTTTAGACTCTGAGTTAATGACTCATTAAGAATGAAATCAAACAAAAAACTTAAAAAGTTCTGTCAGTTGCATACTGTTGCAAATACTTAATTACATCAATGGGACTAAATGAATGCATTGTCTGACCTGACCTCTATTTCCCTTCATAACTCTGAACTTTATAACAAAAGAATTGACTTAATACTGAAAGTCATAATTGGTATCTGATTGCACCAAGAGAAGAGCGACTTTGGTGCGTGATACATAGAAGCAGACAGCGTTCCCAAGTTCAAGATAAGATGTTTTCCTTAAAATAATAAAGTTTAATATAAATCCATTTCTGGTCTTGGTAAGGTGTGTTCAATTCTGGCACAAAATATTTGCAAGAAAAAACGAACTTATGAGCTCCCCAAAGACACGCGCGAAATAGTAGTTGATGTTCAAAGTCTGACACGCTAGACATGTTGGACTAGTTTCCGGCCACAGTGCGGCTTCAGCTGTAGACACAGTGCTGTGTGTGTGTTTGGCGACTGAGCAGCTGTAATGATTGCTAACGACTTGTTAGGGGACATTAAACAAGACAGATGAGTGTGTGTTTTGGGCTTCATTTGTGTAACTAATTAAAGTGCTGAGTCATGCTTGGTTTAGTTCTCAAAGCATGGATAATATGGAAGAAAAATGCATTTAATCAGAAAAGGGCTTTTATCACAAACACTTGGGCATTTTTTAAACTTGCATGGCTGCAAGTCAGCTGGACATAAATACTGCAGTAGGCTGCCTCTTAACTTTTAAATCAGATCTTCAATATTGGATCACAGCTGTATATTTGGTATTAAAATATCTGGGGGTTGGAAGGAACATTTAAAAATCTTCTCTATTGGGAGTGCCAGAGGTTAATGTGATTTCTGACCTCAGCCACTTTTAAACAGTTCAGTTTCACACAGTTCAAATCAAATCTAGAAACAAAAGTGTCTAAAAGTGTCTATGTGAAAACAGCAAACCACACAAGTTCATAGTGTCTTGACCCTTTCAGAAAAGCTGAAAGCACAAAGACTTTAAAAGTGTGGGTTCAATACACTCCATAATCTTTTCCAGTCTCTTTATGGAGATACACTCACTATTTCATGAATTTCATAAACTAGCTTCAGTGTCCCATAAGGAAGGGCTCTCAGGTTTCATCAAAATCACATTTGAATTGGCCCTGTTCAGGCGTGGCATTAAAATGCATTCTGAGTCATCGGGTCATTTGTGACCGCTATTCAGGATGCAGTCTGAGGTGTCAGTTGGAAGTGTTTAATTACGACAATTCATTACGACAAATGCGTCATAAAGGTGGTGGTGTCAGCACACAATTTCTTATCATCACACAAGTGGTTCTCATGAGGATGTCAGCTCAGTCATGAGGCAGTGGTCACATGGAGATTTTATTTATTTATTTATTTTTCATCAAAGGTGGTTGTACTTTATCTCATTGCTTTGTGTCCAAGTCATCATTTGTTAGTTTGGGGATATCAGAGCAACTCCATATTGTTTACGTTAGTAACAGTAAAAGGGTTGCTACATCTTCAAACCTAAAAGAAGAAGTCTGTGCCACGTTATTAGTTGAACCACTAACACTTTGCGTGGCGCAGTACAAGATAGATTTTCAAGAATTTGTGAACTTACAAATCTTGCAGAATCCAGCTGCTGCACAAGGTATCATTATTTTTTACAAATTGACTGAAAAATTTGTCCTATGAAAATGGAAAGCAGATAGTTCTTATGAATGTAAGTCATGGGAAGTTCCTACTGTTTTTGGGTTCAGATTGTTATTGTTGAAAGTGGGTGACGATCAGCTTCCTTTGTGCTGTGAATTCCACTAGTGGTTGCCTGAGGTACTGCAGCAAATCAATTCCATGTGACAAAGAAAGGTTTTTTCTCCCTTGGACCACAATGTAAAAAAGGGTTACCTTCGGGGAAAATAAATCTGGAAGACTAAAGCTTTTTTGCTGTAAAAGACAATGAGCAACTCTGGAAAATAGTGGTGATGAAATGTCTCATTTTCACTTGTAGGTAGGAGTCATTAATACTCTTTTGTCTAAATAGAGCAAAATAAATATTGAAGGTGATGTATTTTCAAGTGTAAAAAATTCTCTTTGCACTTTTCCATACATCATCCTGTTTGTTAATGTCTTCCCGAGTTGCTCTTCAATCCTTCGTTTTCTTATTTTGTGTGTGGCTCTCTCCGGTCCCCTCTTCCTCCTCTCGTGGTTCCGCCTTAGCCTCGCTAACACCAATTATACTGTGTCAAATCCATGCATGTCAGTTTCCAGATCCCTAATCATCCTTTCTCTCTTTCATCTGCAAATCCTTTGTTCCTCCCTCCTCCCCCTTTCCCTCGGCTGTAACCTTTCTTGTGCGCAGCTCGCCCCACCCCGCCCCTCCGTCTGCTACATCATGTACACACTTCCCATCCACCTCATCACCGTCCTATTTATCTGTGTCACATTTACCTTGGCAACCATGTTTAAAACGGCAGCAAAAAGTTCTGGATTGCTTATTTGTGAGCTGATCAAACACATTTACAACAATAAAAAAAAAAAAAAAGTTAGGTTTGAGTCTAGATCAGTCGATGTTATTGCAACGGAAGTACATTTGAACAAATTAATACAGGCATTTGATTTATTTATTCTCTGATTCTGATTTCCAAGAATCATTGAACATTTCTGGGACACAAGTCATTTAATAACAAAAGTAAAAGTACAATGTGACACAGTTGTATTTGACATTTCAAACACAGTCTGTTTTCTTGATTTAATATGGTTCTTCTCTCACACGCACTTAAACCTGTACCTATCTATCATCAATTACAGCTCTTAATATTTAAATGTCCATTCTTCCTTTCTTCCTAAACCCTCTGGCACACTCTGGCAATTTTTTTGCAATAATTTAAGATCTGCATGTTGATGCCTGTCACACTGAACAATTGAAGGAAATGAATGCGTCATAGTTAACAATTTAACTCTGGTCTTAAACAGGCAGTGTCAGCCAGTGTCAACTTGAGTGGCATTCAAACCTGCAAACGAGCTTGAATAAAGAGAACAGCTGGGAAACCAAATTTTCTTGTGGTAAATCATTTGCATACGTTTGTTGTCAAAGTCATTTAGCTAACTACTACAATACCTAAATTATTACAATCGTGGTAGAATTTGCTAAATTGTCTTTTAGCTGACATTGTCTCATTTGTTTTTGGCGATCTATGGTCGTACGGCTGTGAGATCTTTGATCCTGTCATACTGGGCGGTCCACAACAGTGTGACGGGTTAATTTTTTGGAGCAGGTTTTGTCAAGAGGACTGATCAGACCTATGTTAGCACCCCTGGAACATCCATGTAGTCCTACTTTTTAGATTCCATCTTTCTCTTTTTGAATGCTCCCCTTACTGCCTGAAAAATAATCTTTCTAAGCCAAGAGTAATTACCACTGTTCCCTATGGCATACAGACAATAGACACACTGCCTATGGTCATAGATGTTTAACAAGCACAAAGCCAAGGTTCTAGTGCTGTATTTAGTGTGGTTTGTGAACCTTATTTGATGACTCAGACAGGAGAGTGGTTTCACAATATATTGCCAAATTATCGTTAAAAAAAGAAGAAATATAAAGAAAAGCAATATTTGTGTCGCCTAAGATTTACTTTGTGCCACAGTCAAATTAATTGGCCAATCAGCGCCTGAAACCAAACTGTGTTGTCACCAAATAGTTTAATTGTTTAAGAATTCCTGGTTTAAGTTGGATTAATTCCGCTTTAGGCCTTGTTTAGACCTGGGTCAGTCCTGATTCAATCCTGTCTAGGTTGTTCTTCAATCTCGGTTTAAGTCTTTAGTTTTTGTCCCAGTTTTGACAAGTGGAACATAATCCTTAGCCTTTCCTATTTTTTCATAAATTTAATGACATTTTACTTTACTTTAACTATTATTACGATTTAAAGTTCTGATTGCCCAATTATTTTAACATGCAAATCTGGCACATCTTTACGATACATATATTGGACAGATTAATGTTGCAATAACTATAAATCTGTGACATATATTCTGCAGGCCTGATTTAAACGGTATCTTTCTATGACACTTAATTTAAAAAATTGCAAAAACTATCCACATTCTCTAGCTACAGATTACTGCAATGAACTGTTTTGAACACTGACAAAATCTTACCTCTAGACCCTAAAGTTTGAAAGATAAATAGCCATCACTTGAACAAAAAGATGAACCATATTTAATGCATTGAAAAGGCATCTGTTCCCCCCTTCTTATCCTCGTCTGCTTCCTGGAAACGCCACTTATGTGAAGGTGTTGTGACTGTAGTAGCAGGGGGGCAGGGCCAGAGCGAATGGGGAGTCGAGCGCTGGCGAGTGAGGCTGAGGGAGGCACAGCAAAAGGGGGAGGGGTTTGTTTATTTCTGTTGTGCTTTCTGATGCGCCTCCTGAGTCCAGCAAGAGGGGGGTCTTTAGTAGAAGAAATTAAAAAAAATATCTAAAAAATCAAAGGGACGTGTTGCAATCTGGACGACGAGCGGCTGTCAGCGATATGAGTGAGCGGCTAAGGAGGAGAAACGGAAGGAAGGGATGGTCGGGTAGAGGCAGAGCGCGTGTGCTCGTCGCCTAAACAATGAGCGCGCTGTGGACGCTGCCGGCAACGCATCGTCACGGCAACCGGAGCCAGAGGGGTGCGCACTGCAAGGAGGGATGAGGAGGAGGAGGAGAGAGGGCTTGAAACGATAGAGACAGATAGATAGATGGCTGCACAGATAGAAGGCAGATAGAATTTGTGTGTTGTGTTTCCGATCATGTGCGTGTGTGTGTGGTCGGTGTGCATCAGCGGCCACTTGTCTGACACCATGCTCTTCTGTAACCGTCTAGGTGAATACAAGAAGGATGAGCTGCTGGAGGCGGCGAGGTGAGTACCACTGGGCTTTGTTTTCTGTTCCTTTTCCGCTCCTCTCTCTGTGTGTTCCTTGTTTCCCTGCTGTTCCCTGTTTAGATTCCCCAGTCCCTTTGCCATTTACCATCTTTCATCTCCCCTTCTGCTGATGCACACACTCTAAGACACAACTCGGCTTTGTTTGTTCTTCTCCAGCTTCCTTGCCCACTTTGTGACACCTGTCCTTGTTGCCTGTTCCTCTAATGCTTCTTCCTTGTTTTCTTCCTCTAATGCTTCTTCCTTGGTTCCTTCCTCTAATTCTTGATACTCTTTTTGACTGGCAATTCATTTCCTTTCAGGTAAAGTGAAACATTTCGGCATTACAAATGTAGCTAAGCATTTGGTGCATGCACAAAAACAAGAAAGTGTCACAAAAGACCACGCCAGAAAAGATTAATACACAGAGATAAAAAAAAAAATGCAACGTATAACAACATAATACAGAAGAGTGCTTGACCTAAACTGATGTTGCTTGAAGTAAAGACAAACTTGTACTAGTTTACAATGTGCTTTTAAAATCTTGATAGATGAATCTTTAATCTCCTTAGAGCATATCATTGATGATCTGTGGAAAAAAAGATTTTAATAGATAAGAGCTCATGACAACAAGCCTTGGCCAATCACATGCTCGAGTCACAAAGGGGTCTGCTTCCATTTGAATAAGGGAAGCTCCCATTGGCTGGTTGGTCTTGAGGTGATAGCAAAAGTACTCAATATACTACAACTGTAGGAAATTGAAATTGGACCTTGAAAAGTGCTTGCAATTTTGTATTTGGTACCTGTAAATGTTTATAACAAATGGATACCTGTCGGAATATTTTGCTTATAGAGAGGACTAATCATGTAATCTTATAAAGGACAAACCCTACCAGATCTGTAATATGCTGCAAAAACCTAAAAATGCACCTTGAAAGTGATTGAAGTTGTCATTTCTTTTTTCATATTCTCTCCATTCGCTCCTGTCTTGTTCCTCATTTCCTCGTCCTCTGCTTTTCCCAGTTCGCTTTCCCGAGTGCTCCTCTCTGCTTCATTTCCGGTGCCCTTCTTTCTTACCTCCTTCGTTTCCCGTTTTTTCCATTCCTCTTGTAATTACACCACCCTTTCTCCGTTCTCTCCTCATTCCCTGTCTGCTCTGCCTAATCCCTTTCTTCCCTCGATTCTGTGTTTACTAACCCTCTCTGTGTTTCCTGTCTTACCCTCCTGCTCCTTGGCTCTCTTCCCTGTTGCTCATCCGTTTTCCTACACCCTTTTTTTTAGCCACATAGCTGCACTCTTCCAGTTCGGAGCTAATTATTTTGAGCTCTGTTTCTGACTTTATTTCCACAACAACAAACACATCGACCCAGCTCCTTTCTCAGGCAAACTTCGGAGGCATATTTTTTTTGCATTGGACATGTTCTCTATTTTCTTAAAATATTGGCTATTACCCCTGAACACAGAAGTACATTCTTTACAACTGCGGGGCCTCAAAGGAAATAAAAATGCATTATATTTTGTGGAGTCAAAATCAAGTATTTAAAAGTATTAAATTAAAAAAGAAATGTTATGTTTACCAAGGACTTTCTTTTCTAATTTTTTAGTTTTAATTAGTGTTGTGTTCAGTGTGAGATATTCCAGTTCCTCTGCTTTACAAAACAACCAAAAATTACATTTTCTGGTATCCTGCCTGTTTTATCCAACCAGATATAAGTAATGCTCTCAATTATCACCTTAGTTAACGGTCAACCATCATGATCACTGCAAAAAAAATGAACCAAAGTGGCTAATTACGGCTCTTTCGATTAAACCTGAAGTCATTCATAGAAGCATTTCACTGTGAAGTGATAAGTGAAAATGATAAAAGTAAACCATACTTTTTATAAAGTCAAGGGTCCCACAAGTCACTAAAACATCTTGAAAAACAACTAAAACATATTTTTTAAGCCAGAAATGAAAGTCACACTTACCTTTATTTTCAGTCTCAGTACCTGTGGAGATTTTTTATTGCTCTTACCTAACGCGTTGGTAATGTAAATCTAATAAAAAGCCATGCTTTTTGAAAAGTGGTACCAAAAGTGATGTAAAATGATGATATTACGTCCAGTTCCAGGTTGTAGTCCAATGTCATAGCTGCCCAGAAGTTGGTGTATAATGCATGGGATATATCCTATCATCTTTCTTAGTCAGCGAAGAGGTTTTAATTAAACTGGAAATAATGTTTTTAATATGCCCATCATGCACTATTGGTATCAGTGCTGCTCCAAAGTGTTTGTGGTCAGATTCAGGCCAAATCTAGTTTGTGTGTTTTTAATAATAACAAGTTTAATATATTACTGTGTGTCCATAAAACAGCATTAAAACACTACAATTTAATAAGACACAGAAAGGTACAAAGTAAAGCTTGATCACAAAAGCCACAAAATATAATGGACAATGACCTCAAGTATGAGAGTTAATTACACATATCTTCACCCCTTGACATCATTTTCATCAGTGTGGCTCGCGCTTCATCAATTTGAGTGCTGCCTTAACTGCAACTAACTTCCAATATGACATGATAAAATGCCTCAAAACTTTAAAGATCGGAAATATTGGTCACTGAAATACTACATCGACGTCTCTACAGATTGTCACTTAGCACATCACCTTGTGTTTGGAGCTCATTATTTCAAGCTCTGTCCATTTTTATGTGCACGGCAGCAAACGTATCGACCCATCTCCTCGGTACTCTTTCAGAGGCATGTTTCTGTTGCAGGCTGCGGTTCACGTGGGCTCTCTGCCTGTGTGTGTTTTGTTCCCCCTATCTCCAATGTGGAAATGGCAGCTCTCTTGTTTGTTATTTCATGTGGGTGGCTGAGCGCTGGCTGCCTCAACAGCCTCTCTTGTTCTATCCCTCTTTCTCGCAGGGGAAGCAGCTGGCCCAGTATAGCACCAGCTCAGTGTATTTGCGGGGTCAGGGGCCATCTTAGTCTGAACTGTGAACTCACTGTGCCACTCTCACAGCTGAGCCACTGCTCGGAGTTTGACCAGTGTCATTTTTCACCCGAATTTCATTTTAGTCTTTGCCTTTTTTGTGGTGTTTGGTCAAAAGACTCCCACACATGGCTTATGGGATATTGTTGTTTCTCTGCTAGATTTTTTTTTTTTCATTATTTGTGGCCCAGATAGCATCCCCGCATTGCCATATAGCGAAATAATAAACAGCTGAGGAAATGGCGCTACATAGAGTCAAATGAATCGAGTCTATGCATTGACATCAGAAAGAACATAATCGTTAATTTTCCTGACAGCGGCTTTATTACACAGGCAAAATGCATGGCTGTTGCCAAAGGGTTTCCATCCAGTAAAGCAGATCTGTCACTTCAAGGCCGACAATCAGCTGACGGCAAACAAGCGAGTCAAGTTTGGTTTATTCAACGTCTTTGCTGATATGGACACAATCCACATCGATGAACAAACCTAACTGAAGCATACTGAGCATTTAAAACAGAGGACTAATAGGTCTGTAGACCTGCTGGCCAAGTTTTATTTACAGGTGTCACACTTGAACCATCTATACATACTTATAAGCCTTTATAGGGACATACTTTGTGTTTCATGAATTAGGTTTAAAAAATATTGGACCAATGGACTTTGATGTAACCAAAAACTGTCAGTGGACCCATGAAGGTGTAATAGTTTATGGAATTAAAAGTGATTGCCATATTGGAACATGGAGAGTTAGCTGCAGCAGGGTCAGGCTAAGCGCAGCCCCTAATAATGGTCTGAATAATCACTTGATTGTTTTAAAAAGAAGCTTTTGAAAGTTTGCCTTTGAAGCTAGCGTAAAGATAAGCTGTCAAAGTGATCAAAGTGTCTCCAATGTGGGTTAAGATAAAGGATAAATCTTGTTTAAAGGTATAATCATTCAATTCGTACACAAATGCATTTAAATCCATATCTATGATCTACAGCTCAAAGCAAACTCTCTGCTCTCACACTGCTCGTGGTTCGTGATGTGCTAGTACTGACGGTTAAGGCCATGTTTTAGGTTTGACAATGTAGCAACCATTTTAATTTTACTAAGGTAAACAACAAGGGATAGCCCTGATTGAATAAAACGTACCCTCAGATAATGACTCCGATCACAGACACAGTAAATATTGAAGTTCATGCTCTTCTGCTTTCTATGAAAGTGCTTCCAGAAGGTACTCTATAACAGACACACACCATCTAGCGAGCCTGGTTATATGACAGCGGATGTAAACCTGAATTTAATGTTACCCATTGATTACCTCTTGAGAAAGAGAATAGGGCATGAGGCAAGATTTGTTACAAACATTTGCCTAGAAATATCTTTAACCAACCTTTAATAAAAATAAACCTCCAGAGATGTTGAAGAAAGCGATACGAGATTTGTTACTATAGCTTGACCTTTCATGACATTTACTGAGTAAAAGTCAATAGAAGTCAGGCTTTTCTGACCAAGAGCTTACTTTTGTATGAAACTCCTCTCAGGCTCTGCTATAAAGTGTGTTCAATGACGGGCAGTGTGTGTGATTTGTGCCATAGACTGCAGACAAACAACCAAACAAAGCAGTTATTTTACAGTCATCATTAAAATCCACTTAGACCAAATGTTTGGACAGCCTGTTCCTGAAGCAAACAGCAGCGCATGAGATCACTGTTGTTTACTTAGAGATTTTTGACTTTATTTGTAGATGATGTTTTGTCCTGCCATGTGTGCTAGTCTGGGGAGACCTGTTTTGACACTTTGGAACTTTCCCCCCTTAAGATGTTGTTGTACTCGGATGAAACCTTGTGTTTTGACACCAGGGAGTGAGGAGAGAAGGAAATGGAAGATGATAGATGTTATCCTCTTTCTTTTTTTTTTTTTTACAAATAATTAGTCTAGTTCCTATGGATTTGAGGTTGATTTTCAGGGGGAAATACCAGTGAATGTGGATTACACTGCTTCTGGGCGCAATTGGATTGACATAACAAATCAGAGAAACAAAGCACCTCACAATTTTAGATTTTAAATTGATACAATTTGACCAACAGAATTGTTGTGGAAATTGTTGTGAAGGGACCCCATGTCCATCACACTTTGCAAAGTACAGCTGGCTACAAAGAAAATAAGAAGTTGAGAACAGGGCTGACCAGAATAAAAAAACAGTAAAAGGACAGAAGGAAAAGAGGAACATAGAAGAATAGAATAGGGCAAAGGAACAATAATCCTTTTCTTTCCATGTGACAGCTTCTTCCTTTACGGCTGTCAGGGTGGTGATGGTTGGATTGGTGCTGCCTCGGTAACACTTCCTAATGGTCACCCAATGCCAAGACCAGTGGCAGGAACAGCCTTCTCCAGAAACACACTTTTAAAGCTTGTCACAGTCAGATTTAGAGGAAATCACCCTCAAAACACAAGCCTTAACCTCCCACTGAAAAAATCTTTGTCAATTTGAAACCACAAATGAAATTTCTCCACTTTATCCTTCTACTTTCCCCCCAGTCTCATATTCCTTATCTCATTCTTCCTCATTTTCTCCCCTATACTCTTTTGCCGTAGAGAAGTTCTAATCCTCCGGTGACTTCTGTTGCTTGTTAACATTTGTGTGTGTGTGTTTGCAGGAGTGGAAACGAGGAGAAGCTAATGGCCTTGCTTACTCCACTTAACGTCAACTGCCACGCGAGCGATGGCCGCAAGGTAAGCGCAGAATGCACACTTCTATAGATCTTCGCTCATCACCAGGATTTGAGTTTGTGAAAGTCACAAGAAAGCAACTTTAAACAAATACATTTATTGGCAGCTCTGGGCCTTGGTTGCACGAAATAATCGGAGTCCTCTCAAGCAGGCATTAGAGTCCTGTCCCGGCTGTCATTCATTAAAATAAATAGATGGAGACACAAACCCTTCAGCGAATAAATTAGCACTCACACCGAACAATGGCAGAGCGTGGCAACACATGAAATGTCGTCAAGCTCAGGGACAGCTCTTTTAGACAGTGAGGAAGTGAAGGCTGGGCCAAATTCAAATGAATGGTTACAGCAGAGAATAACATCCAAATGTTTGTTATTCATCTTTTTGTATTCCCATGTTTAGAAAGGCAGTAAGGAAAAGCTTTTATTTTTGGTGGAGATGTATTTCCCCCTTGGAAGTCACTGTATCTCAGGATTTCTCACATTGGAGTACAATGAGTTAGTTTTTGAGTAAGAAAAGCAGCCAACAGGTTTCAAAGCACATGGATTTGATATGCATATATCACAAATAAACAAAAACTAGAACCACCGAGGGCTGATCAATTAATGTATTTCAAATTAAAATGCAAATGAAATATTTTTTCAAATTAATCAGCTCTGCACTTAGCGGCTTTTTCTGTTTCTGCAGGTTTCATTACAGTCCAGAATATCCATAAAGACATTTACATATTATTAAATCAGTTAAGTCAGCTTTTCTTATTTTGAAATAAAACTTATTTTGCTCATGCAATATGCACAGACACAAAATTTGTGATGATGATGACCCCATTGGCTTATTATGCTAAAGCAAAACAAATGGTCCAGCACTATTTTTATATCACTCTCTCTATGAAGATGCAGCTACAGCATAACTGCCTGTGTGGAAATTCCTTGTAGCTGACATACTGTCATTTAAGTCAAAATATAGATTGGCAAGATATGGAGCTACATTGATTACATTGTCGTAGCTGCCAGATGTGCCGGGCGCACCACATCTGTAAAGACACGATAAGGACATCTGCGAGCGACACCAGCAGCTTGTCTTGTTGCAGCCTGTACGTTCCCAACACCGAGTGTCTTTGAGGATCACTGGAAATGCCTTCACAGAAGCAGAAGTCTTTTAAACGACCTTCTGGCTCTGCCATCGGCAGTGAATCTGGCTAATTTTAGAACAAGCAGTGGTTAGCTCTGTAATCCGAACGTTTATACACCAGAGGCACAAACTGGGATTAGTCTAAGAGGTGCCTTTGGAAAAACGACTACACTGCTATGAAAGAATAAACTCTCCTTCAAACAAACCTATGGAAAGCAGGGTTGACTAGAACATTTTGTTCACATTAATCATGCACTGTTGGAATTCTCTATTTTATTTAACATTCATTTCTACCACTTAGCTTCATACAGGTGGGAGGTAGCTGAATATAATACAATAACCAAAAATAACTTAACACACACTTTTTTGAGAATTTTTAAAAATAAAATCCTTTTTTTATATTCAAGCAAAGAGAAAACATGCCCTTTTGCTAAAATAGTCCATCCATTTGACAGATGATGCATATCAAGATGTTGAATAAAAGTGTTATTCTGCAAGCCTTTCCAACTATCCTCACTCTTACTCTCGCTCAGAGTCTGATTTCCAGGTGGCAGTACCAACGGATAGTGATTAAAACTGCTTCTGAATGCAATTGCATAGATTTACCAATCACAGTACAGTGAACTGTACCAATGACCGATGCAACTTAAAAACCATGCAACCAAATAAAAGAAATGCAGTACTGCATTAGTCTCACGTCAATGGTTACAATTGGTCTGGCAAAATTTCTTCCAAGAGGATTTTTTTTTTTTGTTGCTTTTTTTGCGACTCATAAAGGTATCATACCCATTTTACTTCCCAAGTGATGGGGTCTGGATAACAAAGCTGAAGCCTTTTGGTGAATGAAGTCAATACTAAGACATAAGGTTATGCATGATGATAAAGTAAGAAGAGATACAAGGGATGTATCCTTAAACTCAAAGAATACAAGTCCACCAGTGGCAAACTGTTAAAACTTAACTGAGCAATGCTTTCTGTTATTCACCAAATTTAGCAGTGGTATTGGCCTTGATTATATATCCAGGATCCATGTCATGACCAAGTAAAATGTGCATTATCCAAGACAAAAAGTAGTTTTTAAACTGGTGTCAAGTTCCACAACACACATTACTTACACATATATACCTTGGACTCTCACAATAAAGGCCAATCAATAATCAAATGTCAGTATATCAAGTTTTTAAGTAAATCAGTCACTGGCTTTTTTTTACACTTCAGATTTGTTTACCTCAGAGCTGCTATTTACTTTAAGCTTGATTACGATTAGGGAGCGGCGGTACACTTCCCACAGCTTCTTGATGTGTTGGGATGAAATTAAAGTCTTTTTAAGCTCTCTGCCGCCTTTACTCTTAATGAGCTTAATATGTGCAGGAACCAGGAAGTAGCCCGAAGAAATTCGATCATTGGATTAAAAGCGCAGTACCATCTTGAACGCCGCTCCAGTTATGTCGATACGTCCGTGGGTGTTCAGCAAAAGGCTACTTAATTAAAATCTACCCAAGTGTAGATATATTTCCAGTGCTGTGATGCATATAGTGAAACATATTGAAAGGAAGTAAGTGAAGTAGAATGGGGACAAATTGCTGCTCCCTGTTCACATATATGTTGCTGTAACCTGCTGGTAATTACGAGGATGTTGTTGCTCAGAGAACAGCAATAATTAGACAGACTCTAACCATTAGCTGAAGTACAAAGCTATTCTTGGTCTCATTAGAGGAGTATGTGTGAAGAAGGTTGGGCATACTAAATGAAATATGAGGCGACACTGGGTAACAGGAAAGAGCTGTATTATATTGTGTTCACTTAATAGAGATGATTTAGTTAGCGTAGCACTTGGTCATGCGTCCTGAGGGAGTCCGGAGCCTTAGGTTGAGGACTGTGTTGCAGCAGTTTGTCTGGCAGTAACTGAAAGCAACGCAGCCTGTTTCCTACTTCTTTGTGTTTTTTAGTTTTAGCTGAAGGAGTCCCTTAAGTGTTTTTATTCAGTTTTCCTTTTTAAAATAAAAAAGATTGAATCTGTGGTCTGAAGTGTGAATGGCCCACTGAACGGGCCCCAAGACCCTTATGGATGTCTTCTAGTGTGTTTAAACTCAAATGTGGTTCAAGAATGGGCCTAAAAAGCCTTGTGTTTAGCTTCTCATGTGACAATTTGAGATGTTGTTTGAAAGTCTGAGCCATCCCTTGATGTAAATGGCTATTAAGTGAACATCTCCTTTTCTGTTTTTACTGTAGTTTTAGAGTCTATCTTGTACTGGGTACCGGCAAACAATGTTTATCAGTTCAACCTGTTACTGGAATAATGAAGAAAAAAATCAGTTGTGGTAACTGGGGCTGGCATAACTTCATTATGTTTGTTTGGTTTATGCTGATAATACATAAAAACAGAAATGTAAATGAGAACTGTGATGCTGGATAACTGTCAAATAAGCACTCTGTCGCCTGTCAAATTTGTAATGCACAATACAATGAGTTCACTTTTTTCATTCATCACAGAAAAGGGCAAGTTTACATGGCAGTGAGTGAGATAAACATTTGGTACAGAAACATTTTGTCTTGATTTATTTTGTGTGGGAAAAAATGCATTTATTATGTTATCCATAATGTTATACAAATCAATATTGTTGCAGGGTATAAAAGAACACACATTTCCACTATTTCTTGTTAGCCAAAGTCAAGATATGAGTTTAATTTAAGGGTTGCTATGGTAACTCCTGGGATATCCACAGCACTAAAGGGAGACTAAAGTCTGTTCTCTTGGTGCCTCTCATATAAACACTATAACAGCCTTGAGGAGGCTTTCTCCTATAATTATGGTACTTCAGTGCTGTTGATGATGCTCAGCTGCAGCTTATATCCATCATATCACTGTCATAGACATAATTGTGGGGGAACATCCGCTGGCTATTATCAGCGCAGGTGGCATATTGGTGCTGTGCTACCCCCAGGGAAAGCATGTCATCTCAAATCCTTTGGAGATGCCCAATACCAACACAATAGATTACTGGCTATTTAAGATTTAATGATCCGTAAGTGGATAAATACAACAATACTGCAAATGTAAAACTTCTAGGCTATACTAAAATGGCCTCTGCTGCTCTATCTGTATGCATAATGCTGTGTAATTGCTCAGACTGAGAGCAGTCATGCACAGTTGATGGAATATATTTTCACGCCAGTGCAGTTTTATCCTTGTTATGGTCTGAGGGTAATTTAATGCTCTGATTTCTGCCACTTTCAAAGCAGCGGAAATTATTGACCGGGTTTTCTAATTAATTCTGTGAGCATAGATGTTATAGAAGAAAGGTAGAAAAATCTGCAGGACAGTAGGACAATGTTACAGATAATAGATAAAAAGTAATAGTAGTGATGCTAACAACTGATATCACTTCCCAGTATGTCTTGAAAATTGATTGAAATGTCCAAATTTCCCAAAAAATGAAATATAATAAAAGTTTATTATCCTTGAATTTCAGCCCATCACATTTTTGGTGTGTGGTTTTGTTTGAAACTCGTGCTTATGTCTTTTACAACTATTGTGAATTGGCAAGTTTGACTTTGAGGCCATTGTAGTTTGACTTTTGACCCTCTGAGGCTACTGTAATTGGATTTTTGACCCTGTAAGGCTGCTGTGGTTTAAATTTTGACCCTCTTAAGTTGGTGTGGCATATGTTATATGGCCATTATTGAGAAAAGGCAATCCCAAATAGTAAAGGAAAACTCACTCTTGATATGACACTAGTACCCTAGTATAATTTTTGACAGTGAGTGGGTTTTATTTATGGGTTTATGGGTATTGTGGGTTTTTAATTTATGACAGGGATGTGAGCCTTAATTATACACTTGGGCACTTTAAATTAGGCACTTTAAAGTAACGATATTAATAGCAAGCACTATGATATTTCTGATAGTTCTTGTCTTTCAATGTTGAGGACTACAGGTGGAAACTAGCTTTTAGTTAAATCCAGCATTTTTACACTTGCACCAAGTGTTCATTAATGTGCATTGTCCTCACCAAATAAACAAAAAACAAACAAACAAACAAAACATAAAAAAGGTCCTGGAAATATTCTCCATGATGATTTCAAATATTCTCCATGATGATGATGTGCACTGAAGCGTCAGAACCCTGTTGAGTTTTTATAAATGATTTGACTTGGTTGGGAAAGACACAAACCAGTAAAACTTTTTTCATTAAACATTTTTATACAAAGCTGAAGATATTGAGGGAGACCAAGTTGCATTAAAAAGTGAACCTTAGATTATACTAACATCTAGTGTTTTAAATCAACACAAGTTTTTGCTGTTAAAAATTAGCTGTTATTTTTTTATGGAGGCTAGCTTCACTTCTGTTTGAGCTTCCCCTTCAGCCCTAGATCCCAGTGGTCTATTATTTTTTATATGCTATATCAATAAAGCACTTTGTTTAAATGACCTATCATGAAAGCTGTGCTCTCAAAACAAGTATTAGTATCATAAAATCAAATAAAATCACCACTCAGTGTATAAAACTTAAAAATGGTAATCCATTGATGAGTAACTTTATTGTCATTCTCATAGAGCCCAGTCATTATGAGTTCACTGATGATGATTATGAAGAAAATTAAGTGTGGTGAATACTAATGATTGGTAATATTTAAGTTTCCACATCATTGACAGTAGACCCACTAGAAAAAATAAAATAAAAAATGTAGAAGTTAATGTCACTGTCATCTATGAATGTAAAATTATTAGCCAGATTTTTACTAAAGCTTGGTGTACAGTCTCCACCAACAATTTTCCATGTTCTTCAGAGTTGTTTTTGTGGAAACCTATTCATAGTTTATCCCACAATAGCTTAATACCAGTAAGTGCTTTGTGTTGTTCTTCCATATTTTGGCTCTGTAGATGGGGTTGGCTATTATTTTTCCCAAGGGGCCAAGAAAAACTGGGGACCGGACTAAAAGAATAGACTTAACTGAATGAGTCATGTCTTTATAAAAACACAGTATTGATGAGTACATTTTCCGTCTAGACCCAAGAAGAAATGAAATCTACTCTGTGTTGATAGGTTATTCTTTGATTTTTTTCAGTAGTTTGCTTTTATAATTGCTATTCATACCTTATGGTCATACCTCACCATATTAAAAAAAACAAAAAAACTTTTTATAAGTAAGGACTAATTTCTACCTTGCCTCTTTTGTTATTTTCAAATTAAAAGACAAGAGCCACTGGTCGCTGTGTATACAAGACTAAATGTAGTCTGTATACAATATGTTTGCCTTACATTTATTATAAGGAGTCTAAAAACATTTTGCTGCTGGAGCAGTATAAGTAAAAACTGAAACAGTTTACTGAATTGGCAACTGACAATTACAAGAATCAGAATAGAAAACACAAAATTATTTTCTTGAACAAAGCCTGTCTTGAAACAGTAACAAGCAAAAAATAAGTTTTTTCCAATAAATTCAAACTGCATAATCTCATTAATTTTCTGGTTACATGTCATTAAACGCAAAAGACATCAAAGAGTGCATCTCTAACTTTTGTTGTTGATAATCCGAACCCCTCTTTTTCCATTGTTTCATGCAGCATATAGCTCTCAGCATCTTTCATCACTAAACACAAGGATTTGTTGGCCTCTCTTAAATTTGCTATCAGTGCAGATATCAGCACACCCACATTTTAAAAGTTTGCCTCAGAGGCAATGTCACTCTTTTGTCATAGTTGACGTAGCTGATTCCACCACAGTGGAAACACAAACCATTTTAGGGTTTACCAAATGAAACCATACCGCTCAGAGGAAAAATGGGGCTTCACACTCTCCTCTGTTTATGTGTTTGTGTGCACATGCTCAGATGATTGAGAAGCCATCAGTGAGGGATATTATTAACCCAGTTGAGTGGAGAGCCTCATCTCGTCGGCTCTATTGAAACCTAGCGCTTTCTCCCACACACAGCTCTTTCACTGGAGGCGGCTCACACTCACTTGTTTCTGCAGACATTGCTTCCTGAAGAAAAGGCATTCACAGATCCCCCAGTTTAACGCCTATTTCTTTAATAATGTTCAGTTTTCGGGTGTGATATGCTCCGCCGGCTGCGCTCATTCAGTGTTTGTCAGAGAATACGTTTCAGTTTTTTGAGCTCAGTTCGACCTAACTTGGCATGTGTATTTTCTGTGTTTTTGTACAAGTTTGAGTTGATATGTTTGCAGAGAGAAGCATGGCACCCACTCGCGTTCTAGCTGGCAAGAACATCAAAGAGCAAGACTGGGATATAAAAGGAGATGGAGAAAAAAGGGAGAAGGCGCTTACTGAAGCCCTGTTTAAATGTTGATTATTAGATTTTGCCCTACTGAGAGCAAACATTATCAGTTTTTTTTTTGTTTTTTGTTTTTTAAATGAATGAGGTTTAAAATCCCCTAAAATAAACCATCTCTCAATCAAATACACGTGATGCTATAGAAAATAAGGGCTGCACAAGAATGGCAGTTTTATACAATACACTACAAACAACTGCTTTATCTGGTATATTCCATGTTACTGACATTCCCATTATGCATTTAATTAAAGAAGAGAAAAAGTTAGTTAGTTTGACCAGTGGAAGTTAGTCTTGAGACAGTATCTGTAAAATTCAACTTTCATTTGCCAAAAGGGAAATCATATTGTAATTTTTAATATTTATTATAGTAGTTGTGCATATTGTACAACACCTTAAGAAAACGGTCTGCAATAAAGTAGGTTTTCAAGTTAGATATTTAATCATTATGTTGTGAAAACAAAAAAATGCAAATTTCCATGAAATAATGGGTAAATGTAAAGTAGGCTAAGAAGGCTGCTTAAGTGACTTGCGTATTACTATCTGTGTGTGCTACTTAGAGTTGCTATGGTTACAAGTAGTGGCTGTCAGCCCCTCAGAAAATAGGATTCAGTCAGAACGTGACACCAGAGTTTACAGTATACAGTTTACAATGTAGTTTCCTAAGGAAAATAAAATTAAAAATTAGATTTTGAATAGTAGTCTGCCTATTTATTGGGAACTCCTTGTTATTTCTTGTTAACTTGTGTCTAAAAACACAAGCCCCTTTTTTGCTCACTTGTCATTGTGGGATGAATGTTGCACATGCAACATGTTAAAAGCTATACCACAGCAGCAGTGCCAGCATCAAGAGGTGACCCTGTATACTAATGTCTATTGTAGATGTTACAACACAGTCCTTTGCACCTGTCTCTTTGAAAGCAGAAACACCTGACTTTGGAATTTATTTTGACATTGGAATGTAAGGAATGAATACTACACTTGACAAGTCAAAAACTGACACACAATAAAAAAAACTCTCGATAAAACTTCATAAAGGTTTTATTTTATCATTATTTTAAAATTTACCAATATCTGTTGGTCAGAAATGCAGCTGTACAGGGGCTCCAACTGGCAGTTCAGCTAGAGCATATGCCTAGCACACAGGAGACCCAGGTTTGAGTCTCGACTGGGTCATTTGCCCAATGTCATTCCCTATTCTCTCTCACCCCATTTCCTGTCCAGCTACTGTATACTATCCATAAAGGCCAAAAAGCCCCAGAAAAAATCTTTTAAAAAAAAAGCAACTGTACAGTCCCAAGCTGCGTGGTGCTGTTCTCCACTTACTGTACAATCAAGGCAAGGTTATTTTCATTCTGCTGCTGATGTCCCTCTGTCGAACGACGTGCCAACTCGCCTGGCAACTCTCCTCGGACATTAAGCTCTCATTTGTCGGAGTCTGGTGGCAGCCTGATGAGTCCGCACATCAGCGTCGAGGACGTTGTCGTGCTTGTCTTGACGGAGGCTTGCTCTTGTTTACAAATGCCAAACGTCCACACAAGGTCACCGGAGTTGCTGTGAGTGCGGCCTGACAGGACATTTTTCAGTGTAACCAGATTTGTTGATTATACCCATTAGTTTGCAGTGCTTTGTGGACAAAAAAGTTTTAAGCCGCATTCTTTGGGAAAATGAATCCAATTTATTTAGAGGTAATTGTTGCTATTTTTAGATTACATGTGGATTATACTTTGAGCTATTACCATTGCCCTTTTTATTCATAGAGGCAACAACTGTCTGCGGTTTATTGAGAACACATAGAGCATATTTAAATGGCTAATGTGCAGCATTTTTAAAGTCGAAAAGTGTGTTGGCTGAGCTGTCACTTCGCAAACTAACACATAATTCATTCAAACTCATTGAAATGCAGCTGTAGCCTGATTCTGTGTCCATGCTGTATGCCACTGCATCTGATTATGACACTCATTTGCATGTGCACTTTACTTTGAAATCGGTCAGCTTTCTTCCCATATTCGGTGGGTAAGATAACATTTACAAAGGAAAGTGGCATTTTAACCCCTGACAATAGTACTTTCTTGTGGGAGAGTTTACTTTAAAAGATGATCACTGCTCCAAAAATTAATGCATGAATGATACTAATGTTTAAAACCTACACTATGTACATAAAAAGAGATGACAGAGGAAATAGCAGTTCACCGTGCGTCTTTTACAAAGTAGAAAGGGAAGTTTCTCACAACTGCTCTCATTAGATTGACATTTGAAATAAAGTGGCATTTCATTATCCAAAAACAGTATTTTTTTTAAAGAATTATCTGTCTAAAAATCGAGTTTTGTGTTATTTACATGTAAATGGACGGCAGAGTAAATTGCAGTAAACGGCACATTTGATTCAAAGTAACGCAGACACTTTTGGTTGTTTTTTTGAAGAGCGCTCTCCTGAACTTGCTTTGTGAACTGCCAAGCTCTAGCCTTCCCTGAGAGCCCGGAGCTGCTCAGAAACGTCAGTGCTTAATATCTGGGAAGCTGAGCAGGCAGACGGCTGATGCTGGAGATATCCAGCGTGCGACTGTGGGTGTGTGCGGGCAAAGTCGGAAGATGAGAAGGCTTGCTCCAGGTTATTTATCTTGAAGCTGTTGGCTAGGCAAAGCTGTCAGCAGTGTGCGTGTTTCCGTGTGTGTTTATGTGTCAGTCAGAGGAATAGCGCACAAATTGGATAATATGTTTATTGATCGGGCCATCTGACACGCTTTCATCTTGTTAGCACATCCACCTGCAGAGCTGACCTGCACACGAGTCCAACACATGTTTATTTATCTCACCGCTTCAAAAGGTGTTGACCGTGCAAGTTGTTTATTAGTCAATGAACTTTGAGCTAGTGATTCACACAGAGATAAGAGCTTTTAAATGACTTGATCATGAGGAACTTGTCACCGGGTGCTCAGTTGGTACAGTCCATTGTTTAAGTGATCATTGGAATCTGTTGTCTAAAATGAGAGACCAGTTTCTCTCAACTTCTCTCCAGCATTACCAGATTTAAATACTCTGTAGAATGGGTCCTACTTTAGACAAAGAAGCCAAGAATGCTGCCTAATTTTGAGCCAAGAAGGTTACCCTTAGCGTCAAGTTTATTCTCCACTTTCTCCTTGGTTACTATGGCAATAATCAATCTCAACTAGTAACCAACAACAAAACAGTGGAGGAAATTTGTTTTTGACAAAATTATTGTAATTAAGCAAGCATTTAGAGAAAAGCTGTGAGGAGATTATCAGTGCTTTCTGACTGCCTAAGAAACTCTTAAACATGAACATTGCACAAAGAGCTAAATCCGGCTACATTATAACTACAGCTTCTGCAAATATAATGCTAATACATATATAATGGTATTAAAATTAATATTATTACGGAATTAATCGTAAGTTCTGATATCTATTGCTATATTGTAGGGGTGTCAATAACAAAACTGATTATATAATAATGCCTCAACATGGCCTTGCCACAGTAATCATTGTCATTGGCAAAGGATTAAGACTTTTAACAAAATGCAGTGTCTTTTATTACGGCAAAAATGTAAGTCCAGTCTGGAACAGAAAGATTCATATAAAGTCTAGGCCTAAATTAGCATACAACTTAAGCTTTGTATTGCTTCCTGGTCACAAAAAATGCTTGGCCTAACCAACTATCAAATTAGGTGCTTGAACTGGGACAGTGTATTCAGTCACAAATCTGTTTTGCAACAGAATAACGTAAGGCATTACAGGGTCATATACAGACCATCTAAACAAAACAGTCCGAATAGGGACATACTACACCCTCACTAGCACATCATGTCTCATTCCCATAGCAACTGCTGACAGCTAGCAGTCACCGTTGTCATGGGAACAGCTTGACAGGCTTGTAAAGAGAAGAGGAAGAGAAGGCAAAGAGAGGGTAAAGAAAAAAACACACAAAGGAGAATCCATCACAGCAGCCGAGCAAACGTCCTTTTTTGTTATTTGACTTTTTATTATTCTGTTGTATTAAGATGAGCAAATAATCAAAATATCATCATCTTTGTTGTAGAGGGAAACTGCTTTCAGGATCTTTGAAATCAGTCATGAAATAAAGGTGTGGTGTGCAGTTTGCAATTGTACAGCTTACACTCCTCCTTTTTGAGCATGTTAACAGCTATGGCACACCGCATGTACATACAGACTCTGTGGGAATGAGTCTGATGGGGATTTCACTTTTCATTAAACAAAAAGATTTTATTTTGTAATGTCTTAAGAAAGTAAGTTTGATCAAAAAAGAAACTTGTGTTTTATTTCACAGTGCACCTTTAAACTAATGAGTGCCACTAAAGCATAAGATTAGTATTTTCAATCTTGGCTTGAACATGCCCTCTGCCTCTCTTCTCTCTTCCTGCTACACTCTTTCCACTCACTTCCATATATTTCTCCTTCATCCCCTTCCCCTTTCCGCTCCAGACTGGCCTGCAGCTCAGAGAAAGGCTTTTAGATGATTAAAAACAACAGAGGAGGTATTTTTATAGCTATTGTTCACCAGTGCCCTCCCAGACTAAGGCCTGATTGCATCGCTGTGAAATATGGCCCTCTAGGTTTTTTCACTTTAGGGAAACACTTTTCATCTGGGCTTTATATAACCAGACAAACAAAGTGTATGATTTTACTAATCAACCATTATTCATGAAAAAAATATATTTGAAAGAGGCAGGAATGCCAGCGTAGATATGAATACAAAGCAAACCCAGTGAAGCAAAATATTTTCTTTTCATAGTCTTGTCAGGGTGTAATTAATGTTGATAGATTGCTGTGTCCAGGATGCAAGATGAACCTGTTCATTTGTGGAAAGACATTAAAGAATCTGATCTAACAGCCACAAACATTTTCCTCCATTGCAATCCCGTAAAACCATTTCGTTCTCCATAAAGAGTGTCCTGGAACAAAATTTATGACCACTTGCACTCCAAACTAGAGGGTCTCTTAGACTGCACCGGGGCCGTATGCTCCAGTATTTCAACCAAGTCCCATTTTCTTTAAACACATCTGGCTTGTGTTCTGAAGAATGTTTTGGTGTATTTCTATAACAGAAAAATGTACAAATTCAGTAAATGCGGCTGCAAAATAACTGTCATACCAAAACACAATTGCGTGAAGGTCATTTTGTCATAATAGACAGTTGAGAGGTTACATCTTAAAGGTTTAAGGGCATCTTGAACAGACTATGCATTCATCAAGTCTTAATTAAAGCTCTTCGGGTCATTCTGGGTGTATGCAATGTCAATGCTTTCCACCATTCTTGAAAATATCTTAATGATTTAGCTGTATTTTATTGTATGAAATTTGGGTCTGGGCACTGTAACCTGCAACTACAGCAAGACTGTGAACTAGGGAGAATAACGCCTCTTTTAATCTCAAAGTGCAGCTGGTTAGATATACCACAATGTAACTATGAGTGGCAAGGACTGCTAGCACTTAGACTTGACTTTATTAATCCATAAGGGACATTGCTTTGTCACAGTAGCTCAGTTACAAACAAACACTCATGAACACACACAATAAAATAAAGAAGTAAAAATAAATACACACAATAATATACAGTAAGAGCGAATATGTGATTTACAGATGTAATATGGAATAATATGTAATAGCCTATAAATAATATACATAAAGTGAATAAATAATAAGATGTGTGAATTGGGAAACTATCTATTGCACAGAGGTGAGTTATTGTACAGGTGAATTGAGAACATTATGAATGAAGTACTGTGCAGTGTGGCAGCAGAGTTGAATGAGTCTGTTAGAAAACCAGCTCCTCTGCCCCTCTATAGTCCAGTAAAGTGGGTGGGATAAATTGACCATGATGGAGAGCAGTTTGTTCAGTGTCCTCCTGTCCCTCACTGACTCAAAAGCTTCCATACTGCAGCCTATGACATGTCCAGCCTCATGGATCAGTTTGTTGAGCCGGTTAATGTCCTTCTTATTAGTGCCACTCTCCCAGGAGACCACAGCAAAGTACAGAGCACTTGCTACCACAGACTCGTAGAGCTTCCTCAGGAAATAGAGTCTGCTCAGGCCCTTCTTGTACACAGCATCACAAGAACACATGCTGTATCTTGCCATAATCCATCACACAACTCAGCTTTACTTTGTAGAAGGCTTTATTAAATGAAAAGACTTTTAGTGTAAATATTATCAACTACTACAGCTGAAATACATTTTCAATGAAAGCATGCATATCTCTTAAAGTGCTATGTTAAACCAATTACAACTATTATAGCTCAGCCTTAAAATAAAACATTAATTATTAAAAAAGAAGAAAGAGAAAAAAATGAAAAATTAACCATCTGGACATACTGCTTAAAGTATAAGACAGGATTCAAAATACAGCGTATCTTTAAAGTATGTCCAGTTACCTTCTTCAAGATCATTTTTATTATTTTTTGTGTCTAAATGTTTATTTTTGTTTTTTTCTAGCATTACTACTCAGCTTTTTAAATGATCTTTCCTTGTTCTCAACAACATAATGACTGTTATGTTGTTAATTGCTAGTGCTGCAGAATATGTAACATATGCTCTATACAATATTGCAGTTGAATATTGCCATAACAAAATATATTATTTGACCGTTTAAAATGTTATGAAGAAGAATGTGTTATATACACTTAAAACTAAACTGATATATTATGTATTAGTATGTAGTATTTATTGCAATAATCATATTAATTATACAAATATAGTATCCGTCACTGCTATGTTTTTGGCCTCAAGCAATGGTGACGAACAGCCTTGAGAGTCTCAGAAATAAAAAAAATATGAATATATTATAATATATCTATTTTTTTTATTTAAATGTTACTAAATTGCTTGTTTTCACTCTGCAAATGAACTATGAATGGGTCGCACACGTGGAGCTTATATAACTGATCACATATGGAATCGACTTGGTATTATTGCAAGAGGACTGTGGAGGTTCAGTCATCTACTATTTTGGTTTTGGTTTTAAATGAAACCAAAACAGTGTTACTCTAAAAGGCCATTAACAACTGAAGGGAGTAGTCAAAGGAACATAACGACAACACAGACCATACAACTAACAAGGGTGAAACCAGGGTTTCCGCATTTTGCTTTCATAAACTTTTGACCTGTCACAGTAGACTGAGGTTAAAGTCCTTGGATGAGGAATGAAACGTCTTTATCTTCAAAACCTAGATCCCTTTCTTTCTTTTCTGGATTTCTGCAAGTGAATAATTTTTATCTTTGACTTTATTCTGGTATATCAAAAATTATGATGTATTGTCTTTTTTTTAAAAAAAAAAAAAGCTTCTACTTTTACTTTTGCCCCAAACTTTTTTAGGCACCATGATGTTCAGCAGGTTCATATTGTGATAACAGTAAAAATGTGATATATTGTGCGGTATTATTAGCACAGGCACATTAACAAACATACTTACATACCACTCACTGTTTCATCATTACATGCGCTGTTATATACACTGACAAGATAATGAGATGTAAACAGAGATTGAATAAAATGGCGACATATGGCGAGGATTGAATTAGAAAAGGTTGGCTGGGTGACACTTCTGATTGTTAGCACCACAGAGCGCACGGATCGTAATTAAAGGTTCGGCTGGAGGTGCCTTTTTATGACTGCAGATCAGGGTGTGTGAAGAATCCAATAAGCGACCTTCTGAGACTGAGAGGCTGTGTGTGCAGGTTGTGCACATATACACACAGGGACACACTTAAGCCTGTACCCGTTCCTCCCACGGAGATGACAGATTGAGTGGGCGGAGTTTAATCTACCCAGTCTGACCCTGGCAGCCACTCGGCGGTGATGCAACCCAACTTGCACGTGTGACGGCCAAGCCCGGCTCATGACTCATCGCCATAATACTCCAACATGTCCTGAAGACCTGATTAATGTGCCTGTGTTTGAGCTGTTTACCAAACTTTCTACAACAAGCACACAGGCACAAGACGTGCTCCGAAAAAACACTGCATTGGAAATGAGGATGATGACTAACTGTGTACTATGGCCTGCTCCTCGCAAACGCTGCTGTCACATCCTGTAAATACAAGTGTACCATCTGTCCACACAGTTCTGCTTCAATGCCGCTCCTCAGCCTCAGAGCTCCACTCCTGGCCGGCAGCAGGCATCACCCACCGTTATTGGAGTTTTAACACCCACAATGACACTGACCAGTGATAATAATTGTATGTACATAGTATAACTTGTGGGTTCGGACACATGAAAGGGATAGTTCAGTTTTTTGTGCAAGGGGGTCTGTGTGATGCTCTGGAATAAGTAAATTATTCCCTACTGTTGCTCATTTCAGCCCTCTCCCAGTTTGGAGAAGCAGGCAGGAGCAATGGCACAAGTTTTGTATTAAAGTTGTAATGGAGCCATTGAAAATTGACTTTTTGAATTTTATTCAATTCTATTTATTAATTTTCAAGGGGAAATTCAGTTGTTGCAGTCATGAACAAGTTCTTGTGGCATTTCATGCTGCGTCTCACTATCTGGTGTCCACTGTCTGCTCTCTGCAAGTGCAGGGGATGGTCCATGTTGTTCAGTATAGCATCCGTCCTGGTGTGTGTACTTCAGCGAGAGACTCCAAACTAATACTTATAGTTGAACAGGCCCTCTCTATCTGTTTTTTTTTACATGTTACATGTTATTACAGCTAACTATAAATTCACAGACTACCGATAATGTAGTTATGTATCTGCCTTTTACATCATATGAAAAATTTTTCTGGACTTCAGTACTATTTCCAAACAAGCATACAAGACAAAACGTTAAAATACTTTGAATAAAACTGGAATAAAACATCCATGGCAGTTTTTTTTTTGTCTTTTTTTTGTTTTTTTGAGTTTTTTGTTTCTTCAAAAAGTACAGCCTTTGTTGTGCTTTGGCAGTGACACAGTCAGTCCAGGGATCCAACTTCAAGTTCTGGTCAAGAATGAGTCCTAGAGACTTAATACTAAATAAGCATTTGGCACATTGTTTTTGGCAACCTGAATGTTGGGAATGTGATATGACACTGCATTTTGGATTTGTTATAAAGCTCTAACTTTAGATGTATGGCATTTCAGAAAACCATTAAAGATAAAGAAGCGCTAATAAAATAACCATATTGAAGAAATAATGACTGACATGTAGCTTGTTAAAAAAATCTTAAAAACATAAAGGTTGCATTTAATTGACGCTAGCCTCCAGGCAGGCACATTAAATTACAATATTCATTCTACTTTAATTATTAAAGTTGAAGAGACAACATAACATTGTTTTAGGCTATTAGATGAGCTTGTTTATTTGCTTATAGAGCAGGGAAATTAGATCTCATAAAAAGGTGGTCACTGGAGATGCATTTTAAGATGTGGAGAGATGTGCTTGATGATGCAGAATAATGCCAGCAATATACTTTTCCTCTCTATAATCCAAGGCTTTGAGATTTAAGTGCATTTTTGTAAAGTTTGGATGTGTGAAATGTTTTGCATCATTGCTTATGAAATGATTCCACTGTTGTCTTGGTGTACTTTTCTCTAATATCCAACCTAAAACTTTTGAGTGGGTCTTTATGAAAACATAAATATTAGGGATTAGGGAATAAAGATGTTTGCTAAAACCCAGCCAGTATCGCCTTAAACCTCGCCTCAAACCTCGGCCTCAAACCTCAGCATGTCTGTGATATTCTTCTGCTGCATTTCTGTCGTCATTGTAAGACCTTTCTTTTGTTGTGTTTGTAACATCTGCTTTTGGCTACATTGTCAGCAGTTGTCATCCCACAAACTGCTGGTAAGTTGTTTGCTCGTGGCTGGCCTGTTCAGCTCAAATGGATGCGGTGTTTGGTACTGTGTGATGGATAGAGGTCATGCTGCTATCTTCTGTTTTTTTGTGCCACTCTACCGCTTGTTGAAGCACTAAGAGCCCTACTGACGCCTCTTCCTTTCACTGCAGCCTCACATCCCAACCCTCCACAAAGCACATGTGATGTCATCAGCCTGCTGCTGTCCCACTGGTGCCAGTTTTATTTTTTTAGAATGTGTCCACACTAATGCATTTTATATGATCTCTATCCTCCTGTTTTAGAAGTGATTGCAATATATAGTGGATAGTTCAAGCTGAAGCTACATGATTTGGAATTAACTGGTTGTGAAGAGAATATGGTTTAGTCTGACAGAAAGACAGACATGCATGGACAAAGTGGTTTTCAAAGTTTCCATTTTTGTAGCATCCACAATAAAGCAACAGCATTCATTACCAAAGTTTTAGTTTTTTAACCTAAAATTCTGAAGTATATAGAACACAAAAAATTGTGTAATGCATTAGTGTGGCTTTTTGCTTAGTCTTTGTCATCAACAAAAACAGCTGAAAATGAGAATGCATGTTGAAGAAACATTTTCTAAAATGTCCTCACCAAATCACAGACAGGAGTGTCACAGTCACAGTGCAAGACAAAGAGTTTTGACAAAACATATTCTTGTTCATCATTGAAAATGGTAAATATATGGTATATATATATATATATATATAAAATAGGTTATGCATGGGTGTGTTGATTTGGTGACACATGTGTTCTTATGATGCTCAGGGTTAGATAATGGAATACTACTTGCACTGTTCTTCCTTTTTCATGTGGGAACCATCATGACCTTGAGGCTAATCATTTAAACGTTTTTAAGGCTGTGTATTGCAATGTTACACAGTTGCTTTAAAGAGGGTTGAAGTTCTTTCCACACCTCAGATCTCAGTTTTTTTTTCAATCCACTGACTTCATAGCGAGGCCAATCTGTATCTGTATGCCCATTAAATGAACTCCCACTCAGTCAATCTTCCCAAACGGAGAAGAGCAGAATCGCAGGACCTCTGATTTTTATATTTTCATTCTGCAAAACGCAGAATTTCTCAAGCACTCACTGTGTTATTCAAAGAATGGCAGATTCTTTTGAAACATAAAAGGAATAAGTACTTTTTCCACAGCAACACGTCTTTAGAAACAGTCAGAAATAGACTGGCCAATACACACATTGAGTTTTGGGCGATTTTCTTTTTCTCTTGTCACTTCAAAGCAAACAGATTTCATAGCCACATTGCATGAATTACAGTGACTGACTTTGCCCCCGATGCAGCCCTATTCCCCTCTTCCAGGATGTTCTGTGAAAATGTTATATATTTATATATCTGCCTGCTGCATGTCATACCTTTAATCTCAGTCCTATTCACAATTTGATCTTTAATGCATCAAGCTAGTTTCAGCTTGGCTCAGAGGCAGATTTTTCATTACCTTTCTTTTGGAACAAGTTGGGTTTGACTGAATAACATTATGTTCACAGCGCCTCGACATTTCTCCGTTCGTCTGGGTGTCACTGAAGCTTTAAGGCAGATAGCCTTTTCTAAAAGAGCGAAAACTGCACACAGAGCCAAATCCATTTCATCTCGATACCATTTTAAAGCTTTCACATCTGCAGCTTTCATCAGGATTATAGCAAATATAGACAGGCTTTGTCACTGTAGCCTGATTCAGTGGTGGGAAAATCAAATTTTTCTCCACATCTCACAAACTGAATATGTCCTATTCTCATGTACTGCCTTTCAGACTGTAGTGCAATTATGGTGATTGGCTGCCATGTTCTCACATAGAACATAGGAACTAACTTTATTCTTTTCTCTCTCTTCTCCTACTGTTCCTTATTGGTGTTCAGTCCACGCCGCTCCACCTGGCAGCGGGATACAACAGAGTGCGGATAGTTCAGCTCTTACTACAGCATGGAGCAGATGTTCATGCCAAGGACAAGGGGTTTGTACACATAAATATCACCGTAACATTTTCACCAAGAGTTTATTTGGAGAGACAAAACCTTTTGGATGACTCAGAAGATTTGTTAGCCTTTGAAGGATTAATGCTATTAAGACCACAGTGTCATTACCGGAATATAATTACAGTGCTATGGATCACTTCACTTTAAATGGTGGAATAAATTGTTATATATGAAGTCATACAGCCAATAGGGTGCTGCGTTCACATCTCATTTTAATTCAGCAGCATTCTTCAGTGCCCCAACAAAAGGCTCTAGATATAAAACTTTATATTTGTGAGTAACTTTAGGGCAATATTCTAACTGTATAGACTGGTAACATGTTGTCCTGTGTGTTCTCCCTGCAGATCATATTAAAACAGCTGAGAATGACAACTATTTAGTTAATAAAATGTTTCTTAAGTCAGGATCTATACAGGCAAGAAAGCTTTTTAACTGGCTCTTCAGTTGTTTTTATCGATAAACATCTGACTCTAAATATATCTTGTCCATGGAGGCTTTCCCCATTATAAGAATCATTATAAAATCTTGAAAAGACTCTTAATTACTAAATACATTATTGCATATGGCAGTGATTCACCACATTTTTGTTATTGAGATACATTTATCCAAATTTGGCACGTGTATGGTGAGTGAAGACTTGCATGTAGCTGTGTATAATACTGTAGAAACAGTAGCTGTCTCCTCATAAACAAGGCTCGTATAACAGCAGCTTCATCTTGACCTGTATCAGCAAAAAGTTTTGGGCCGCTGCCAAAGAAACTTTAGCAACTTTGCTAATGTTTTGCTAAACCTCCAGTCTTTCTGCTTGTTGCTTATGGAGAACCAAAAGGCAAGAAAGCACTGGTTTTCTGGGCAATTTACAAGTTCTGCAAACTTGTACATGCTAAAGTTCTGCCTTTCTCTAGTGAATAACAAATAAAGTATCACTCGGTTGGGGTCAAAAGACAATGTCTCCCCACAGTCATAACCGCAGTTATCACTCAGCAGCAGTTGCTACAGAGCCTGGGCACTGACCTTCACTGAGCAGTTAGGAAATGCACGTCATTTACACATTTTTGTTTCAAACCGAAAATTTGCGCCACTTCTGTGTTTCAGTGGACTGGTGCCTCTACACAACGCCTGCTCTTATGGACACTATGAAGTTACTGAACTGCTGCTAAAGGTAACACACACACAAACACACACACACATTTTCTGTATGGGGATAATTTAATGACAGGGAGCACACTTTTACATAATTTTACAATGTCATCCAAGAGGGCAGGCAATCTTAAGCGCCTTAAACACATCCTTCTGCTCAAGCTCAGTACTGACCCAGTGGCATTGTCTCATTATTAATATCATTATATTATATTTCCTCTTGAATGCTAATGAGAGCAGAAAGTCAGATCCTGTATGAATTCACTTACACTGACATTGTTTAAAGATATGCCAGACAAGTTTTCATTCTTTTAATCCACATTTTCTGTCCATCATTTCAGCATGGAGCCTGTGTTAACGCTATGGACCTGTGGCAGTTCACTCCGCTCCACGAAGCGGCGTCGAAAAACCGGGTTGAGGTCTGCTCACTGCTGCTGAGCCATGGCGCTGACCCCACTCTGCTGAACTGTCACAGCAAGAGCTCAGTGGACATGGCACCCACTCCTGAACTAAAGGAGAGGCTCATGTGTGAGTTTACATCAATACATTCATTTCTGACGTACAAGTGGTTTCAATTATTTTCTCATTTTGGGCAAGAAAGAAAAAACATTTAGTTTTACCCTTTGAAACTGGATAAACAAGAAAGCATACCGACATAAACACTGGCAAAACTATTTTTAGTCACAGCTTGTATGTTTTCTCTTACGATTTTCTCTGCAAACACTCTTTTCTCACTTCCCTGTGAGATATAAGCCTCACTCCAGCTCCTACCTGTCCTGTGTTTCATTCATAGCTGCTTTACCAAGAATGCATTTTCTTTAGAATGTGCTCACCTTCTGCAAACACTTGATTATATTTGTATGGAGCAGCTCTTGGCGGAATGTAAGTGCAGCAAAAATGATACATTCTTTATCTAGACGTCTTAACGCTTTTCCATAGACACTTAGAAGTTTTTCCGACTGATTAATAAATGTGTAAGAGCTTGTAGATGGGCTTGTACTGATCTCTTTCATGTCGACTTAAATGAATGTGAAGCAAAGTAGTTTGTTGTTTGTTATTTTCAATCCCCGGGGATAATCACTTGTTTCCGCTTCAACTCGCAGACTCTTGCATCATATGTTATTAGCTGGCTGGGAAGAGAAATAAAAAAAAACAAACTTTGAAGTCATCTGACTGATATAAAGCTGTGCAGCAGGATGTTATTTATACAGTTCACGTCTGGTTTAGAACAGTGAGAGCTTGGATTATAAAGCTTATTCGTGGAGTTACTGTGGACCTGTTATCACAAGAGGTGGTTCTTGTGACACCGTCTTTGCTAAGTCAAAAGTGCAATCAGTGGTCATAGAGGCATGCGGCACAGAAAGGGCTTACTCAATAGACTACACTTAACCAGTCTCTTGCAAATGGGGTTAATTTAAAACTGATAAAAATAGTCATTCAGAATCTCAAATCAACACTTTCTCCATTATGATTATTTTAATAGAAGAGATATAGATTTAATAGCTACAGTCAAATTGAAATAACAAGAAATAGTTCTTGTGTGTTTGGCGTGGGCAGTATGGTTGTGATAATAACCTTATTTTTCTCCTTGCTAGTTGACCTAAAATGCAACTCTAATGTAGTTTCAGTTGCTTCTTTATGCAACCATAAGCATAAGCAGCAGGAAATAAGCATTAGCCTCATACTGAAAAAAAAGCTGTTAAGGTTAGATGTCTCTTAGTTTTTGTCTATTATAATTTATATGCCACATCAATTCTTGTTAAAAGACTTTTTTAAAAAGTGCCCAGTTTAATCAAAGAGCATTGCTTAATTAATTGAAATAATTTTAATATTTGTAATTTAATCACCCAGCCCCAACTTCTATTAGTGTAAAATCACAAAGACATGCTTGTAGAAAATGTCAAAGTATTAAAAGCATACTGACAGTATAAAACTAATTATCAAAAAAGATAATTATATTCAGTCCCAAGTTAACAAAGAAGATATATCCTGGGCTTAAAGTTACTTTTGTTATAAATGGGTGTAATATACGAATAATAAGTAAACTGAATTGAATAAAAATATGGATGAAAAATATCCATATTGAAAAGGGTGCTGGAACTGTGCTGCATGTGAAAATAAATGGCCAATCAGATCCTTAAACCAGATAAAGTTAGTTGCGTCATCCTGACTAGATGAATTTGACGTCAATATTTCTTTAGTTAACAATTAATAAAAATTAAATTCAATTATTTCTAGCCTCATCCTTATTGTCATGTAATAATCAACTGCCATAGACCTATTATTTGTCACATAGGAAATATAGTGCCTATATACCAAAAAACATTAGTGATATATTAGCAACTTTCCATTGAAAATATGTCATGTCCGTCTTGGTTCTTGCTTTTACATTTGGCTTTGAGAGTTTGCCAATTCTCATTTTCCCAGTGGTCAAACTGAGTCCAAGGCTGCAGTTCCATTTTGACATTTTATGTATGTGTCTTCAGATGAATTCAAGGGCCACTCGCTGCTTCAGGCTGCTCGGGAAGCTGACATGGCCAAAGCTAAAAAGACATTGGCGCTGGAGATCATCAACTTTAAACACCCGCACACACATGAGACGGCACTGGTAAGAAACACACTGAGGTAAAAGATTTGAGCCCTGACGCAGGGAGCAGAGTGGTAATGATGCCTCTGTATGTTAGCACTGCGCGGTGGCATCGGCTCACCCTAAGAGGAAACAAGTGACAGAGCTGCTGCTGAGGAAAGGTGCCAATGTCAACGAGAAGAATAAGGAGTGAGTAGTGTTTTATTCTGAGATAATTATGTATGATTTTAAACATTCCGAAGAAAGCACAAGCTGCAAACTTTCTAGACATTGGTATATTCAATGAAAGTTTTATTATTATCGAGTGTATTTGCATTCATACAGTTCTGCAAAGTTTTGGTGAAATGCCTCACAAAAAAAAAGAATCTCAAAAAACGAATGAACGCTAACCTAGTCATTTCTGTTTTGTAGTTTCATGACGCCTCTTCATGTGGCAGCAGAGCGGGCTCACAATGATATCATGGAGGTGCTACAGAAACATGGAGCCAAGGTAAACAAAACAAATAGCAATTACCAGTTTGAATTCATAATACACTCAGTGGCCATAGGTTTTTGATAATCTGCAAGTAATGATTGTGCTCAAGAACAGCCATTCTCCTCCTTTTGGTACATTTACAATTAACACAATGTTAGATAATAGGTAAGTGTTAGGTAAATAATGTTATGGCTGACCAGTGTCGTGCTAAAGCTATGGCAGACATGCATCAGTTTAAGATAAAAAATATTATGTATTTGTTTGTGGTGCGGTTTTCCACATAAGTGTTTTCTGTCTGGTTGGTTTACGTTAGAATTCCAGGTGGCGGAACCAGACAGATTTAACTACCTCTGAACACAATTTGAAAAACATACAACCAATCAGGGAAACAAAGCTTCACATAAAGTTCGCCCCATTTTTAGACAAACTCTTACAATTGGTTTCACAGGGAAATTGTTGTTAGTTAACAAGTACTGGACTCATTTTGCTTTGTGAAGTACAAGAGGTCAGCCATGCTTACAGCACTTTGTAAAAAAGCTTGAGTTTCATACCCTATCAACTTGATTTTTTTTTTGTCTTCAAGGATACTGTATTGTATTTCACAAGATACCAAGGAAGAGGTGCAGGCCGCAGACAGTCTATCAATCATGTTGTCGGTGTTTTCAAAAAGTCTCAGTTTCATGTTGCTTAAATCCCAGTGTCCTCTGGATGCTGCTTGAAAATGCTGCAGTATTTCTGCCTTTTAAAGTTTTTACGCCTGTCAGTATACAGGACTTTATTTCTACAGTAATAAATGATTTCTTAAAAAACACTGCATTCGTTATCAGCTCTGAACATATGGATGTAAACTTCAAGTTGACAGGTGAAGATGTTCATACCATTAGGCAGCCATTCCACTGTATCTAGTTTAAAAATGAAAAAAATATGAAACATACACACTTGTAAGATGTTGCTTCAGCTGGTTTCTACCCAACATCCAAGATCTGATAAAGCAGGTGGAGGTTTTTAATTAGAGCATGTTAAAATGAGTTAAACGTAAGCAACATCACAGCATCTGAGTTGTATCATCTAACAGTAGTCAAACTTGAAAGTTAGTGAAGTTTGTGGAGAATAGTAAAATGTAAAATTCTTGCTTTTGCAGGTAAATGCTTTGGACACGCTGGGTCAAACAGCATTGCATCGCGCGGCACTGGCAGGCCACCTTCAGACCTGCAGGCTGTTGCTAGGATACGGAGCAGATGCCTCACTGGTGTCACTGCAGGGCTTCACTGCTGCTCAAATGGGAAATGAAGCCGTTCAGCAAATACTCAATGGTAAGCCACCTTCAGAACGCGTGCCACGGTTACTAGGCAGTGGCTCGCTTCACTCAAATGAACTACAATTGCTTCTAAAGGTCATTATTGATGTTTTGACACACAAAGAGGTATTGTTCTTGTGATCTAGTGAACCGCTTTTCCTGCTGGGTGCGTTTTCTCAGATAAGGACAGGAAAGCAAATTTTATCAGATGTTCAATTATTCATGGCAGGTTGGCAGATGAAATACATACAGTGTGCCTACAGGAAATGAATACAAAAACATGTACAACAGGTGAGAGAGCCATCTTGAAAGGCCGGCGTGTCCGTCTTGAATCACAACACTTGATATGTTTACCGGATGTGTGTGTTTTGTCTTATTTTTATGAAGCAAAGAAATGGATCACAGTGGAACGTTCAAACAAAGCCATTCAAAAGTGGCAGATGTAGAATAACTGTTAAAAGATAAAGTAACACTTGACATTCTTATGCATGAACACCAATAAGAATGTCCTATGATGTCTTTCTTTAGAAAATGTTCCAGTTAGAAACTCTGATGTGGACTACAGATTGTTGGAAGCTGCTAAAGCCGGCGACCTGGACACTGTAAAGGTTAGTGATATAATTTTTCTACAACTGACCCTAAATTTAGATAACAATACTTCTATTTTGAGGGAAAAATCAGTGGAAAGCAACTTGTGTGGTCTTTAATATACCACAACAATAGCGCTACAATATATATGTTTATATTAAGTTTAAAGTTAACTAAAGCTGTTGGACTATAAGAGTCATTTTAATAGTTGCCACAAAACTCACTTGAAAATCTGATATCTGTGCTACTCAGAGTGAACATCCAGGCCTGTTGTCTTTGCGTATCTTCTCGACCTGTGAATGGACCTTACAACTGACTACACTACACGTTCTTCCGATAAATCCGTAACTTAATTAAAATTTGCTGCTCGTTCATTGTCAACTCACAGTATGGCGTCTCAATCCAACCAGTTATCACCGCACACTACTGGGTGACTTCAGATTGCCGAGCTCTATGAATATCCACTATATAGTCACTATACTGCCCAGCATATGGTAATTGCTCCATTTTGTAGTGCTACTGAATGTCTACTGCTACTGAATAGTGCTCTCAGACTTTCCCACCATGCATCATGAAAAGTAGCAAACAGCGAAAATTTTGTTTAAATGAAACAAGCTAGATACACAATTTTGACCAATTCCATGATAATTTTGATATATTGGTATATGATTTGATAGATTTCAACTCTAAGAGAAAGATTGTTGCAAGAATCCGGTCACGATGAGATAAATAATGTAAAAAGAAAAGCGTTTGCAAAATATTTTTTATTTTTCTGTATGTGTGTGCCTTTCAGCCTTTAGACCTGATCAAAGAAGCAAATGGTATCAGTGACTCTTCCATATTTTGTATCCCAGTGTACCAACGGCCAATGTACAAATGGCCCACAGCAAAATAAGCCAGTTTAAAGAAATAAAACTGTAACACATACTCTATAGAACTGTAACTCATGTAATTGTGGCTAAAGTGATGTTATGTGGGAGTCACAGTGCTTTTGTATAGGTGCAAAATGTAAAATGATTTTCAATAGCAGTGACAGCCTCAGTTGTTATGAAGTAGGATGTGTAGTGGTGATTGTAGAGTATCGTTTCGGTACAGCTTGTTCGGTTCGGTTCACGTACTTAAAATGTACAGTTTCCGCGCTTTTAATTGTCGGACTGGAGTCAAGCAAGGCATGGGCGGTGTCTAAATCCACTCCCTAGTCCCTAACCCCTCAGTCACTATATAGTGCTGGACTATATAGAGGACTATGTAGTGCACTCACTTAGTAGACGGTTTCGGTAACGTTAGTGATATAGTTTTCAGTTCCAACAACTTAATATTAGAATTTTATTTTTTGACTAGGTGTTTAATTGTTACTGGTGTGTACTACTAGTGTAGGGTGCAACTTGAGATTATTTGTTTAATATATCACCAAAATAGGTCGCTTTTATTTATATTTTGTAAAAATCTTATGTTTATCTGATGTGTATCTTTTATAATAAATATGTTTTGCAACTTATTTTTTATCTTTTTTTTTTTTTTTTACCAAAAATGTACTGAAAAATTAATAAACCGAGGTCTTCAAAAAACTGAACCGAACCGAAATGTCATTTTAGTGTATTGTTACACCCCTATTATGAAGTCATGTGAGAACAGTCCGTAGTCCAATATATAGTGCACAGACCACAGCTGTTATTGGAAAAAAAAATGTAATGGTCATCAAAATGTATTTGAAAGAAGACGACCTCATTAGACTATAAAATTACACTAATCGTAGGAAATAACATGTTCCACAAAACTTTTCTGCTGCCTTATTAAAGTTTGGATATAAAGTTGTGTCCAAACTCAGTGAGGAGGATTTTAGTGTATTTTATATAAAGTTAAAATGTGGATGTCAGCCAGCACGGAGCCTTTATGTTGGAATCAAATGCAGCAAAATGTCTTGACCTTTGTGGCTTTGTGGTCGCTCTAATACAAACCTATTCACAGTTATTGTTAGTAAATGTCATGTGGGTTTTATTCACTACATCCGCCTGTGGCTTCTGTTGTTCCTATTGATTTTGGTATGAATTCATTCTCATCAAAGGCCACATACTGTGTCCCCTTTGTGAGATGGTTGGTTTTGATAAAGAAGAAAAAAGGGAGCCTTGCCACAGTTAGCAGTTTGGTTTGCAACAGGCCCACTCGTGTTACACATGTAGGCGTTCATGATGCACTATAACATGCCTCGGATAATGCCACCCACTAAATGTCAGGACCTGGTAAGACTGGGTAAAGTGTTTGTCAGAAGCGCATGGCGGAGAGTGAAAATCAGGGTAGACAGACGGTAATGGGCTTATCCACAGGAAGAGCCGTTCCAGATGAGGCTCTGTCAGAGGGTGAGCGCTGATGCTTTGGCAGGTCGACAGGGGATTGTATTTGAACACAAGATGAGCTCTGGTCTGGACTTGCTGTCAGTCTGTTTTTACCTGCCACACATACACAGACAGGGGTTAACTGTCTGACTGAACTACTGATTGACATTGTGGGGGAAAAAATAACTGCTTCGACCTGTCCTGTGGTGATTCCTGTCATGTGTTTAGATGTTTATGTCAGGCCGAGCCATTAGACTGTGAAACGTGGACAGTCTTTTGTTGTTTCACTCAAAAATGTTGTTTTATGACACTGGCAAACTGTGCTAGAGTGGCCAAGAAAACTTACCACTCTCATTTTGTGTCTTTTCATTTGCTGCAAGTGTTGTAAAACTGACGAAGAGTTTTTCTCAACCACTCAAAACCTGAGCGTAATGGTGCGTTTTTTCCAGGGGCACCTGGACCATGGCCATCGCAGGCTAATGGGTTGCGTCAGTGCAAGTTAATTTCTATCATCAAAAGAAGTACAAAGTGTTCCAAAAAAGTGTCCCATAAAAGTGTCACTTTGCTAACCTTCTGGCCTTTGTTCAGAGAAGTCCACCTTGCAAAGGGTAGAGCAAAACACTGCATTCAAGTATAATGTGAAATTAAATAGTGACTAAAATGTAGGAAACGGTTGCAGCTTTATTTCAAAGTTCAAAAAGCTGTGAATCAGGGCTGTACAATATATTGCCAATTTATTATCACAATTTTATTAATCACAATACCTGTATCACAATAACTACTTTATCACAATACCCTTATGATGTTGTATGTGATGGAGATGTACAAATCATAATCCAAACAAAACTTTAATCAAACTGTGCCGTGTCCAATTAGTCTTGGTTCAGACCTGGTTCATTCCTCCATTTAGTTATAGAAAACCTGTTTAGTCCTGGTTTAGTCCTGGTTCAGTCTTTAATATTGATTTAGTCCCTGCTTTGATGAGTGGAAGTTAGTCAGCAGTTAGGAAGATAATTCTTGATCTTGATGTTTTTAATGTTATAACTTTTGCTGTGTCAAAGAGCGTTCAATTATTGCAAATCATATTGTTTCCACAATATTCAAACTAGTTATTCCATACTATATTCAAGGATTTACTCTCTTGTTTTTCCCAGTTAATTGCATTGCATCTGAGTTTATACGATGTATATCTCATGTAGAAAGCACTTTTGTGATGTCACTGTTTACTTAGCAGAGTGAAAACACAAATCAAAGTTACCCATACCAAACTGTATCATACTGACCCAATCCAAACAGTATGGCTCAGTGGAAACCTGCCTTTAATTTGTTGGTGCTGTGTCTGTTTGCTTTTACTGATTGCAGTGCAGTGAGCTTTCTCAGCCTCTGTACCATACGCTGTTTTGAAAGCGTCGCCTAATGGACTGCACAAAGCAATAACTAATTTGTATGAGACATCTGTTACTTAATTAATAATTGCAAACTCAGTGATGGACACCAGCATGTGGTGTTTATCAGCATGTATTTTAATGAGATTCAGTCCTTCAACATTTGAGGCATGTGATTCATTACTTCAACTCGAGCAAATAGTTTGGTTTTCATTTTTTCCATAGGCTGTCACTATTTGCTGAAATATATTCACACTGCAGCGCAAATGTCTGTGACATATTTTAATTAAAAATGATGTTTGCATTGAATTGCTGCATAATAAATGGAGAGTCTAAACTAACCAAGAGGAAGACATGACCATGACCACTGTATTGAAGCCAAGACGAGGAGACTAAGAATTACAAATACAAGATTAATGTCACCACTAATACAATATCTCATCTCATGTTGCATTTAAAAACATAATTTGTGGTTTTGGCTGATTTTAATTAAAAGCCACAATCATCTATGAATAAAACAGAAGGAAAAATGCAGGTAATTCAGCACCAAGACCTCTACAAAATATTATTACGACTCAGTATTTGTGACTGGGAATGGTTGTTTAAGCCAGCATTAAATCAGTATGTGTATGTATTAAAAATATTTAAAAGCATATCACTGATTCTTGCTGATTACAGCCCAGAACTCAAATTTCTCTTTTCCAGTGTAAGTTGTTGCAGACGGTTGTAAGTTTCTATTAGCAGCAGGCCAGAAGGCATCTATTGTGGTTCAGTTGTCCTGGTTTAGTCCCAGATTTGCTCTGGTTATTGAATTTAGAGACTACTGTTGAGTTTTACTTTTGCAGTGCCTTCTAAAACTAGTTATCAGCAATTCTTTTATATTTTACTGGAAACTGAAACAGTACCAAATCCGTAACATTTTTCCATGATTTTAAACACATCCAAAGCCTTTGCAGAACAGCTGAAAAACAAACTGTTTATTAATATCTTCCCTATTTTGCTGCAAAATGTTCTCTGCAGTTGATGATTCAGCCACAATTACACAACACTGACCTTTTCTGTTGCTTGATTATTTTGTATAAAGGGATAATTTTCTATTCATGCTATTAAATATTGGTCAAGGCTGAGTTGTTTTTTATGTCTAAAATAATACATCTTTGTTTTTTTCCCCTTTAATTTCTGTTTTATAATACTTTATCTTCCTCCCCCTCTGTGCAGTCACTTTGTACTGCTCAGAATGTGAACTGCAGAGATTTAGAGGGACGCCACTCCACTCCTCTTCACTTTGCTGCCGGCTACAACCGAGTGTCAGTGGTGGAGTATCTGCTGCACCACGGGGCTGATGTCCACGCCAAGGACAAAGGGTATGATCTTAATATTAACATTCTCCAAATTCAGTTGAAAAAGATCATAATTGTTGTGTTATGTGTTCACAGCGGCCTGGTTCCTCTCCATAACGCCTGCTCGTACGGTCACTACGAAGTGGCGGAGCTGCTGGTCAGACACGGAGCCTCTGTAAACGTGGCGGACCTGTGGAAGTTCACGCCGCTTCACGAGGCTGCAGCCAAAGGCAAATACGAGATTTGCAAACTGCTGTTAAAGGTGAGACCTGCCTCTTTAAAACAACGGCTCAAATGCACAGATCAAATCTAGCATTTGGGAGCACATTTCTGTTTTGAAAGAAGGGTAAATATATTGTGTATTGATATTGACTTTAGACTTTAGCACACTTGTGGTTTATCCAGATAAGATAAAAAACAGACAATACAGAGATAGTTCTGTAGTCAAGACCAGGCTGAGCAAGACCATTATGTCTGAGGCAAGACCAGGACTGCGTTATGGCAAGACTGAGTCAAGAAAAGTACCATTGCAGGTCAATACCAAGTCAAGACCAAGACCAGTGTATGAAACTTTGGAATAGATAACAATGGACAGTTATAAAATCATTTAAAAACAATACTAGTAAAACAAGTCCTAGTCCAGTTTTAGTTTAGTGTTTGTTAAAAGAGGCACAGTTAGAGCGATATCAAATGATAGAAGTTTTTATCCAATCAAAACAAGGATGTGGATTTTAGATTTGTTCAACCTGCACATGAATTATAGATAATATTTATATATTACACAGCACTTACTTGTGGGTGCTTACTCGAATCTCTTGCACTTTTCAGTTTGCTTTAAAGAAAAATCATCTTTACTTCATCTGAACCAAACTTGTGTGAGACAGTATTTGCTTTTACATATTTCTATTTTCTCTCATTTGATAATTTTGAGGATGTCATTTGCAGAAGACTGTACTCTGTGTTGTTCTCCAACTATACTAAACCCCTCTACATTTTACAGAATGTCTCCGTAATTTTGCCATAACTTGATGGAAATGTGTTCCTCTTACAATATATTTAACTTTTTTTTTAACTCTAAAAGTGGTGAGGTGGATTTGACTTCATAAAAGAATTGTTTAAACATTAACTTACTGTTTTACCAATTACCATTTATCATTTTTATCTAGATAGTTACCGAGAGACATATTATATGTAATCTGCCTTTTAAATCCAGAGCTAGTTCTCTGAATAGGCAACATTTCTCCTTTCTGTTGAAAATGATAATAATTCACTGTATGAACATAAATGAAACAGGAAAGCTAACAGATTAGATTTTTAATTGTATTGTTGGCTAATTAAAGCAACAGTTCATTAAAAGATATAACACGTCGGGGCATATACCAACCAATGCGATTACGCGGCTGAAAATATACGTGTTGTGTAATACCTGATCGTCACATTTCTCTCGTTCAGCCCTAAATAGGCTCTGTGAAATGTTGCAGGATCACAGCTGAACATGTTTTGTTTTTGCTATTATAACCACCTCCAGTCAAGGTTACATCACCACTGTGTAGCTGCCATATGGGGCCGCATAAGTAATGCTTAGATCCACGCTGCTGAATTCACAAACTGTCCTCACACTTCTCACGCAGGCCCGAGCACAGTTTTCGCTTTAGGGCACATGATTTTAAGAACTCTAAAGATGAGTCTTAGAGCAGGAATGTACTCATAAACAAGTGGACTTTTTTCAAAAGAATATATCAAGCATTATATGGAAGGGAGCATTAGCAGTTAAGAGAATCTAATATGCTCTATGTGTTGCTCAAGGGTAGTTAAATATTTTAGCAAACAACATTTTTGAGACAAAGAAGAGCAGGCTGTGGGAAAGTCAAGTGGAAAACTTTGTGACAAAATGAGTTGTCTAATGAGTCCAGTGTGTTTACAGCAGCAGTTAGCTTTGTGACGGTGCCCCGAGTGTCTGCACACAGAGCGGTGCAGCTGGGTGGGTGACAGCTCTGATGAGGGGAGCGGGAGAGAGGAGGACAGTGAAGGTGACAGCTCTGGGGAAAAGCTGTGTTTTCGTCTGACTGAATGTGGCGTACAGGGTTCAACAGGGAATAGGTGCTGGAACAAATGTGAACTCAGTGACGTGGGGCCAGTCAGCTGTAAATGAGCTGTTGATTAAAAGGTTTGTGTGGAATGTATGAAGTGTGATCAGATATGGTTCCTATCTGCAGTCAGGTGTTAGTCAGAACAGCTCCATTTGGGAGAAGCAGACAGAGGCAGTGACACAAAAGAAGCTATGATATTTGTCACTGTGGATACGGAATTAACATTTGATAGGATCTAATTGTTAAACTCATTGACTACCACCAACTGTAGGTTTGGGTAGATGTAGTCTGTATATGAGCATATTTCTGTATGTGCAGCTATAGGGACTCTGTCTAGACACTGTGCTAAATAAAAACCTTTATTGAGTCTGACAAAGTGTGGAAAAATGTGTGAAAATAGCATGCTAGACCACAAACTAAATAATAATGCAAGAAGTCATGTTGGTTCAAATCACCAGGCCAAACTCCGGATGACCATTAGGATTAATAGTCTGAACAACAAGGCTAAAATGCACTCATGTCTTTACATATATATATATGTTCAGCAGATCAAAGCAAAATGTTTCAAGGCCAAGGTATTATTCCATAAAGCAAGAGGAAAGCAACCTTACACATTATTAATAATGCATTTTTTCTCTAAACATGAACATTTCTCATCAACTATTACACATTCAATACCAACATTTCAAATAGGTCATATTTCATATACATTTAGTAGAAATCTCAGTCTAGTCTTGGCATGGCTATGGAGTTATGCAAATATAATAAATGTCCACTGTTTAATGTATTTTATTTAATCAACCGACCTTGTATGAAGAAAAAGTGGTCAACACAAGTTATTTCATATTATACGACAAAGCAGAAAACCACTTCCAATCATCATTTTCTTTTCCAAATTTGCAATTATTTGGTGCATGTGTTAAAATGTGAAACTCTCTGTAAAGTGGAGTGTTGCTTGCGTCCTTTAATAATAAGCCAGTTTGTGCACAGATCTCTGCTTAAGAAAGATCATTGACCGTACAGCCCATAGATAGTTGGTCAGTCCACACTCACCATCTGACCGAGCAGCTTTGTTTGTGTGCGTCCTCCGCTTAACATGGTGAGAATTTATGTCCAGGCACTGTTTCTGTTCTCATGTGTGGTGTAATTTAGGACGCAGGGCTTTTGTTTTCAGAGCATGTGAAGTATCTGATCATCTCAAGTGGAAGCCATGCGGAGATGAAGTTGTCACCGAGGTTGTCTTTGAGCAGGTGGTGCCCATTTTTCATCCACAGTTACTGGTTTGGGAGAAGCATTGATCCTTCTCGCTATCGTAACACGCCAATGTTGAGCGAAACAGATGAAACAAATTCCTCACTGTCAGTGTGCCGGAGTGGAGTGGGGAGATTAATCTTCGCCGTTGAATGCCCCAGGAGTTCCAGCAGCGGCTCCCCGAGGCCACCACTTACTGATCTGATACTCGCTTCAGCTCTCACATTAAGAGTTCTGGAGGCGAGGGTTAGAGACGCGCGCACGGACACATGATCGATCGACTGACGTGCTTCAGCATTGTGCCTTTATTTCCTCAATTTTGTGGATCTTCATGGTTCTTTCACAGAGCAGAACCTTCATTTCCCCTTTAATAAACACTCATACCGTTACAAAATGTCCCAGCGCTCCGGTGCCATGGCCTCAGGAAGTAAATGTTCCCTCTTTAAATAAACTATTCCAGAGTTCATCCATAGGTTTTCTTTGTCTCCTCTCTCTGCTTCATCTTCTTCCCATTGTCCCTTTTTTGTGTCGACTCTGTGCTCAGAATAATGTGCCACTGCTGTGACATTCTGCAAGTATCTTTTTGAGAACTACAAAACACATATTGACGTAAATCTTTGTCGAAAGTAAAATTGGCAGAGTGTTAGGAGGTTTTGCCCGATTAAAATAGGATGTGTTGTTAGCGCTTTGCAAGAAAAGTGGGAACTTCAGTCACAAAAACTTCTTGTGACGTATCACTGTGAAAGATATCTTTTAGCTTTCCTTCAAAACTATTTAATACTTACCTAAAAGCTGGCTTTATTATCATAAATTATACCTGACAGCTCTTTTTAGGCATACCTAATACCAATAAAATATTTGGAATAGTATGGAATGTGCTGCTGTTAGTGAAATGGAGGTAGAAACACAGTTTTATGTCCGAGTGTGACATATGGGGGGCATAACCATAAAGAGTTCTTGGTGCCACATACAGGAACATACCTTCAGTAGTTTACATTAGTGGTTCTCAAATTCTAGTTCATGTATCATTTGTGGTACTCTATCTTGGACCTTATAAAAAGTTTAGCTCTGACTTTAGCACTGGGATTAGTTTAATTGTTGTATAACCTATATTTAAATGCATTTTCATTAACATAATGAATAATATTCTTAAAGGATTATACATGGCCCATTTGACTACATAGAGGTCTATGTAGTACGTTTACTAGGACTTCACTTCTTTTTTTATACTGTCATCAATTCAATCAATTGCTATTCAACTTTATTAATCCACACCGGGAAATACAGTTGTTAAGTCTCTTCGAATAAATGAAAAGAAAATGAATTGATTCAGACTTCATAGACTGACTGATTGTACAGTCTTATAGCAGTCAGGAAGAAGTTGTTCTTGTGTCGGTTTGTCCTGCTTCTTACTGATCTCAGACGTCCACTGGCTGCTCTCTGTTGTTCAGAAGCCCAATGCAGGGGAAGGTCCATGTTGTTCAGTATAGCGTCCATCCTGTTGTGTGTCTGTTGCTCCACTACCTCAACCTCTAGACCATTGAATCTCAAACTTAAGGTATTAATTTAGAGACTCTCTAAATTAATACCTTAAGTTTGAGATTCAATGGTCTAGATGAAGCCAGGTTTTGATGACTCAGGGCTGTTGTCATAAATATATCCACTAAATTAGATGTAGTTTTGTTATTATTAGTAGGTAAGACAAAACACTATATTTATATTAACAATACTGAGTTTAAGCTTGGAAAGTTATTTAAATAGATAAAGATATACAGGCTTCAGATCTTGTTGCATAGTGACATTTCTGGTCAGCCTGTTACAGTGTGTCCGTGTCAGGGTTATTCATTCTTTATTTGTGTCAGGGAACCATCAAAATAACTTTGGAAAAAACTATATCTCCACAGCTGATACAGATGAGCCTTGTTAAATAACTCTGACTCATTTGTAGCTCTTTGTGATGCCCCTGATTGCTGAACAGCTTCTTGTTGTCGAAATCACTGAATGAAAATAGAATAAATGGGAGGCTGAATGTACTCTCGAAGAAATGACATGTAAAGAGATCAATTTTCTATATTCTGTCTGAAAATGTGTCTGAGCTTTTGTTTGAAATTGCCCCTGTAATTTTATCAGTTTGTCACATTGTGAGTGTAATTGCAGCAGGAAGGTTTTACAAAAGGACTGAAGCATAAAAAATCTTAAAATGGCATTGGTTTTAAAAACTTTTTAAAGAGGAATACAGTCCAGAGAGATGCATAATGGACATTTCCAGGCCATCCGTGGATGTTCAGGGGAGGGTTCCCACAACATCGTAGTGTGATGAGCACATTTCAAACCTTACAATAAAAATGACAACTTAAACTGTAACCCAGGAGACGGCTAAGCAGTGAATATGTCTGCTTTTCCCCCCTGCGTCTCCAGGGTGTGTGATGTTTTCCACTTGGCTGGCTGTCCTGTCCTCACCTCTCTACCTCCTTTTCATGTCTTCCTCGTCTCCGTTCCCCTGTGAATTACCTTCATCCTCCTCTCACTTGTCACTTGTCATCACCGCTCGCAAAACAGAGTGAAACACTTCCACTGGGGCTTTGGAGAAAAGGGCGGCTTTTAGGAAGGGATTGTTGAGATTCAAGTCACTCGTAGTGTTTTGTACTAGTAGTTTGCATTTTTCAGTTAGAAGTATAATATGCAGGCTTTCTAATACATCCACCTTCACATTGTTCTCAAGAGAATTCTGTTTGTTCGTATATTTGTTCGGATCCCCATTAGCTTCCTACTTAACAGTTGCTAGTCTTCCGGGGGTCCAAGAGGAAAATGTTGATATTGTATTACCATTAGTGCAAATAGATAGACAACACAAAGACAACAATACAAAGAACAAGATAAAGTGCATGCCATATTCCGTTGCTGGAGCTGAGGTAAGATTTGAGTGTGGCTTTGCCAAAATGAATAAAAATACAAATGTTGGGGCCCCTGACGGCTCAGGTAGAGCAAATGCCTAGCACACGGGAGACCGGGGCTCAAGGTCGGGTAACTTGCCCAATGTTCCCCATTTTGTCTCACCCCATTTCCTCTCTAGTTACTATTAACTATCAATAAAGGACAAAAAGCCCAAAAGATAATCTTAAAAAAAATGCAAATGTTACATTCTTAAGAAACATAAATTATACTGGAGTTTAATGTTAGACCAAAACAAATTAAGCCAGTTGTATTATTACCCATTTTACTGATTATTTAGTCGACGTGGTGAGAGCATGAAAGATGGCCATCCACTGTGATATCGTTTAATTTGTTTGGAATTACCTGCTCTAAATTACAGCCCATTGTGAGGAGCAACTGAGGTGTGCTTCGGAGTCGTTGTTTACTTACATTTATCATTGATACATTTAAAATCAAATTGTCGGGACCGCGTTGGTGGCTCCCGTGGTTGAGCACATACCACATACACGAGTGACCCGGGTTTCGATTCCAGCTCGGGTCCATTTGCTCCGTGTCATTCCCCTTCTCTCTCACCCTTGTTTTCTGTCAGTCTACACTGTCTCTATCAAAAATAAAGGCTAAAATCCCCCCAAAAAGTAATCTTAAAATCATATTGTTATTGTTTACCTAGTTAATATAAGAACTAGTACTAGTAGTATAGTACAATAAGAAAGTCATGTAGTGCTGTAGATTATACTTTCAAAACATAATGTACATTTAAAAGAAACTCTGACAACAAACATAATCTACTGAGAAGGCGTGTGAAGTAATAGAAAACACATCTGCTGATTAGTTCTCACAGAATAAGCCATTGTATGAAACTTGGCTTCTTCTCCATCTAGCTTCTGATTAAATTAAAGAGAACGGCATGAAGACAATGTATTTCCAATGCCCCTAATTTTGGCCTTTTTTTTCAGCATGGAGCCGACCCGACCAAGAAGAACCGTGACGGGAACACACCCCTCGACCTGGTCAAAGACGGGGACACCGACATCCAGGACCTGCTGAGGGGAGACGCCGCTCTGCTGGACGCTGCCAAGAAGGGCTGCCTGGCCAGAGTACAGAAGTTATGTAGCCCAGACAACATTAACTGCCGAGACACACAGGGGCGCAACTCGACCCCGCTGCACTTGGCAGGTAAGAGCTGAAGTAGGACATAATTAGAGATTATTATTAGTAATTATATGACTCACTCCTATGGATGCATTTAACACACAGTGCATAAAGGCAGGGGCTCTGATGTACTGTCTCTCACAAATGTAAACAAAAACATTACTTACATATACTCAGAGACATGACAGTGAGGTATGCAGATGAATAAAGCTCTTTTGGTGCTTTGATCCCGACATGTTCAGAGAGAATAGGGGAGTGCAGACAATACACAATTCCCCCCAGGCCCTAGATACTACTGCTGCTGAATAAAAACCACAGGGAAGGGGGGCAGGGAAGGTAGAGACGTCTTACTGAGCTGAAGTTGTCGCTACAGGGGTAGGGGCAGATTTAAAACAGCTGAGCAGTGATTGGCTGAGAGATAAACATTTGAGACTGTGATTGCCTGATAATAAAAAGGCACAGCAGGAAATCAGCAGAGGGCAGTCTTCCTATTTGAATTTAATCTTCAGCTTCAAATTCTGTCTAGAAGAAAATGAAAACAACAATAGTACAATTGTATATCTGTGGGGAACTCCAAAGATTCTTGTTAATGATGAATAGTTGCTCTGAGTTTCTGGATTAAAAGTCAAAGTGCAGTGTTTGGCTTAGGTACTTATTGTTTTTTGGGGGGGGGGTTTGTTTGTTTTTTGTTTGGTTTTTGGAGTTTTTCTTTTCCTCCTGTATCTTTTCTCAAAACTGGCCACAATTTTACATATACAAGCCTATGTTTTTGTTCCTGAGGGGATATACCAATTTCATGGTCAATAAAAGGCATAGGCAAGGAAATTGATTTGAAGGAAGTTGATCATGTAAGCAAATATAGAATGATAAGAAATGCTGACAGGAAAAAATATTTAAAAAGAAGCCATAGCATCTCAAGCTGATAATGTGTCCGTGGGAAGAAATGTTTTATAAGAAACGTTTAATCCAAACTCTTTTTATCATAGCTTCCTTATCGAACACAATATGACACTATGTTAGGAAGCTGTCAGAGCCTTCTTGCTAAAAACCATTTTCATTGCCTGTTTGGCTTTGGCTCAGCGGGGCAGTGTTAGTAACTAGATTGACCTTGAGTTTTCCGTCTTCCTTGGGCACAAACTTAAAAGTGCAGATTATGAATTCTGATAGCAACACCACGCTAAGCTACTTATATTCAGCATGTTTAATCATGATAACATCAGCATCAGAGACAAGAACAGATGCTGTCCTCACTGCACCTTCCAGCTTAAACATAATGAGATTCAAATGTTGTTGTTGATACCTTTAACAATATACACCTTGTTTTAGCAAAAAAAAAAAAACAAAAAAAAAACACTGGCTGCTGTAAGGTAAAATGGGTAAAACAGAAAGTATTTTGCCTTCAGTTAAGTCAAAAGCCATTGACAAAGAGTTTTTGTTGTTTTCATCAAGAAACAAACACAAACTCCAACTTGGATAATGAGGTGTTTTGTTTGTGGAGCACTGGATAAAAGGATAGTTGGGTATTTTGTAAATGTGGTTTTACTTTTGGGTAGTTCATTGTGCCCTACTGCAAATGGCATACTCACACAGGCAGACATGCTCAACATTATATACCATTATTATACTGCCATTATTACTCCTACTGCTTTAGAATTTCAGAAGTGATAAAAATGTGTTTTCACTGGTCCCATTGGCAGATGTGCATAACACAAAGGGCATGTCATTGCTCCTGTCTGCTTCTCCAAACATGTGTGCTGGCAGTTACCAACCGTAGGGAATAACTTAGTAGCTCATAGACCTCCGTTTACAAAATACTGCACTATATCTTTAAGGACTTTCTACAGGGAGGCACTTTGTGTGGCAATTCCACGGTTTGTCTTTAAATGGAAGCTCCCCAACTTTCTTTTAATATCTGCTGTAATTACGCAACACGTCATGTCCAACAACGGCTCTTACAATGATAAAGTGAACCTTAATTAGAAAATAATTTCTGCTGCGCCTGGCACTTTGAAACTAAAAAAGCACTTTGATTTTTTTTTTTTATCTGACCACTTCTGCACCCACGCACCTTCTGTTTTGACGTAGCTCTTTGTAAAAGGGAAAGATGATTACAGCCTGTCATGCTCACATGTCTCTTTTTATTTTCTACCCTCACTCACCACCTGATTGTACCTCTCCTTTCTTGTCGTTCTTTCTTCATCTCTTCCTTCTGTCTGTGTACAACTGATCCCCCCTGCTGCTCTAGCCGGATATAACAACTTGGAGGTGGCGGAGTATCTGCTGGAGCACGGCGCGGATGTGAATGCACAGGACAAAGGAGGACTCATACCGTTACACAATGCTGCTTCCTATGGGGTAAGGCACACAGACGGAAAATCAACCCGAACACTGCTGAAAGCAATTGAATGGTAGTACTGCAAGACTGTTTCATTTAGAGAGGAGACATAGTAAGTTATTGAGATGGTAGTTATTGAAATTATTAATCACTAAACAACAAAGGAATTATAAATCAAACAACCCATATCTGCAGGCTCGTGCTTCAAAAATCGAACATTCTGCAGCTTTGCTTTACTTTCATGTTGTGTCCTGTACTCTTGTTGTATTTTTCTCTCATGGCCCGACACTATTAGGCTCTTAAAAGAGTCATGAAACACATGTTTGAATGAAAACTTGATGATCTCTGTGTCTCGGAGACAAACGCTGGCATATACACATTTTAGCATCTCCTGCTGTTCCTCAGATGTGAGCTACATTGTGTTTGACGCAAAGACAAGAGCCGGAGATGAGCCATGAGGGAAAACAGGGAAGGATTACAAAGACTCAGAAGGTGTTAATGATTCATATAATTTCTTTCTTATATTTTTTATATACTGTATACTGTAATTAAATGATTAAAGAATGCATCTGGAAATAGTTTTGAAAGTAGAAGACTTTTTATTTTTTATGACGACCTGCATGACTGAGATCCTCAACAGACATACTGTATATACAATAATAATTATGGTGACAGTTAAATGTCAGAATCAAGCCAAATCAAAAGTGTGTCAAAATGCAAAGAGAGCGAACTACTTTATGAATCATCACACTTTGGCTTCAAAACAGCCTCAGTTCTTCAAGGTATACTGTACTTTTTTTTGAAGGAACTCTGCAGATAGATTGCTCTAAACATTTGGAGAACTAATCACAGATTTTCTGTGAATGTAGGCTCCTCAAATCCTTCTGTCTCTTCATCTAATCCCTCCTCTCTATGATGTTGAGATTAGGGCTCTGCAGCAGCTATACCATCACTTCCAGGACTCGACGTTCTTTTTTTGGTTGAAGTTGCTTCCTAATGGCTGTCTGTTCAGGGGTTTGCAGATATTTTTAAGTGTTCCCCATTTACACAATTTCTTCATATGAGCCTAAATCTTTTTCACAGAACTATTATGTACCAGGATTTAAATGTCATTATCAAAAATGTTGGTTTATTTTCATCTCAGAGAAGCAATCAAAGAGGATTACCTTACAGCCTCTTTCTCACTGGTAGACTGTTAAAAAACTAAACAAATGATACATGTACAATAGAATATTCATTAAAAGTAAACATCAAACATAATGATAATAAACTAACACAGACATTTAATCACATATTAGATAAATTAGACACACTAGTTGTAAGCACTTTTCCATAACTATGGCTTTTTAATAAAACAAGACTGAACATGCGAGAATTGTGTTTCAATTTTTCCTGATCAAAATCTTGTAGAGCACTCCTTCACCACACTTCACTCTTTTTGCTCAGCTCTAAAATCCTCGTCCGTTGTCCATCCTCACCTCCTCCTCGTCACTCACCCTCCTCTTCTTCCTCTCATGCCCTCTGTCTAGCACGTAGACATCGCCGCCCTGCTGATCAAGTACAACACATGCGTCAACGCCACAGACAAGTGGGCCTTCACTCCGCTCCATGAGGCGGCGCAGAAGGGCCGCACACAGCTCTGCGCGTTGCTATTGGCCCATGGAGCCGACCCCACCATGAAGAACCAGGAGGGACAGACACCACTGGACCTGGCAACGGTAACGATAAAGATCTAACGCTCAGAGATCATAGCACTTGATCATAATATAATTGTTCACATATTAAAAAACATTACAAGATTCTTCTAACTATTGAAATAGTCACCATGAAAAAGATTACCAAATAGAGGTCATGAATGTTTACTGCAATTAATTTTTGATTGATTGTCCACTTCTTTCTGCTAATATTTGTTGACCCTAGCGTTATATGCTCTTGGCACATTTCCATAAAGCAAGTAACTCTAAAAAAAAAAGCAATTTTCTGTTTCCTGCAATTACTCACAGTCAAGGCTATTAGATATTTTATTTTGTTTAGCAATTACAACGTCCTGGGTCCTTAAATACCTTATAACAATCGTATGGACTTTTATGACTGTTTAATGGAGAATTGGGACATCTCAAAAACTAATCTAACATTTAGTAAAAAAACATTTTTAATCCTGCTTTTAATATTATTTCTTGCCTCCCAGAGCCCAGCCACTTTCAGTGTGATCTAAATTCAATCTGCTAAAATCAAATTTATTTATGCCTGATCTTTATCATCAGTACTGTTGAACAAGAAAATGTTCTTTAAGTTAATCTATTTTGATAATTTGATTCAACTTTTGTGAATCTTGAAGTCATCAGGAATGAGCTTGGTTAACATGGATTGAGTACGATATTTTTGTTAAGGACAAAATGCGTAGGATACTCTGTAAAGTAAGTCATTATAAAGACCTACAAAACGATTGATCTACTTTAAAGTGCTTGTTTGACATTGACTATTATTATTGACATGTGTGAACTGTTGAAAGTTGTTGTGCATCAATTAAAAGCCTCTGTGTTGGCCTCTGGTGCAGGCGGATGACATCAGAGCATTGTTGATTGATGCCATGCCTCCAGATGCACTGCCCAGCTGTCTGAAACCACAAGCCACTGTGGTGAGTTTCATGGTGACCTTTGAGTATAAACTTATTATAAACTTGTTAAGTCATATTTGTGTTCGCTTTCATCAGGTGAGTGCAACCGTAGTGGGCGCCGGTGCCGCGGGGGGTGTTGTCATCTCCCCGTCTCCATCCCCGTCCTGTTTGTCGGCAGCCAGCAGCATAGACAACCTAACCGCACCCTTGAGTGACATCACAGTGGGTGGGGCCACCGGGAGTGGAGACGGAGCATCAGGGTCCGACAGAAAGGAAGGAGAAAGTAAGCCAATTCTCATTTTTTAGAACTGAAAATAATAATAAAAAAAAGCACACAGCAGAATTGACATTTTTCTCTCTGTGCAGCGCTGCTCGACATGACCATCAACCAGTTTTTGAAAAGTGTAGGGCTTGATCATCTCAGAGACATCTTCCAAAGAGAACAGGTATGCTCATTTACCACATACATCTCATCTCATCTTGCTGCACAGTTGTTCTTTAGCACTGAAGACAGGAAAAAGAAACCAAAAGACTGTTCTAAATATGAGACCTGGCTCATCTATGTTTCTAATGTGTCTGTGCTTCACAGGCTGTTAATTTCTGAGGTCTTTGTTTGTGTAAATGGATCCCAGGAAGAGGACTAGAATGGGAAAGTTAATTATAGGATGATGTCTGGGCAGAGCAAGAAAAGAATAATAACAGTGATCAGAAGCTAGATTCGTGTAAACAATCAGAAATATGACTGAGAAAGATGTTTTGTAGTTCGGGGTTCTTTCACAGTATGCACAATGCTTGGCAATAACATCTTAGATTCTGTACCAAACATTGTGTATTAGAAAAAGGCAATGGATGATAAAAACAAAGCCCACTCCATGTGCAATTATGGCTAGTGACTCATCACCATTAGAGAGCGGAGAGTGTAATGACCTCAAAGCAAAGTTGGAAAGAATTAGGATTTAAAAGCATACTTTTAATACTGCAACATGTACAAGAGAGATGGTGAATATCGTGTTTGCTTTGTGACTTTATTTTTAAAGCATTACAACTCTATATAACTCTTCTTGTAGGTGTCTTATATTGTAAGCTCAAGCTGAAAAGTCTGTCATCTTAGTTGATCTTAATGAATGATAAATGATTTTCAGGATGTCTTATAAACTAATTATTACAGATTTTTTTAACTTACATATGTAATAATACACTTGTACCATTATTTTTTGTTGAGTCAGATTGCCCACAAAGTGTACTATGGCCTTGTTGTACAAAGAACTACCTTTAAACTAAAACTTGTATTTTTATTCTTAAGAAAACTCATTAACATCATATTCATATTAATAATTGTCTTTTTTTTACCCATAACTATATGGCGTGTCTTCGCTATCACTTTGTTATTTGCCATCAATAATCACTTTTCAACCTGCCCTACTCTTTTAATATGAAGAATTCTGATTCACCAATGGTATGAGGTTCACAGAGGTCAAGTAGATCAAAATGTACATTCATGAAAACTTTGACAATTTAGGTTAGAAGCTTGGTACAACAACATTGTTTTGACTGTATTCTTGTTTCGTTACAAACAAGCTTTTGCTATGGTAGCCCTGCAGGGACATGCTGTCTATGAACAAATTCAGTGCAAATTGGTCAGGTAATTGGTTCACTTTAAAATGTGCTATCTGAATCAGTCTAGTTAAATGTTTTTAGCTTTCATTTAAAATTCTGTGGTCATGCAGTCATTCACTTTCTACCGCTTAGTCCCGTTTGGGGTCGCGGGTGGCTGGAGCCTATCCCAGCAGCTTTGTGCCTTAGGCCAAAATTCTGTGTTCAAAAAGGAAACATAAAGGTGCAGTGCAGTTTGTCCACTCACACACACTGATCATCTGTAGGAACAGGGAGTGATGAAACTCACTGGGTTTTATGGAGGCTTATTTTGAGGTGTTTATGCACTGACTCATTTGTTCTATTTTGTTCAAGTGAAAACTACAAAATATTTCTTAGGTAGATTCTTTTATCTTTAAATTATTAAGGCTCAAATAAACTGTGTTACATGGGAGCACTTTTGAGATACTGGTTAAAGGCTACTATTGAAAAAGCTGAGATATCTTTGCATACAGAATGACTCTCATCTCTACTCTTTCTGAATGAGCTCACCGACTCCATGATCAGCAATTTGCACAACAATGGCTTGATTACAGCCATCCACTCGTTGACCTTTTCTTTGCACTGTTCTCTCTTATGAATATTTGTCATAGCTTTTATCTCAGTGATATTGAAATGCTTAAAGCAATAATTGCTTATAATGATGACCATTTTCACCATGACCTCTACTTTTGCTTCATTATTACAATTAAACAGGCTATTTTACACATTTAGTTTGATTGGCATGACTTTATCATGATCGTTCAGCTGGAAAATTTGCACTTCCACTGTGGTTTCACTGTGAACTCTAAGCTTATGTAATATCTAATGCATATATGCTGTTTCTGGGCAGATTTCGCTGGATGTCTTGGCAGACATGGGCCACGAGGAGCTTAAAGAGATTGGCATCAACGCTTACGGACACAGACACAAACTCATCAAAGGCATCGAGAGGCTGCTGGGAGGCCAGCAAGGTCAGGACAAACCTGAGCAGACTGTTGGCCTGATGTGGGTCCTTCTAAACAAGACTAGAACCCCTACCTAGAAAAGAATACTACCACAATAGTTCTTGCTCTTTGTATTCCTCTCCCCTGTACACGTTCTTGATATAATCTATCAAACAAAACTATAATTTCAAGAACATTTTCAAGCTTAAACACAAAAGGAGAAAATGAAGTAATGATATGGTTTGTTGAGCTAACATTTTTCTTACTCTTTGAGGTGGTTTTAACATTGATGTGTGTTGTAGGTGCAAACCCATACCTGACATTCCACTGCTCGAGCCAGGGCACAGTGCTCATCGACCTGGCTCCGGACGACAAGGAGTTCCAGTCTGTGGAGGAGGAAGTATGTCCACACAACTCCATTTACATACAAAGTGCAATTTATTTATCAAGTGCAACATTTAGTATTAACACTCACTGCCTGGTGATACTTAAATTTGTCTTACTGGCTTGTTATTACAAAGAAGAGAATTAAATAATCTTGCTCCATATCAGTGTGAGGGCTGCGCTGCCTTAACGGCTCTTGTAAATGAAACGGGTAATTGAAAAAGACAGTTGATATCAATGTGAATGTCTTTAAAATTAATGAGGACTGTCAGACCTAATACAAATTTAACAGGTCAATTCTTTTTTAAATTTTTAATAAAACTGGAAATGATTGACATGTTCTCTCTCTCTCGACAATATTTGAAATATCAAAAGTGTCTCTGCCTACTGCCTCTGGTGTTTTATTTTTGGTTTTAATTATGACTAATTGAGTTTAGTGGGGAAATAAAATAACTTTGCAAATGAGGGACATAATCCCAGCGTTCACTGAGAGTGTAACGAATTATGTGCATATTAAAAAGTTTCTGCAGTAAATTGTTTAGTGTTGGTTGAATTCCCTTTAGCAGTTTTTCATACCATATTCATGATACATTTAAAGAAACATTTTACTCCCTTTTTTCAAAACACATTGTTAAATCTCTGATCTTGCCTTCCACAACAGTTACAGAGCACTATCAGAGAGCACCGCGATGGAGGCAACGCAGGCGGAGTCTTCAGCCGGTACAATATTATTAAGGTTTGTCCTCTCATAGTTTACAGAAGAGCCTAAAAACCATGTTGTATTTTAAAGTACAGCCAGTTTATAATTTGATATCTTCTCAAACGTTAAAAATCAATAAATCCATTTCTCTCCTCCACTCCAGATTCAGAAAGTGGTGAACAAGAAGCTACGGGAACGATATACGCATAGGCAAAAAGAAATCGCAGATGAAAATCACAACCACCACAATGAACGGATGCTCTTTCATGGTAATAAATGATACCTGACTTAACTTAAGATCAATAGAGATAAATAAACCACGAGGCTCAGAGAAGAGACAGTGTTTATTATTTAAAAGTGTGTAGTTTTTGGCTGCAGCACTTCTTTATAGACTATGCCTGCAGCTACAGGAGCCCTGCAGGGACACGCTGTTTTCTATGAACAATCCCAGTGGAAATAGGTTAGACAATAAGTTCACTTTAAAAATTCAACACAAAACTTCTCTTCAGCAGTGCTCACTTAGTCTCTGGGCAGTTAGGATGACAAACAAAGTATTGAATCTTTAAGAGCGCTCTATGGAGCTTTAAATGTCTATTTTTTCATGATAGACAATTGCAAAAAGTGTTACTTTGAGGTGTTTAAAGTATACAGTGCACCTTCCTTTCTGTTGACTAGAAAACACTGTTTTATTATTAGCTGCTATTTGACCAATTTTAAGCCATAATAGCCATAGATGAAAGCAAAAGAAGATGTTTGTAGTATTACATGTTGGTAGTGGCCAATGATACAAGAGCTACATGCTGTCTGGGAAAATTTTAAACAAAGAAGAGTCTTTCTTTAACAAATGAATCTCTCTTTTGTTTGAATTTTGTCCATTACTGTACATTTATCAGTTGTTTTTTGGTTACTTCTGTTTTTTTAAAGCAGTATTCTGACTGGACCCATATATCTCTCTATGGTTCAAAAACACACTTAAAACCCAAATGACAGGAAAAAGTCTTCCTTTGTTGCATTCTTAATCCAGGACCAACACTCGCAATTTGTCCAGAACACAGCCTCATTCAAACTCTGTTGTAGTTCAAACTCTAACCTTTTGTTGAAATTTTGACTCTCTCCTTCCAGGTTCTCCATTCATCAACGCCATCATCCACAAAGGTTTTGATGAGCGCCATGCCTACATCGGTGGCATGTTCGGTGCTGGCATCTACTTCGCTGAGAACTCCTCCAAAAGCAACCAGTACGTGTACGGGATTGGTGGAGGCACTGGATGTCCCACCCACAAAGACCGCTCCTGCTACGTGTGCCATAGGTAAGACAGCTGAGAGGGGTCGGGGTTTGTTATTAATGCTTGAAGAGGCTTGCTTTGTTCTGGTATATTGTACAAATAAATCAAGAATAGATTTTACAGGCTTGTATTAAGTGGATTGTGAACTATCCCTTGTGCCCTCTAGCAAACGATAAAAAAAAGTCTTACACAGCAATTATTAACCTAGTTGATAAAAAAGGTCATTTGAAATGGAAAAATTTGAGACTGCAAACTCAGAGGTTGTAGTGAGCACCACAATTTTCATCAACTAACTCTCAGCTGGAATAACTTGATCCACTTCTTTATGTGATGCCCTTTGTTTGGAGATAGCAAGAACAATTTCAGAAATCCTGGTTTTTAATATCAACATTTTGGTGTGTGACTTTATCTTTAATGTGCTCCTCAGAAGCAGGTCAAAGATAATGCCTACTGTTCTAGATCTTTTGGCCTCAGCCCAGAAGGCCATCACAAAAAGCTTGCTCATGAGCCTTTTTACCTTTAAACAAGAACATAGACTGTTCAAAACAAATGACTTTTGAGAGGAACTGGAAAAAAATTGCTACTTGAATTGTACAAGCACTGCAGTTGTCCAATCAGAGCCTTTTAATTGACCTGTTATGTGACCGAATATAAAGGAGACCAGTAGAATTGTTCCAGGTCCTTGTGTTTTTCATGTTAGAAATCAATTCAATTTTTCTTCAGCCAAAAGGTACATTTAAATATCACAGGTCATATTGTTATCACAGTACTTAACACTTATTGATATTGTGCAGCTGAGGATAATGGCCAGTTAGTCGCAGGGCTGACATTTGACACATTGTGAAGCAGTAGCGCTAACCACTCTGCTACCATGCCCAATCTTATGTAGATTGTGTATTAATAGAAAAGATGAAGCATGTAGTAAGCATGCTCTGCAGGCAGAAAGCCAAAAATCCTTTTAGTGCACAACTTGTCATCTTTTACCTTTTTTGACTCTGGGGAGGGGGACATGATATACCTATAGATCCAATACTGTTGTTCTCAGAAATGTAAACCTGTAAATCTGTGTGTTTCAGACAAATGCTGTTCTGCAGAGTGACGCTGGGCAAGTCCTTCCTTCAGTTCAGTGCAATGAAAATGGCCCATGCCCCTCCAGGTCACCACTCTGTCATAGGACGACCCAGCGTTAATGGTCTGGCTTATGCAGAGTACGTTATCTACAGAGGGGAGCAGGTCAGCACCAACACTTTTTCAATAATTTTATCGCCTTTGTAAAACATCTGTTGGGATTTCACATTTATTACACTGTTTATCTCCAGGCTTATCCCGAATACTTGATCACGTACCAGATTGTGAAGCCCGAGAGTCCAGCCACACCTGCTGCCTCTGCTGAACAGAAGTCCTAAAGCTATCGCAGTGGAATTACAATGCATCGGTGAACTAAGAGGTGTTTTAAACCTCGAGCAAACAACTCCAAACCTGACCCTCGGAGCAGAAGTGGACTGAAGATGACAGGGCAATGTCTCAAAGTGGGTACAACACAGAGAAGCAGAGGGAAAGAAAATTCGCCCAAAGTAAACATGCAGTTGTTAAGTTTATCCTTTGAAAACAAACATTCCTTTGTACTCTTCATGTGTTTTACTCCCTTCTTTTTAATTAATTTGTTTTTTTTACAACTCCCCGAGGCCACTTGTTCCACTCTCAGTTTTGTCACAAAGAGAAAACAGTGTATTTATTTTCCATCACAAAGAATAGCCCTGTGTTTTCTTCCAATTTTTTTTTCTTTTTTTATGTAAATAAAGACGTGATAAAATGAATGTGGCACAGTGAAGGAGAAGAGACTACAGCTGACTAATATAGAGGACACTACAAGATGACAATCCACTGCTGTGACCAATGACTACACCTCACTACTGTCCAAACCGGGACCATCTTCAAATGCCAGGCACAAATATCATCTATAAATATCTTAAAGGACACTTGGATCCAGCCTTTTTTTTGCTTTGTCTCTTCATATCTTTTCTTTTAGTATCTTTGTTTACATGCAGCTGCTGCCTTTACACATTTCTGGTGGTGACTGCCCCCAAGTGGTGCAACATAGAATTAGCTTCAAGTCACCATTTGTACAACATTATATTTATTATTTTTATGTCATTTTGAAACACTGAGTGAACCATAATGTGAACAGTCTGCCTCCGAATGTTACAAATACAACTGTTACAACTCTGCAGGTAATCATGGGTAATATGGAGGATGGCTAATAGATGTACATAAATGTTTATTTACCAATAATCAACCTCACAGCAACACATAATGTATTTTACATTGCTTTTTTTTTTTTTTTTACTACACTAACTATGTTTTTCAGTTTTATTTATTTTTTTAAAGAGTATACACATGGCACTGCACACAATGGGACCACACTGCTTTTGTTTCACATTTACCAGAGCTGTTTGTGAAAGTAAATGGCCTTAAACTCAGTGTATGATGGATTTTATTCAACAGCTGTTTCTTTTGGAGTTTGTCGACACATATCCGGTTCATTGGTAAGGGTTACTTTGTTAGCAGTTTAGAGCTAAATCATTGCTCTGTCATTATCCATATCCGTACTGGTGCCTCTAATAGAAAATGTGAACTTACATATTTATCTTTGGCTTTTGCTATGGAGAGTTTAGTATTTTCAGCGCCAGTATTTGTGGCCATGTTTCAAAGCAACGATTAATACAGACACTGTTTTCCTTCAGGCAGTACAAGCGGCAAAGGGATTAAAACTTCCAAATTAAATTAATGACGAGATTAAAAAACTGGGTGAATCAGAAGTGTGGAAAGCTATGACTGAAATTAAACTGTGGAGGAAACGTTTTCAGGGGAAAATGAGAAAATGAGTTCAGATCAGACTTTATCCCAGCAGTGTAATCTTTTATCAGTGTCAACTCTGTTTTGACAGAACAGGTGGAGTTTATGATGATAAGATCCTTCAGGTCAGTGCTACTCTGGTGTATAAACAGAGAGCCATGGGCTTTGTTTAGAACTCAACTGTAAATACACTAACACCAGACGGGCCTTTAAAAGGGTCTTTTATGGGACATTTTCTGTTTTTTTTTCCTTTAAAAGACTTTTCAAAGAGTTTTTAATGTGGCAACTATTTGCATTTTGTTTCCCGGACCAGGCAGCCATTGTTCTGTAAATATCTGGAGAGAAATGCTGTGTGAATGTGTTTGTTGATCACTCCATGTGTCTTCTTCTCTGGTCGACCAAAGTCAGTGATTAACGCCTTTCCCTCCTCATCATGACCTCTGTGTACAGATGTACAGTCTGCTGACAGCTAACACGTGAACAGAGAAACTCTTGTACAGAACAAAATCCATAATAAATCAACTAAAAGCTCTTTGTGTTTTGATTGCTTATGACACTTCTTATGTTAGTATTAAACTCTAATGTAGGAAAGGACAATGTTTAGCAGTGGGTCGACAAAACTGCTCTAAGTTTTTTTGGGTTTTGAGATTTATTTTTTGAACTCCTGGAAAAAAGATATATATATATATATATATATATATATATATATAATATATATATATATATATATATATAAAGGTATATATAAAGGTATATATTATAGCCAATGCAATTATATCACATAAATCATAATAATACTGTAGTATTAATTTACTGCTATTGTTACTGCTGTTGTAGCAGCAGGGCTTCCCGTGTCTTAAATATTTAAAATCCTTGAATCTCAATGTTATGAGTGCAAGGTTTGGAAAAAAAATATCAAAATTTACGTTGCGTCTGTGCAGTCTGGGGCCTTTAAATCTGGGTTTATATTTAAAATGATACATCATTATGTATGCAATAGGACTCACATTCCCCAGTTATTAATATGTAGGAATTTATATAAATAAATTATTTACCATTGCGGTAAAATCTTTTATACAGGAACTTGTAAGAGATTGAACCCTGCAGTAATTCATATTACGCGGGAAATTACTGATATTATTTTATTGTTGCATTTGCACATCCCTGTGGTACATGTCCAGGGCCTTTTATTTATTTATTTCTTGATGATGTGCTTTGCGAGGATGCCCACTTGAGGGCGCTAGTTGATTGTTTTTTTTTTTGTCAGTGACGCTGAAGAAAAACTCGTGCATTTTTACTCTAAAATAAGTTGTTGTAGATCTACAAATAAACAAATAAATAAAGACAGAGTCAGACAGAAAGAAAGAAAGAAAGAAAGAAAGAAAGAAAAAGAAAGAAAGAAAAATGAATTAATAATACTATTGGTACCCTAGTAACAGAAACAAGGTAGGGCGTTTTAGTGTTTTACATTGTTTTGTTTCTTCTATTGAATTAGCAGTAGCATTATTGTGATAAGCTAGTAAATACCTTTAAATGTAAGCATATTGTAATTCTGTTTGATTTGTTGAGGAACAGAAACTACAAACGATCACCTATGAGAAGCTTTTTCTACATTTCTGAACTTTTAATCATACATGCTAGTTACTGAATTCATCAGTGTCATTATATATAAGATAACAATATAATAAATATAATAAAATAAATAGGTCTGAAACAGAGCACATTCATTAAGAACATATTTTATTCAACAGTGTATTCTTAGTAATAAATAAATGCACAGATCATTCATTCCACAATAAAACTGAGGGAAAGTGGTTTTAAATGTCCGAGTGGAGCATTGATATTGCCATGATGGTTAAACAGCACTGACCAGACAGATGGATTAACAGAGAGACATCTGACAGACACACATGTACAGACCAAAGACAGGTTCAGAAAGTATTGCGTTTATCACTGATTGGCTCTCGTCTCTGTCGACCTCTTTCTACGAGGACACATTTTCTTTGTGTTACGTCTAGTCAGTCTATCGTCGCCATGATGTGCAAATCAATCATAAATTATACATACAGTATTGCATCACTTCAAAGTGCTACAGAGAGAGGTGCCGACAATCGTCTAAAACAACAGACAAAGGTTGGATTTTTTTTCTTGGTAACATTGAGTTTGTGTGTGTGTGAATGTTTGACTGTGTGAGGAATCGGTAAAAAGCACCCCTGGTTGGACTTTGGAGACATATGCAGAGTCTGTCAGAGCAGAGTCTTCCCAAAGCAAACACAGTCTCATTTGTGTTGTGGAAAATGACTTTGAAAGGATTGTGTACTCAGTATTGCATTAGTTCAAAGTGAACAGAAAGAGCTGTGGACAAGTGCCAAAAACAGAAGGGTCAGTGAGAAATACAATGCAGTCAGAATTTTTCTACTATGCAATGTGGTGATGTATAAACTTTATAAATCAGGGAAAATCTACTGTACTGTTCTGCTGAGAGACTCCTCACTCCACCAGGGGTGCTTAAATCCATGTTACACCTTTAAGAACAAGGCACAAACCTCTTAAAGAACCAGTGGTAGTGCACATTTTAGGCCTCTGACTAAAACATGAACATTTCCCAAAGCAATTTATCAGATTTAAAAAGCCACTTGCAAGAAGGAAGTGAAACACTTAAGTGTGTTTGGGAACATGATCATGAGTAAGAATACATAATCCATGATGGTTAAAATATAACCACTAACATGATCCTTTAAGTAGCTGTCTTCCTAGAAACTGCTCTCCGATCTAAAAGAGAATCAAACAGTGTTCCACATCAGTTTGGTGTTCCCACCCAGGTTTCCCTTCTAGTCGCTCGGCTGTGGCCTTTTTTGGCATCTTATATGATTTATTTATCCTTTTTCGGGGATGAGAAGAGGCGGATGGAGAGAAGATGAGAGAGAAAGATGAGAGGGGAAGGAGGGGGAGACGTACAAAAGGATGAAAAGGACATGAGAGGAAGGTGTGGGGGAGAGACGGCCACAGGAAGAGGATGAATGAAGGGACAGGAAGCTCCGGTCCGGTCGCCAGCAGAGCACCTGTCACTGCTCTCCATCACTCCTTCGGTTTTCCATCCATCTCTTTTGTCCAGGACACCCGACGGGGGAAGGGGGGGTGCTTAAGATTCCTCCTTCCTTCCTGTGTCCATCTCCTGTCGTCGCCATAGCAACAGGCCCCGTCTTCATACTGAGCTTATTCATTTGGTAGTCATGAATGTGAAAGAGGAAAGCGAGTCATGCCTCTGTGTGTCAGTGTCTCTGTGCAGGTCCAAGGAAGAGGCTTCAGTCCAACACTCCATCCAAAATCTAAAAGCCAGTACATTTTTGGTCTATTGTAATAAATCCTGTTTCAACTGGAAGGAGCGTTGGCTGGTTTGTGTACCATTGAAAAGTTTCAGTCTTTGTTGTAAATGTAGACAGTAGAAGGATAGTGGACTATGATGTCACCCATGCAAACTTGAAATCCATGTGAAGCCAAGAAGGACACTTCATAACTACCCCCAGAAGCCTTCTTCTTGGATTTTTATTGTATATTGATCTGGATGACTCAGTAAATCAAAGCCAAGGAACTGTGTAGCATGATATTTGCAAAGTTAGCCTATAAAGCTAGTGATGCTAATGGATAGTACCACTTATGTTTAGTGGAGGAAACAATGGAGAATCAATAGATGGACTATAAGACCCTAATAACTATAGTTGTGTTGGGTATTGCGTCTTGATTTTTATTACTTTAAAATATACTCCCAAGCTAGTAGCTGTAAGCTAGCTGCCAATCTCTAATTGAAATGATGAATTTATGAATTTCTACAAAAGTAATAATATGACATTAAAGACAATGAAACTAGAATTATAGCCATAAAGCACATTTTTTTCAATGTTTTTGAATATGAACTCCTGGAGCCAACCCTCACTTTTGCATAAAACTGATCCCTCTGTCCACTATTCTTCTACTATCTATGCTTGAAAATCAGGCACCGTGACGTTTCTCACTTTCCCGCCTTGGAAGCATGTAGCTGACGACAGTATAAGACTGGCAGCTCCTCCAGCCAATCGCAGCCCAGCGTGTGCTCAGTTTGTTCATTTAGCGAGGCTGTGAGGACCGGCCGTCCATCAGCAGCCGGGAGACGTCGTGATGGGACTGTGGTGCAAGTAGGCGGCGTTAACCACTGAAACGGGAAAGTTAAAGATGAACGGAGAGGTGGGAGTCGGTGTTGCGGACGTGGTGGTGGCCGATGACTTGGGTCCGAGCAGGGGGCTGGCGGTGGCGGCGGCCTCGGCAGCGCAGGACGTGGCGAGCAGCTGCGACTCGAACTGTAGCAGCTGACCCATGAAGCTGAAGTTGGGGGAGATGATGCTGCGGCGTCTGCGCACAAACTCAAAGGCTTCATCCAGACGGACTCGCTTCCTCTTCATCAGGTAGGCCAGGCAGATGGTGGCTGAGCGGGAGATGCCTGCCTGGCAGTGGACCAACACCCGGCCACTAGAGTCCCGTACTGAGTCTGAGGAGACAGAGGGTCAGAGGTCAGAACAGTCCACTCAACCACATTATTATTTGTAACAGACACAATTCACATGTTTCTTAATCCAGTGTAAGTGTTTGCAGTGTCTGTTTGCTGGGTGTTGCTATTCTTCACTGTGCAGCCCCATTCAGAGTCAGCCTTAAACACATCTATAAATGTCACATTTAAAATAGCTATACAAATATGCAGTGATCATTTCCTTAATCTCACTTCCTCTCCTTCATTCCTCCTCCCTTCTTCTCTCAGCAGTGTCTAACCCCAGAGTGAAAAAAATACCAAATTACATTTCACACAACTATGCAAGGGGAAAAAAATAGCCTCGTTCACACTTCCTCTCTCGTCCTGTTTCTGTTCCTGCTCTTTCTCTGTCTTCAGACTGATGCATTACATTCCACAAGGCAATAGTTTTATTTAACAGTAATTCAATTTCCCCAATGAGCTCCGTCTGCATGATTAGTTTAACAATGTCTTGTAGCTTGTGTGGTGGCCTGCAGGGAATCAAAACGACTAAATATAAGAACTTATTGGAGGAACTTTAGTCACATTTCACTGATTAAATGCTGTTAATTTGCAGCAAGTAGCATAGTTTTTATCAGTATCATTTCTGTGCAATACATTGTGAAATACTCTAGTCTATTAAAACCATTCAAGTAGCAAAATGAGCAATGTTATGCTTATGCTTGTTATGGTTATTTCTACTTGAGATTGACTGTGGCATCTAGCAACATAGGCTAGCTAAGGGCAAGTAGGAAAATAGGTAATTGCACTGTTGCAACCTGATTTGGGTGAGTTACTGGCAGCAATCACACCAATCTGTTAACTTAAGCATTAACTTAGCATTAATGTTGTTTTAATTGCACAAAATTGTGGAAAAGATCATGAAATAAAACAGATGCTGATATAAAGTTAGTTATATCAGTCTTAGTGTCCATGTTTTATTTCCTCAGTTTAACAGTGTAAACATATTTAAACCCAAATCGGGGAGTGACAGACGTCCAGCAACATAGCCGTGGATAAAATGGCTAACACATGATGCTAATGCCCTGGACTTTTAAAACTGGTGGGACCATACATAGATTTTAACCAGGACAGTCACAACGTTAAACCCCTTGTCCTGTGTCCCAGTGGATATCTACAAAAACACTAAAATGTCCCAATTTTGTCCTCTTCCTGTTCCCAAATACCCCAATTTTACATGGCGATTGTAATATGACCAGTTAAAAAATGATCAACAGTGTTTTGTAGCTCAAAAATGATTGGTTCTTATGAGTGAGGCTAAATTTAATGCTAATCAGTGCAATCAGTTCGAATTAAAGTGGCCTGATTTTGAGGTTTAAAAATATGGTCACCCTAGTTGAACCTAATCTACGTATTTATTTATTTTTTTGGACATTGTCCATTTCTACTGTATATCTTGCTTTTGTAGCTCCTTCAAAACAAAAACAAAATAAAGAAGAAGAATTAGCCACACATCTCCATTTAAATCTCATTTCCTTTCTTTCTCTATCTGTTAGCATGCAGACAGATTTCAGGTAACTCCATCCCAGCGTCTGTTCACTCAGTAACAGTGGATGAGTCAGACTCTGGTCCCACAGCAACTAACTATGACGCATACCGGCACCTACACACACGCAGCAGACTGCACACACTCGCCAACACTAGCGTCTCTGCGCATGGCACGGCCGATATGCAAACGCTCGCACATCACAAGCCGTTTGATTTATTCTCCTTTAAATCCTGTGTGTCATTTCCTCCGCTGGTGACACCATTATGTTCTGATATGGATTACTCTGATTGGAGCTGCAGAGATGTGTCAATAATCCATAATGTAGGCTTCTATTACGACAGCAGATTTGTGTAGGAAAATGTCTGGTTAGTCATCGTGGGGACTGGACTTAGTGTACCATCTATATAGGACAAGCTGATCTGATTTGGTTATGTTTTTGACGAGCATGGCTTCAACTGTTAATTTTAACATATTATCTAGCAAGGCTAACTCAGTTTAAATGGCAAACTCTGTTTTTGTATGGTAGGTTATATTACTGTAGACCACCATAGGAGTTTGTTATAAGGTGATTAACAGGATAGAGTGAAGTAAAATGAACCATATGCCCCTCTATGATATAAATATCCATAGTGCAACTAGCACTGACGGGACCCATCTGACCTACTAATGATATGACCTACAAAATGAACCACATGCACAAAACATGTTATATGCGGCCTACTTAGAGCAAACCCACACACACTTCCTGTAACTGACCTATGAACTCGATGGCCTCCAGGAACCAGCAGCTGATGTCCTCCTTGTGGTTGTCCTCCACGGGGATACACTTGTACTGGTACGTGCCCTCGAAGTGGTTGGGACAGTCGGCCGACACGTTCAGCAAGGCAGAGATTCCGATGGCGTCCAAGACCTCCTTCTTTGAGGCATGTAGGGCACTGCCGAGGTACAGGAAGGGGAGGATCTCCACCGGGCCGCCCTGGACAAATGACAGGAGGATATGAGATGCTTAATTTAGGATTCTTATATTATTCATTAGAAAAAAGAGGCATGTCATCAAAGCTCTTTGGTGAGAATGGTATTTTAGGGTAAAATTAGATCAATAATTGGGCAATACTTGATGAAAAGATGAAAAGTATATAGTGTCTTGCATATAGATACAGATACAAAAATACTGTTTTCAATTGTTTTTTATTTTTCAGATTAAACACTGAATTGGTTATAGGAATATTTTACATTAAATTAATATACTATAAATATAATCAAGTGTTTAGAAATATAATATAAAAACATTATATAATATTCTTTAAATGACAAAGGTGTCATCAGAAGGCCCAATGTGCCATTTGAACTGCCTGTTACACCATTTTGTGCCACTAGATGGAGTAGAGAGCTACTGCATCACTCAGTCTGGCTTAAACTGAAGCTTGCCTTTCCCACAGTAATTACAAAAGTTTCATAATCACATCCATATTTATGTAAGGAATTGTATATGGCACATGGAAATGTAATTCAGAGTTCTGCAAACATGGGTAAATGGTTTTAGGATAGACTGCAATGTGGTGTTGATAAATGGAAAGACGTAAAACAAATTTGCATGATGGTGTGTATGTTGCTACATATATCTATATTGACTATTAAATCTAAAACAGTGAATGGTGAATGTAAAAAAATATTTAGGTTTACCATACAGTGTTTTCTTTAATTTTAAGAGCATATGACAATAGACATCCTGATGTAAGAGCATACGTGTGTCCCCTGAGAGCTGTGTGTGGGTGTTGGGGGCACTCGGCTGGCGGTCTATACCGGTAGTGAGACTTATTGACGAGGCTTCAGTGCGTTTATGTCACTGCCGCTGACGAGCGTGCTACTGACACAGCGTCAGGAAATGATCGATACCGCTAAGAGATGTAATATGAGGAGGAAGAGGAGAAAGAGGAGGAGGGGCCCTGAGGAAAACAACAAGACACATCCCAAGCGCTCTCTGTCTTTGGGCCTCAAAAACAAGCAGCCTTGGCCAGTTCTCTCTCAAATAAGGGCTATTTGTTGAGCATAAATCCACCTGACAGCACTGCCGTGATAATCAAGTCACTTTCCTCGAAGACACACAGAGGCTGGATTGTCCGTGTGTATCTCTTGCGTTCCACGGGGAATTAAACCCAAAGCACATGAGACTGGGAGTGTTGCATAAAATCGCCTGGCTCCGGCTGCAGATGACCAACAACACAAGGTCGACTGGGTCACAGGAAGTGATGAAGGGAGTGACCCAGCGGTGAACAGTGACCCTCAGGCTAACAGTAATAACTCATCTAAACAGAGACATGCGTATTCTAACTGCACTTTGGGGTTATAAAGAAGACAGTCAACATTTCAAACCTGATTAACTGGTTTGAATTAACCGACTGCATGCTCCTAGGCGAACATGGCAAACAACTCCAGGCCTGTGCTCTATTTGAACTCATTTGAGAACAGGAAGTTGTCTTTGAGGTAACGGGATGTCAACACAAGACAGCTGGCTTTTAAAATCCTCTGTTTTACAAGGATCTGTTATCTGTTTTTACAATTGGTACAACTTTACTGCCAGTGAAAAGCTTACATTGCAGGGAATGTGGATTTTGATTCATCTAAAATAAAAAAAAGCATCCCATTGACGATACTAATCATGTTGGCTGTATGTGTAATGATTATCATATGCTGTAGTGTAGTTACAGTATTGTGTGTCTCACCTGGTCATGTTGTGGCGTCCCACATGACGAACACGGAGAGTCCACACTGGACTGACTGGTGAGGGACGGTAAGGATTTGCTCTTCAAACAGTACTCTGGGTACTCTGTGAAAAACCTGTCATAACCACCTGGAAATAAAGACGATAACCGTATTAGTCTTTAGATGAAATATAAGACTATAAAATGTTATCTCATCAAATATTCCCCCAGGTGTTGACGCAGCAGCCTACATCTGCAGCTGGATTTTCTCACAAAGTCTATGAAGGTGAACTATGACCTGCTCGGTACACTGGAACAATTTCATCATCTCTTTTTCTTTTTTATCATACATTCAGACGACAACCTCTGATCTGTGCACTTCAGGGATCAACAGCTTAACTAGAAACGTCTTTATGAGCTACATACATCCTCTGCTGTGACACCAACTGTCTGCGTCATTAGGATGCATCACAGAAAGAGAAGTGCGCCACAGTTCGGAGCTGGGAGATGCCTCTAGTTTGAAACGCGCTGTAGCAGATGCAAAGTGTTATTTCTCGGCGTAAGTGTTGATGACTGAAGCAGTGTGTGTTTGTGGAGTGATGGTGTAAGCCCCTCCGGTTTGATGCCTGCTGCGCATCAGCATTACCTCATTCACTCAGCTCACAGCCATTGGCCTGTGAGAGTGGAGTAGGGCGTGTTGTTAAAAAAACATTACACCAGCATGCTGTAATAGTGCAGTCTGCAGGATATTCAAATAGCTGCTCTGTAGTAACGACATGTCCAGAATAAAGAAGCCTAATGATAATAGTAAATCACATAATATCATTGTTATACATGGCATGACTATATATGCTTTTAAACATTTTAGAGCTTATTAATACAGCATAGGTCTGCTTTTGATTTTGTCTCAGCTTCATGAAACCTACTGATGCTGGAAGACAATGCATTTTATGAAGCATTTCATATACATTGTGTTTAGAATCATTATAACTACTTTCTAATTCTGCTAAACAGAGCTTTAATCAAATTATTGCAATGATTTTGTATTGTTTTCATTTTATCTAAAGTCTATTATGAGGGTTGAATAACACTGAATAACAATAAGAATTATGTTATGTCACTTCTCTTCACTTTTCCCATTACTGTGCGGATTAGATAAAGCATTTAAGCATGGCTCATACTGCAAAATACTAAAAGGCTTTCACTCCATCCAACAAATGTCAAATGATTCTTGTTCTATTCTTAAAATGTGGTCTGTTATTGAATCCAAGACTAAAAATGTAGTAGTTGATCCAAAAATGCGCATAAAGAACTGAATGGACATTAAGAACCAGAATGAATCAGGTAACACAGATAACGCTCTCCAACGTAAGCTGCTGCCTCAGAGTGACCCGCACAAAAACAATATAAGGTGACAGTGGTGTTGGAAATCGCTGTGAATTTACCTTTGAGCAGGTAGACGAGCGTCCCTGCCGAGTCCCTGCACAGCGCGTTGAGGACGAGCGTCACGGTGCTGTCCTCCTTCACCGCGTCCAGATCCGGCGTCCTCTCGTCGTACAGCACCGCGGCCGAGTACATCCCGGAGCGGAGCCGTGCGCGCACCTCCTCGTCCCCGGCCAGCACCTGGTCCAGACTCAGCACAGAGCCCTTGGCCCGGCGACGCACGATGGTGTTGCAGCGCGCATTGACGGCCCCTCGGATGTGGCCCGCGCTGAAGGCGAGAAACGAGCGGCAGTCCAGCAGCAGCACCTTGGCGCCGTCGTCCTTCAGAAGCCTCTTGAGTAACGGACACTCCATCTCGCACAGCTCCTCCATTTGCGCGGCGTCGAGACTGCGGGCGTCACCGTGTTAGCGTCAGTCTCCTCTCCGTCTATCCGCGCATCTCGTCCGTCCTGGCTCTGAACGCGCCTCGTCTGTCCTCGCCCTCTGCCTCCGCTCTGTGTTTCTCCTCCTGATTGTTTCTCTTTTTTTTTCTCTCTCGCCGTTTTATGAATGGGTGCATCGCGTCACAGTGGAGGTGACGTCAAGCCGCAGGGGCCAATCACGACGCGCTCAGTTCCCCGTCCCCTTTTAGTCCCTCTGCCGTTCATTCATAAAACAAACCTGCAAACATCAATGAAACAGAGGCGAAGGGGACGAGATGAAGTCCAGACGCGCGTACTCGCTCTACACCAACTAAATCAGTGGGGTCAAACTCATAGTGGTGAGGGGGCCGAAGAAGGTGACATTTGGAAGCTTTTATTACATTTTGAATGTGAGATGTCATCTTCATTTGAATCTTACAAAAGTTATCACACAAACAATAACTTCCTCCTTTTATGGAAACTGGTTTTAGTTGGATTTGAACAGGTTTTAGTCAGATTGGAACAGGTTTTAGTCAGATTTTAACAGGTTTTTATTAGATTTCAACAGATTTTAGATGTATTTCAACAGGTTTTAGATGAATTTGAAAAACCATTTGGCCCCCAGTCCTTGAGATTGACATATGTATACTAAATAATACATAATTTATTAATCAGTTCAGATTTGTTGTGCTTGGAGAAAGACAAACTTTTTTTTTTACAGTATACAGTCCATTTAAATGACCTACTGTAAAGTTGAAGAAGTGACTCATCAGTGAAGGCAACATAAGTCCATTCAAGAGTCCATAGTTCAAACTGAGATAGCCTTAAAGTAGTATTTTTATTCTCCGCATCTTCCTACTTCATTTTGAACCATTTCACATCTTTAAGGTTCATTGTTTTACTTTATTCGATTTCTTTCCTGATTTTGACCTGATTTAAATGCACTTTGTCGAACATTAAAAGAGACCTTGGTGAAGACTGTTGTAGCTTCCTTTTCTCCCTCTATTGTGTTTGTTACTGGCAGTTAACAACTCTTTAGCTTCTGAGAAATGCAGTGTCACTCATGGTTACTGCTGCTCATGGACACAACAGAACCGGGAGCTGACAGAAACAGTCAATGCATTTGACCATATGATGAATTTGTATATGCAAATTAATCGTTCAAAAGCTTGGGGTTGGTCTAGTGATGCAGGGAAACATTTGTTTGTGTTTGTTTATTAAGATGATTAGATTTTAACGAGTACATTGACACACATGTTCATAGCTTTTGATTCTTTGGATTTGGAGAAAATATAGGCTACAGTATAATACTTAAGAACACTTTATGACCCATTCATTTTCAACTCAGAGATTACCCATGTGGCACATTGTCTTTTTTCTTTATTGACAGTGTAGCAGTGGCTGGACTGGGGGAGGATTGAAGGAGAGTGGGGAATGACATTGGGCAAATGACCCGACTGAGACTCGAGCCTGGGTCTCCTTCGTGCTAGGAAAATGCTCTACCTGATCTGCCCATTATACACATTTTCATTTGTTATATGCTATCAGTTATTCAGACAAATAGTGATAAAGGCCTGTGCAGTGGATCTAACCCATGCTGCTCCACCTGAGCTGAGTCACTGAGGTTCCCCCTACCCTCAGCACTGTTTTCATCATGAGTTCACTAAACCAGAGGTTCCCTACATTTTAACCAATGACCAATCTCATGGTATCACCGATTATTCAAGTACAATTGTGTAAAAATTGATATTTAAAGCATCTTCTAAATATGTATTACAAGCATGAATTGTGGTGAAGTAAATTTAAAGGCATACAATTCAGGCATTCTAGTCGAATGTTTATACACAAAGTTGTATCGTTCTTTTACTGCTAATCAATAAGAACACGTCATATCCTGGTTAACTTCACCTTACACACACACACTCAGGGGGCATTGTCCGGACTTGACTTCTTCTTGAACTCTGTCCTCTCTTGCACTTGTTGCATAAATTGTGTTTATTTGTATGTTGTTTCCAACTCTCCTGGACACATCTATTCCTTGGCCTGTCCGTCCTAGGAGTGGATACATCCTTCTGTGGTTCTCCCTGAGGTTACTCTATTTTCCCCATGGCAATGTTTTTTAAGTTTTTCAGACTTGGCAATGTTGTCTGGTACAGTCTGTAAAGCCCTCTGAGGCAACTGTAGTTGTGATACTTGGCTATCCAAAAAGAAATGTCTTCTTTGGTTTATGATTGGACACTTTACTTTGTGTGTTTTACAATGTTCTGCTGTGTTCTTTGAGCTGTTAACTTATAAACCGATACTTGAAACCTTCCTCTCATGTAAACAAATGAGTAAAATGCAGATAGCAGGAAATAGGTTTTGACATATACAAGTCCACGTTGTTCTAGAAGGGTGTTGGTGTAGTGAAAAATCCGTTACAAGTTTCATTTAGCACAAACATCCTGCATGTTTAACCTTTAATATACATGAGCCCTTTACACTTTAGACAATAGGATCATTCATTTTCAAAGAAAAAGCCTGTCTCTGTCCATTGTGCTTTGACCTGGTGTTGTGGAGTGGTGCACTTCTGTGTCTGTGGCTGAAGCCTGGTTAATAGGGGCCAGGGGCAGCAGGTGGGTGCACTTACGTATGCGCGTGCACGTCTGTGAGCCGTGTGTGTGCATGTGAGCAGCTGCCTGTGTGGGAGTGTGTAATCCTTACGAGCGGAAACACGATTTGCATCTTCCATCACTCGGGCCTGAGCGGAGCGTGCTCAGGTATTTGCATGTTGATCTCATCGTCATGGTTACGGGGAGAAAAGAGAACAGTGCAAACGGCAGATAAGACGCACCGACGCCGACTGATGGCAGAAGAAGCAGAGACACAAAACATTTCATTTTAAGATGTGACCATGACATAGATTACCAGACAATATCCACAAATGATTAAGATGCCGTAAAGTTTGTCAAAATGGATCTCAGTATGATTCAGTTACATGTAAACAACAAGCCCAGAGACCAGATGTGAACTCAACTTGTTTTGAATGTTACTAAGTGGGAGTTTGAATATTTTCTTCTATTGCTTGCTGCCAACAACTACCCACAGAGTTTTTGGTAAGACGTTATAAAATGTGACTCAAGTGTGCAGTTATTCCAAGAATGCTTTAAATAACATTAACATCAGCAAACATTCTTATTGAAGTAATACTAGGAACCACTTGTGCAGTTGTAATTTATTTTAAATTTAGCAAAGAAAAAGCATTCTGTAAAAAAATCTAACCTGAATCTATAGCTGGAGTGGTTTTTTGGCTGTTACCAAGAAACTAGATGGGAAAATGTTGCATTTATTAACCAGCCATAACATTGTGGTCACCAAATGGTACATGTGTAGGTTGAGTTTTGGCCCAAACCAGTCTTGGTATGGATTTCAATGGATTTCTGGATGGACACTGACATGTTCTCAGCAGAACATGGCTTAATGGCTTTTGTTATGCTTTAGCCACATTTCTATTAAAGGTATAATGAAGTATTTCCAGTCAAAGGTTAATAAACAAACCAGGTCCTGTGCCTCATCATCCTCTTTCTTAGTTCTAATCAATGAATCCAGGTGAAATCCAGGTTTACTTTGGCTTAACTCAAGGACAATAGTGACATAACACGTTAGGCAGTTGCTAAAGGGATACATTTATCTCTTATTTTGGTTTGTGGTCTCATAGTTGTGGGAAAAAATTGATTGGTTGATTGATTGATTCATTCAAATGATTCATTTTTAATGGACATCATGTGTATTATACCTTTTGATGTTGGTAGATAGCCCTTTGTTGTTGTCACTTCTTGGAAAAATGGAATCGTGAGGAAGTCAGTGCCCTTTCCTCCTACTCAACAGCTTCAAGGACAACATAGTTACCTTGTTTATCACTGTCACCCACTGACAGCTGTCATGGTAACAAAATAATTCATTTTATACATTGTCACCGCTCACAGTAGCTGATCTTTGTTTACCTGGCGATCCATCCATGTTTTGTTTTTGTCTTGTTTTTGTTCAATCAGGGAAAAAAGGTACCACACAGAGCGGAAGGAAGGGATCCCTAAAACATGTTACTTAGCAAAGTAATGGTTATGACTGGTCAGACTAGATCGGTGTATAAAAAGTGTATAAAAAGGAACAATGCCACAGAGACTAAAGCTTTAAATAGGCCAGGAAAATTTTGACTTCAAACCATTAACATTTAAAACACTGAATTAGTTCATTTCGGTTCATAGCTCCCTCTAAATACGAGGTGGATTTAAGATATTTCCACAGTATATGTTGAGAAATGGCTTAAATTTTGGTTCAGACGGCCATATTGAGTGTTGTGTTCTGGGGATGTGTAAATACGGAACAAAATGTAAAACTCATTTGATAAAAAAAACCATGTAAATACCTTGTTGGTGATACAAACTTTCACTGATAGTGGTGCCTAAATAGTTATTTGTTTCCTCTAGCCCAGTAAGCAGCTATTCATACAAAAAGTCTGATTCTCCAAACTGGGGGTCTTCAAACAATTATTTACAGATCCATACGTCATGGACCCCCTTCAACAAAATCCTGGACTCACATTTTAACACTGTAAATATCAGAAAAGCACAGACTCTGTTACCTGTAGTGGACTTGTTCATGTACTGTATGTTTGCAGTGGCACTATAGTCGACAGCACTGCAGCACGAATAAATCATAAATGACAAGATGTTGGACAGAGGAGACAGAAGGTGGACGGCAGAGGACTGAAAGAGTGAGCTGGCAGGACGAGAGAAAGAAAGACAGGAGGAAGGGTGCATTACAGGACAGGCTTTCCCATAAGGTGTTTTTGGACAGCACCCATCTTCCTGCATTAACACAAACACACGCCGTGCTACGATACTACCGGATCTGAATGGTGCTGAATGGAGCTGCTGCCGTAGCAACAAGGGAGCGGTGTGGGAGGGCGGGGACAGCAGTCAGGGAGCTGCCAGCTGATTGGTCGGGAGCTGACTTTACGCTGATGTCACCCTTTTTGCATGTTTCCCTCCCTGTTTCTGCTCTCCCCTGTCAATCCACTAACCCCCCTCCCAGCATCCTTTGCTGCCCGCATGCCGTCATCCATCAATGGAGACACGTACAGGAGGGAGATGTGTAAGCTGTTAGTAAATATCTCTCTTACGCTTGCTTCCCAAACCCTCTTTCTTCCTCTCAGCCTGGCGTTTTATTCTCCTTGAAGCACATCATGGTTTTACATGCTAGATTGTTCATATTATTGCAAATTACCTAGGATTTACATGAACATAATTTATATAAAGAAGAGTTCATACAGTTTACGGTACGGTGCCAATGTTGATTAACAGGAACCAAAGATTAGCTCAGTATCTGTTTTCATTGGCTGCTTTGAGATCATACCATTTACTCCATGAATATTGATTTTTGTGGTCATTCGGTCAAAGAGTGGGTCAGATATCCAGTATTAGACTGTTATTTTCCTAAAGAAGTGGTTTCTTGGAGCTGTCCCATTGTCCATGTTGGTTCATTAGGCTATGAATATTGCATCTTTTCAATAAAACAATACACTGTTAAACGTTAAATGCACTGTTCATTTTAAATAGTATTATTTGTGACCATTTGACAGACACAATAGTTCTAACAGGAAAACTGGGGAGAGACAGGTGGGATGGTGTTAAAATCAGAAATAAAAATTATTATATATTACAAAAATATTATTTGGACTGTGTAGTATGTGGACTACTGTAAAAATAGGTTACATTTAAATATAATTATAAATATTATTTTCAGTTAAACAGCTGACAAGCAGATTATTGTAAAAAACAAGTCACTGATACAAAAGACATTTAAGCTCCGGCCACTCCATGGAGGAAACAAGCCACTGCCATTGACTTTGAACATAGATTGACTGATGGATTTTTCAGTTCTAGAAAAAGGTAGAGACACCTAGAAGTTGGAGCTTGGTAGGATGACCTCCTAAATGATGTAAATGTAACTGCAACAAATTGATGAAAATAGACTACAAACGTCTATCACATTGAAGTAAACTATATTAATATGGATTCAGTTTCCAATGTGCTTAACAATATACAACAAATCTCTCATTGGGTAAGCAACCAACACTACTGTTGTAGTCAAGACCATATCGAGCAAGACCAGTGTATGATTTTGATTGAGTGGACTAGCTTACCAGCCAAGAGTTATCAAATCCAAGGAGTCCAAGTCCAGACTCTTAGAGGGTCTGGACTTGGACTCCTTGGATTCGAAGTAGTCCTAGTCCAATGTTTGGTGAAGGAGGGAAAGTTAGAGCTGAATATAAAATTATCCAATCATAATGATGTAGACAAATACACAATTTCTGGTCTTGAAGTCCAAGACTGAGACGAGAGTGAAAATGAGTTTTCAAGACCTTTATAAAGTGAGACCAGTCTCAAGACCAGCACAGATCTTGAGTATTACATCAGTGGCACAAAATACTAAACTATGGATTTAACTCCAAAGTACCTTATGGAATCTTCTCTACTTGACACATTGGCTCTTGTGGGCTTCTTGTGACTCTGATTTGTAATTAAGTAAGGGTAAATCAATTTAGTCTAAATTAATGGGGGTTTATTTTGTTACCTGTACTAACGTTATGTAATCTCTTGCATGTCTCTCAGCAGGATTGTGGAAAAAAACAACAACACCCATTTCATTCCATTTAGTGAAAAGGTTGGCCAGTACCCAGAGCCATTCTTCATCACTTTCATTATCAGCAAGAAATCATAATTAATGTATGCTGTATTTGCCAAATATCTTTTATAAATTTGTATAAATAGTAAACCATTCCTTTCCATTTTGTTGAACTACTTTTTTTAACCTAGACAATTCACAGCCATGGTTTAGTTGTCTGACTGTCATCTTAATCCACCATGTTTCTCGTATTCCTTTTATAATCTATCTCTGCCATTTTTAACCACAGATCATATAAATAAATATGCCTCAACATGAAGGCCAAATAAAACCCACCAGCTGGATAATTAAAACGGCAACATACCATAAAAAACAACAGACAGAGAGAGAATCTATAAATGTGTGTGCGATACATACGCATACAGTCCAAATCTGCTCCACTCTGTAATCCCATAATCCAGCGCTTAAGCCATGACTGAGCACAGCCAGGTTTTCATGAATGAGTTTGTGTCATTCCTCATGTGTTTATGTGTCAACACTGGGAGATGACTGAATGAGCTGCAATAAAAGACGACCTCAGAGTAAGAAGCAGTGGAAATGGGAACATGGCATCACGAGTCTGTTCAGATACAATGCTTACAACATATCCATCAATCAGCCAGTGACAGTTTAGATTTTTGCAATGATGGAAATAGTCATGATGTGGAAGGTTTGACTAAAACGGCACAAAGTCTGATTTTATGCAGCCTACATCTTAAATACGTATTCTGGATTTTTTTGAAGTAGGATTGAGAGAGAAGCATTTTTACCCTAAATCAGGAGGCATTTTTCATAAAAAAAAAAAAAAAATCTAACAGCATATTGTAATCATCGGTGAAAAAATAGACCTATATATGTCATAGAGGCTTTATTATAAAGGATTTTAATAGGGAACAATGTTCAGTTTATACTGGAAGCTTTGGCCAATCACATGCTTACATGGAGGGGGTTGGGGACAAAAAACAAAAGATTTCCTCTAGAACTGACGCTGTCATTATTAGCCTCTGCCATAATGTCCAGCATCAACACTAGACATTGTTTGACATTGTACTGTCCATATTTAGTGTAAGATTCCATTTAATGAAAAGGAATATAGTAAATATTCTCTGTATAGTATTCATGTTCAAGTGATGTATAAGTGTATAAATGAGATAATATGGTGTTTAATATCGACACAAAATGTGTTTTTATTGCTGTCTAGCAGTGGTTAACATGGTGGCTGTGGCCAAAATCACTCCCTAGTCCATAACCCCTTATTCACTACATAGGGCACTATGTAGTGGACACAATTAGTGAACAGTTTCATACACAGTACGGAATATTTCATCTTACACTGTTATTTACGTGATGTAAAAACAAACAACTGCTGTACTACTGTAAAAAAACAAACAATTAAATACATAAATAAGCAAAAGTCTTGTCACATTTATGAATGAAACTGCTTGGATTATTGCAGTTCTTGCTTGCCTTAAGAGGTGCACTCTCTGTACCCTAAATGCACACTGAACACTGGCCCACTTATGGACACAGATGCAGCTACATAAACAAATACATTTTAACAATTTGAAGATTTTTTTTAAATTTATTTAAATGTTAAAAAAATACATATTAAAATTGAAGCACTTTATAGGTTTTTTGGAGATTGTTCATGTGTTTCCTTTGGTTGTGTATGTTGTGTCTTTTAAGCTACTTTCATGCCTTTTAAAATTGCCCCTTGGGGACAAATAAAGTGATTTTAATTCAATAGAACTGAATTGCGCGTAAAGTGTTCTAGTCTTTTTTGACCGTATACGGACCATTGTTGGGCTGCACTGTGGGCAACTTTAAGAACACCACAATACAATTTGGCATAATTACAACACAGTGCACTAAGAGGAAGATGTCAGGGGGTCAAAATGACTCTACTCAGCATTTCTAATGTTACAATGAGTACAACTAATCACAAAAGTATCCGATTCCTCCTAACTGTCTCAGCAGTATACTCTTCGTGCTGTCTTGAAGCGCCGTTCTTTTGAGGTCGATAGACACATGTCATGTTTGTTCGGCGCTGTTTGTGGAGACTGCCTGAGTTAATGAGTAATTAAAGTCACAGGTCAGCAGCCGCTTATCCCCATTTAAATGAGTCCACTTACTGCAAACACACACACGGCCCCACGTTTACTCTTACTACTCATTCAGACTGTCAGTCATAAGCTCCTTATTTGGTCATAGGCTTTTCCACTTCCTTTCCAGCCATTAGTCTGAGAGTGAGCGATGACAGTGCATGACATGTGCCATCAAAGGGCGACAGTGTACAGTGCAAACAATGGTGAGCAGTTTATTTTTGGCTTTTTTGGGTCCTCAAATTAATCAAATTATATGGGAAACTTGTAAATGACTTTTACATGTAAAAATCCATTCATACATTTTCTTGATAAAAAGGAAAGTAAAGGATCCCTGTGATGAGGAAAGAATTCCTATGATAGAAAGTAACCATGGTATTATTTCCATATTCAAGTCTTCCTGTTTTGAATAGTCAAACCTGAACAGGATGAAAAGGTGATATCATCAAACACGTTCATATTAACATCTATAATACATCCTGTTAAACCTACAACTGTCTCCGCCAAAGCTAATATTGGTTTTGTTAATAAGAAAAACGTAACGGCCATAGCCTGAAATGAGAAGTGTTCTTAGCTGAAACTGTACAATGATCATTTACCCACACAGTAGATGGTTTTTATTCCAACGAGGACGTATTCTCACTGCGCAGCTTGTTTATGAATGAGAGGCTGAGTGAATGAAGACTGCGGAGGATTAAGCGCAGGTCGGAGGGGGGCAGGACTAAGTCGACTGTGTGTTTGCGGGTGACATGTGGCAGTTTAAGCAGAACAGAGTCGGGGATTAAAGACAGGAAACAGACTGTGCCTCAGAGCCCTCAAATCCACATCTGCACTCCAACACACACGGCTTTACATCCAGTTCTCCTCAAGTTGCCCCATTAAAGTATAGAATTAATTTGTAATTAATGCAGCTTTTTGTCTGACGTGACAGCTTAGCCACCAGTTTGAGGATGTACTGTTAAAGCTTGTTTCTGAGGAACTGACGACTCCACCCAACGTTTATTTGTCATCTGTTTAGCTGGACTCTTTCAAATGTGTACTTCCACTAATGCTTTTCGAAGAGGAGCAACTGTTAGGATCACTAGCTCCAAAGTTACCAATGTCATATTTGCCATTCCAAACTTCTAAAAAATGTCACTTTCAAATCAATTTTGGCTTTTTAAACAATGTAAAAACAAAATAAAACAAAAACACCCTTCTACTAGTCTATGCACAGTTGGCCACAAGACCAAAATGATGGTTACTGAAGAGTGATTTATAATAGTCAAATGAGTTTCTTATATAGATGGTAGAGTCGCATGTAAGCCACAAAAAGGCAAAAATATAAGAGGTCAGCTAAAAATCTTTTTTTTTAAATTTAATTTATTAACACAAATGTCAGCAAAATAACAATAAAAGTGCTATGTTCACGTAATTTAACATAAGTTCAGGAAAAATAACACAGTGCAAGACATCCATTAGGACATACAAGTTTATAACATATTCCAGGTACCACACAATCATGTTCACATAATTTAATATTATTTATTTATTTATTTGGATAAAAATCGTAATGGAAGTGGACTTCTTGAATGTGTGGCCAGTAATTAACGTTAAAGAGGGGGTAAATCCTGGCAGTAAACATTAAACATAGAGCATACAATTTTTGTTTAGCTCTACCTTTTGGAAGGTGAACCATCCTGCTAGGAACCAAAGACACTGGTTTCTGAAGTAGTTTGGTCTGGTTTTTGGGGACACGTCAGGGCCCATTTGGTAAACTTGTTTACGTAGTGACCCAACTCGTACCATGTTGCTTCAGAGTGATTTTATTTCTTTAAAGCTCTTTGAATTATCCAGTGCAGGAATTGTGTTAGGGGTGAGTGGTAGCAGAGTGGTTAGCACGGCTTCCTCCCACCATCTAAAGACATGCATGTGAACCATTGTGCTACATAAATAAAACTGCCTTGCCTCTGGGGTACGGTCTTAACAGATTAACAGATCTAGATTAATTAGGGTTGATGCTAAGATCGCACTAACTGAGTCATGACCAAATCCAGTAAATACAATTGGATGATACATGGAAAGGTACAACGGAATACTGACTCATGGTGTGTTTTTCAAGGGCTTTGTGAAGGTGGGTAAGAAGAAAAAATTAAAAAGGGGGGGGTGGGGGGGGACACACACCAAGAGATTAAAAGAAAAAGTAACCAATAACTAAGTCGTCTTAAGGCTCGAGGTGTCAGCAGTGCTGCTTTTGAGTGATATAACACTAGTAACTGTTTGTTTTCTGCTGAACCTGAGAAGAACACCAAACAAAGTCTGTCCCTTTATTATGACACAGCCAAGCACTTAAGGTAGGTTCAGGCTGACACAGACTGACGTCACCGATCGGTCATGTTTTTGTGGAGAAACTGTGACATAGCCAGAAAACTGTGGTTACTATGGCAACGAGCAAGGCAAATATGAGTGATGACAGCAGGCAGACACACAAACACATGGATACAGATGTATACACAGAAAGACTTCTTTTCACTTTTTATACCTGTTTCTGGTGGTCGCTCCAAACAGACTTGGAAACAGCAGTTGAAAACAAAATTTTACAACGGCAGTATGTCATTAATGTGCAATATAATGAAAATGTCAGTCTTTTTTATTATTAATGTTCTATAGCTATTTTATTGAGCCATTTTACACAACAAAGTACAAAACCCTGGTTATAGCCTGGCCAGGAAGACCCATTCACTTTCTTAGCAAAATAAAGTGAGTCTCATCCAAACCTATTTTCACTGAGATCAATCCTACCCAACAAATAATAACAGTTTATCTAAAATGGGGCGTCTTTATGCAGTGATTTCTAGATGTATGTTTTTCAAATTGCGCCAGTCCAGAGTCAGTTTTTTCTGCGTATGTTGGTTCTGACCGTTTCTGATAGGTTGTATGTCTGTCCAATTGCATTTAAAAGGTATTTTTAATCTGCATCCATTTGTTCCCTTGAAATCCAACCAACTAGAATAGTAAAGGACCAGACTGATTCTTTGTATCCAATAGAACAAGGATTAGGATGGCTGGTCATGTTATGTTTCAGCCCTAGGTTTAGTTTTGGTTTAGAGTTGGATTTAGTACTATTTTAATCCAATTTCAGTCCTGATTCATTCCAGTTTTAGATTTAGTTTAGTCCTAGATTTAATCCTAGGTTCAGTCGTGTTTTAGTAGGGTTTAGTTTTGGTTTAGCCTTGGTTTTGTTCCAACTGGTCAGTTCTAGTTCTACATTTGGTAGTTCGGTTAGTTTTATTTTTAGTACCTAGTTTCTTACCTTAATTTCAGTTTTGATCCACTTTTATCACTTTTTTATGAGTTTAGTAATACAGTCTTCCAAGTTAAATACAGGTTAAGTCTTGAGTCCAGACCTTTGTCTTGTTTTATCCCTAGTTTAGTCCTGGGTAATTAGTCCTATTTAGCCCTGGTTTGGCCCTAGTTTAGCCTTTGTTAGTCTTTGTTTAGCCCAGATAGAAAGCATTGGAAAATTGGTAATGGTGGTGATTTACAAAACCTATATATTGGTCTGGTTTTGGCCTGGATTCTTACAGTTGAGGGAACTGTTCTTTGCTGACCTGACAGTCACATGAGGTTGTTGCAGCAGGAGATGGACGTGCGGGGGAGGGTCCGGGAGGAAGCGGAGTGTCCTTGTTAATGTGACACACTCTCATTTGACTGATTGAATTTCCTGTGTGTGCGTGTGCATGTTTGCATCTGTAGCCGTGAGTCAATTGCCAACAGCTCAACAACCAACTAGACTTAAGTTACACAACACACGAGTCGAGCCGAGCCTCCCCCCTGTTGCCCTGCAGACCAGAGCTGAGGAGTTACCGAACACACAAATAATGTTGTTGTTATTGTTGTTGCACTTTGGAACATTTTCTTCTGACGATCTGTCATTTCCTGCTGTAAAGGATGTTCAGTTGAAACAGATTTCGAAAGGAGCTGGTTATGGTTCTGCCATAATGTGTGGATTAAACAAAGTAGGACAGTGTATGTCCTGGTTTTAGGTTACTGCCTACACATTTTCATTGCTAATACCTCTTGCTTTTTTACTGTACTACTACAATGTCAAAAACAAATGTGCTATCTTGTTTTAGAAAGTTTTATTGTTTATATGCTTAAGTGTGAATCTAATCAGTTTCAAAACCCTTTAGTGTCAAATCTATCTGTGGATAACACCTGTTAAGGGAACGTGTAAGGTAACATTCAATGTGTGTTAAAGGGATAGTATGCAGGATTTTTAAATGGCTTTTGAGTCAACTTTATCCACTTTCATTTCTAATTTTTATCCCACGTTGATTAGCTGCATTTTCTTTCAGTTTGGGAGCTGTACTAGGTGATTTATTTACATGTACATTAATTTACACAGTATGGTAATAGCCAACTGAACAGGATAAGAGGTTTTTGTAATATGTTTTTTATATAAATATACTGCCTCATTTTCCATTTCTCATAGTTTTATTGCTCAAAAGAAGAAACAGTTATCCTGACAGTTTTCTGATAAACTGGTAACACTTTTCCACACGGATACCGCATGATGGGATATTAATACACCTTTTGTATAGTTTCAAGGAAGAGCAGCACATTGCGTTATTTGAGCAAGTCTAAATGATGTCGTCCATTATCCACCACAGCACATAATGAATACATTAGGTTCTTTTCCAGGGAATGCATTTGGTTCCCTCCTCTGATAATGTGACTCATAGTTCTTGGGATTGACAACTATCCCCCACACCACACGTGGCCCGCTGCCTCAAACCACGCTGCAGAGTTTTATAATTGGGTGATAAAATTTCCGTGTTAGTGACTCTGATAGTAGAGTAATCATTATAATATATCTACCGGTCTTAATGGATTAACATATCCAGATATCCAGGGGCCCTCTCTTTACCCTCTCTCATCACCCTCTCTTATCTGTTCCTGTATAATAAGCTGGACTATTAAATATCCTCGTGTTCAAATGGAAGGGTCAGGTCCCTTCCACTGAAGCTGCTCCCATTGTGTTGTGTGGCTGATATGACGTGATGTTTTGCTCTTTTGAAGCACACTGCAGCATTCTCAGTGACTTTGCCGGGGCCGCCCAGTGTCTGCTTGTGCTCAGAGCAGTACTGCCTTTGCCCTTTACTTTAACAAGCTATAAATAGCCGACCTCGGTAAAGAGCGACCGAGGACATTATTTACAGGAAAGTCAGCCTCTTGGATACAGAAAGTTACATCACTCGAGGGTCGCCCCATTTCTGAGAACAGTGTTGTTGGTGTTTATTATACATATTTGATGTGTCTCAGTAACCAGATTCACCCATAAATAAAGCCCAAGGCCGGTCTCGGGAAGAGGCAAGCACAAGGCCCATTTCACAGTTTTAAAGACATACTGTACTGTACTGACGCTGATAAAATAACATTTTTTTACAGGAATTTCTCTTTCGTAGGGGTTTCCAAGATTGCACAGAGACATCTCATTGGAACCTCCTACAGGAAGGAAAATAAAGGACATAAGGTCGCAACTTGTAACTGAAAAAAACAAGAATACGTTCTAATAATTAAAGATCCAGGATATAACATTAAATTCAGTAAACTAACCATCATAGAAATAAATTAGTTTTATATGAATTGGGGGATTCTTTTTTGCATTTGATTGGGACACTTTGACCTGAAGCAGTTTGTGTGAAGATACAGAATGTGTGTAGTCTGGTTAGCCATACTAATGATTTTCCTTCCTCAAACTAAATACTCTAGTTTCTGAAGATTGGATTTGGATTTCCATGGGGGCAAAACCAGTGGGCACAGACTAAACTCGCTCTGAATGCAACTGGACTAACAAAATAAGGAAAAGGGTAAAAAGGAGCCCAAACTTCCCTCTTCCTTGTCACCAAAAATTCTATTTAGCCCAGAAAGGATTTTCTTGACTGCAATGTAAAAATAAATAAATTAAAATAAATGTTAAATAGTTATGACACTTTGACACATCAACCTCCAATTTTTATTTTGTTCTTTGTAAAGAGCTATGATTGAAATGCAGCCAGGAGAAGGTCGAGAAATGCAGGTTATAATCCACGGACACCACATTTGAAAAAACAAACATTACATCTATATTTGGCTCCTTCAGAGATGTTGTGTGAGAAGACAAAGCTGGAAAAAAACACTTGGGTTTAGATGTCTTTATATAGAGATGTTGTGTGGGAAGTGTTGCTGCACATGTTTCCATAGAGTTGGGTTTGAAGTCACACTGAACAGCTGACTTATCTAAGGAAATGTTTATATACCGTATATATACCGTATGTATATATACCATGTGACACTGTGGTATGTGCGTACTGTAATCTGGTTTTCAGACAGCAAACTCACTTCATATAACTAAAAACAAACAATGCACAAGCAGCATTCAGAATGTAGCCAGTACGTTGGCCAAAATGCAAAGAGTGTTATTTTAAAGCCTTTATGAATAATTGAATATGTAGTTAATACTGATGTTCCATTCTGTTCGACTATACACTATAACATTTTACACAATGCGTCTTTAATGGGGCCATGAAAAATAACATAACGTTTCTTTGAAGACTTTGAAATTAAAAAAATGTTAAAAACTTAGAATGACAATTGAATCCTTTTTTTAAAGTTTCATAATGGAAGGCCAGATACTTTGACAACAATAGTCATGACACGCAAAGAAACTGATTAAACTCTTTGCAGTGGGGAAATTAAAGTCTATTATTTGCATAAGTACAAAATTGGATAAGTGTCATATCGGAGACGGCTATAATTTTCATTTGCTTGTCTTCTCCGCTCCTTCCTCAAACTTTCCTTTCCTCGTCGTGAGACCCTTGTCTCATTCCTGCCTCGCTCGCTCCCACCTCCTCGTCTTATTCCTTCTTCATGAGCCGACGTCAGCGGAGACAGCACTATTACCCCGTCTGCTGCAAACAGGTCAAGTGTTGTTCCGTGAAGCCCATATTAATGACTGCATTCCCAAAGAGGGAGTTGGGAGAGAAGGGGGGGAGTTAAATGGGTGATACAGGGACAAAACAGAGCAAAAGTGGAATGACTATGAGAGAGTATGCTACTTTTAATTTGTCCACTGATCCACTCTTTCCTATTGATACTGAACTCTGTGACCTAGACTAGACTTTTTATTTTGAAATGTCAGTGTGGGCCACAAGAGAATGACTTCTAGCTCTTCTATGGGACTGATCAGTGAGCTGCTTTGTCAACACGACCAGCAGAATACACGGTATGATAATGTGTGACCCTTCTGTGTGGGTTTGAGAGGTCAATTTTCACAACTTATACAAAGAATAGGTGTAGCTGTATACTGCTACACTAAACAGTAAAAGAGGAAGTTTGTCATTCAGGAAGCAGGTTGCTAACTCAAACCAAAAACAGCTGTTAATAAGATGCTAATAAACACTCAGAAAGTGCAACAGAAAGTGCAGCATTTGTCACTCTTTCGTCCTTGAATATGACCATTTTTAAAAGGCAAGGCATTCCCACTTTGAGCAAACATGTTGTTGCCGTTTCTCTTCCAGTTTTTGCGAGGAGGCATTCGCTATCTTTCAACAAACAGACAGCAGTGTTTGGCTCCGCCTTTCAGTAACCACGCCACACTGATGCAACCTAAATACAACGGATTACTTAAATAGTATCACATGTGGGATCCTTTGAATGTATTTTGACAGAGAATGAGGCTTAAGCATTTCTCAGCTAAACTAGGCATGCAAATGTAAAAAGCAAAAAGGAGACGAGTACTGCAACCGCACTGAAGAGGGCGATGGCACTGACGTGAACTTACACACTGTCCATTTTTTATAATTAACAAACAGACTATACACTGTCTTTTCAAACACTTCTATAGTTTATGTAACAGAGATAAATAGAAGCAAGACTAAACATCAAGATGCCAAGTGCACCGCATGAGGATGTTCCTACATTTAAACCTTCTTTGTGCAAACACAAAAGAGAGCTCAAGATGTGCCCACTGCAGACAAAAGAAAGTGAAGAATACAACAGAGGAAGCGCATCAGTCATTCACTCTCACTCAAACACACACCAAGCAGGAGGAATAGGACAGTGTGTCCAGATGGCACCGCAGTACCCCCGGTCAGTTTTAACGAGCAGCGCTAATTAGCACAAGACTGTCCACTCCCACCGGACTGTTGGCCTTTCACATGGTAGACAACAGGAAGTAAAGTCAGGATGAAGCCTTCCTTTAATATCCCTGACACACACACTAAACACACACAAGCACCAGTCACTGTAAATGTCAGCACATGGATTGCACTGGTGTGTCACAGTGCTGTAGGGTGACATATACTGAGGCATGAATTGACTGATCTGACTTACTCAGCATAGGTTACATGAAGGTAGGCATGGGATGGTGTAAGAGTTTGACAGTATGATAAGGGACATATCACAGTACGACGGTATCACTATATTGTTGTTACTGTAAATAATTTCCAGATACATGGGACCCTGGCAAATGTTGCTGTAATAGATGACTTATAATTTTAGTAAGAACTTTGAGACACTTTAAATATTTTAATATCAATAGTTAAAGAGTTATTTCAAAGAAGCTGTTAGAAATGTGTGTTTTTGGCACTTGTTTTATCAGATAATAATACAAGAATGTAATATCATGGTGTTTGTGATTGTAAAATCGTGATTATTGTCTTGTTATTATCTTAAAACCATGATATACCTTGAAACAGGTTATCGTCACATGCCTATGAGGGCACCAGAATTTTTTAAATCCAATTAATATGGGTTCATTATTAAAGCCACACTATATTTCTAATTTACCACTAAATGTTTCAAATAAGTACAATGCAAATATGTATGTCATATCTAAATACACAATGAAGCCAATTCACTTTATACTGCACTATGTATGTCTGAGTGACACAACCAACATTTATGTTACAATTAATATGTTTATTTATGTATTTATTTATTTATTTAGTTAGTTACTATTAGCCTGGCCAGCCACACACATACTCTTATTTAGCAAAGTGGGTCTGGAACCCCTCCATCAATCCCAATCCAAAGTTTAGTAATATAGCACATTTAAATCAACCTCAGTTGATAAAAGTGAGGTACAGGAAGTGCAGAGAAAAATTTGGGCAATAAATACAAAAAGCTAAAAATAAAATATGGAGTAGACACAATCAAATAAAACCAAATAAAATAAACAATAAATGCAAGGATATATAGATAAAAAAATGGTCCAATACTAGCTGTTTATCTAAAATGGGGAGGGCTTTTTTTTTTTTCCTTTTTTTTTTTTTTTTTTTTTTTTTTTTTTTTTTTTGGTCCTTATAAGTACTGTGACAGCTTGATGTGATGCTGTTTTTCTCTGATTGGGTGTATGATTTTCAAACAATATCTGTCTAGAGGCTGATTGATTGTATGTCCATCCTACTGCATTCAGAGGTAGTTAAATCGACAAGGACCAGTGTAATTCTAATTATAGAATATGGCTTTGTATTTATTATTCATTTGTTCAATCTTGGGGTGAATGGTAGTTAGCACTCCTGCCTCACAACAATTTTCCTAACTATTTGTTCATTTATATGCTTTCTTTTTGCTTATTTGTTGTTGATCTGTTATGTTTGAAACATTCCTCTATGGTAGCATTAAACATGGAATTAAACAATATGCATATTCTGTACTTTGTAAGATCCCACTGAATTAAAAATTGTGAACTTGCTGACACATTGCTTCCTGTATCACACACACCAGCTTGCTGTTTGTTCCAGTGTTTGTCTGTGTGAAGAAAGGCAGGAAGGAAAAAGCCATTAGTCACCGAGGTGCCATCATGATCTGTTTAATTGTCTCATTTATCTTCTCCCCTCACTGGAGAGCCTCCGTAGCCACAGATATAAGTGTATAATCATGTGGTGCAATAAAACATCTGATATCATCTTGAGGCTGACAGGACTTAGAGCCTGTTTAATTGAAGCCGTTTCCTGCAGTTATAACTTCCTACCAGTTAAAGAAGCTGATAGTAAAGATCTAAAGACAGCAACTGACTTTAAATCCTATTCATAGTAATAAAGAAATTCTGCCTCTATGCAAAAAAATCTGGACTCCAAACTAGCCATTTTACAGTGCTCCAGGTCCGCGTCTTTACAGAAATGTCACCACACAGTGCCCAGGCAGTTACCTGCATGAGTGTGTTTTCTTTCATGTTTGTATTGACAGATGGACTCCTGCTGACACACAGCTGTGACGACTGCGACGAATGGACTGACGTAAATGCCTTATAAACTCTCATTGACTGTTCAGACTGGAGTACCATTTAAGTTGGAGCTATAGCTGATTAAAGAACAAAAATGCCTTTGATTATCTTCACTGATGGATTTTATGAGTGGCTGGCTGTGAATATTAGAGCTGTCATAATCTGGAACAAAAAGATATTTTCCTATATACTTTATTCTTTCAGGCAAACTATTTGATGCATTTGAATTTGTTATTTTGTGGATAATGTTTGCTTGAAGCTATAGTCATATTTACATTCAGTTAGCTTTTATCGACTGCTATACTGTGTGAATACACAACTGTATTTTTTGTAAAAAATTTTTGTAAAACATTTTTTGCTCTGTTATCTTACAATTTCTTTTTACATTTTTTTTTCATTAAGAAAAACAGAGCTGTTTTTTCTGCCTGAGGGACATTTACATCAGGAGATAGGAGTTGCCATGGTTAAAGCATTGTGTTTTCCTCTTGATGCATTGTAATGATACAGATATTGTGATATTCGTTTGAAGGCCATATTCCCCTGTAAGGGTTGCTGTGGGTATAAATACATAAAAATGACACATGTAGAGAATAAATGCACAAAATCCACTTTTTCGTAATCTAGGGCTATTTTTCTTCTACATTTTCCTAGATATCACGGTTTATTGTATTATTTATTTATTGCAAATCTACAGAATTGCTGTATCGTTTTTGTGGAAAGTGTATTGGATGTGTATTGTGTAATGTGGCACTGTGCATCTTTCCTTAAAGGTATGTGCTGAACAGGCAGAATCAGTGCAGCAGAGGCAAGGAAAAAAATGTTACACAGGGCAAATCTGTAGTTGGACTGGAACTGGACAGTCTGTGGCAGAGAAGAGGACAGTGGACAAAAATCACTGTCACCCATAACAATCCGAACAACCCCCTGTACAATGAATTGTCTCTGCATCAGATGACGTTTATGGCCTTTTGACTTTTATTTGATAGGACAGTAGCCAGATAGGAAACAGGGCAAAAGATGCCCAAATGCCCTCCGCAATGCTATGCATATGCTAAATATCTATATCTATATCTATCTATCTATCTATCTAATAACTTTTTTCACATTTTTTTCAAAAATGTTCTTATGACCAAAATAGGCCTCCTAACAATGCCCTAGCGCATAAAACCTTTCACACACAGTACAAGACAGATAATATAATCTTTACCCCTGCAATAACTAAATCAAGACTGATAAACTACTCTGCTCCCTGAACCAAGGATGACGAAATTCAATCTACAAACTGCGAGGGTCCTCAGTGTGTGTCAAATTGAATCATAAGGGCAAGATGGAGCAAAAGGAAGAATATATAAATGACAGACGGAAAATGGATGAAAGTAAATAAAGCAGATGAATGTGTCCTTTTGCACACTGAAACTTAATATAAGTCCGTTTTTTCTGTCATAAATTGTTGAGAGTAACGGCGTCAGATAATGGACAGGAAGCAGGGTGAGTCACCGCTTTCTTCACAAGAACCCAAATTTCGCGTGATATACTGTACGTCTGGTATGCGTGCTAAGCAAGAGGGAAACAGAGGAAGAGACAACCGCCCGAATGAGAAAAATGTGCATGCGGCATAATTCTTGGTGTCGGGGGGAGTGTTGTTGTGAGCAGCGCCAAGAACAATGTGGGTTTGTTGAGTCGATCTGTGGAGGACAAAAGGCATCTTTCTGAGACACATGCCTTTAGCTGATTATGCCGACTGCAGAAAGAATTAACTGCATTCCATACATTTTAGACATCGCACACTTACACAAGCTGCAGCCACACAAAGATGCGGAGGGGCCAGATTATGGTAAACAGCACGCATTATGACGGTCACACTTTGTATTTGAATAAATAAAGGTGACTGAAATGCAGATAGAGAAGTATATTGTTTGTTCATGTGCTATAACCAATCATTGTAATTTATATGTTTATTGCATAGGCTTGTTATTTAAGACTCAAACAGTAACAATGATTATATCTTTGATGGTTTACTGATGTAACAATAATGCTTTGTAAATGGTGACTATGTCGTTACATATACATAATGCTGAACAGTGTGTAACAATTTGTTGTACAATTTTTTCAGTCTTTATTGACCTATATAAAATGCATTTTTCCTCTGTGAATTATCAGTAAAATATTGTGACATGCTGCTGATACAACTGTGTAGTTCTTGGAAAACCCAAGGAGATGTTAGCAATAAAACATCTCAAGATCTATAGCAGAAGAAAAAAACCCAAAACTCTATATAGAGCAAATTATATTATGTTATTATGCACATTCTGTTTTGTGCATGCATTTATTCAGAGGGATCATATTGCTTACGTATAAGGTGACCATTAAACCTGGCAAAGATATTTACAGTACAAGCCATGTTTGGTGAAGCCATATAAACAGCATTAAATGCATAATATCCATAATTTTGCAAACAAACCTGGTTAAACCTTTCTTTTAGTTTGGTGAGAAAGTCAAATGAATAATTACTGTGTTTTTTTAATGAACCCAGCTACCAATCATATTGTTTTGCTGTACACTCTTTTCTTCTGTTATTGGCTGAGATATTCGCATTCAATCCCCTCCATGTAAACAAAACAACAGATACTTTCACCTTTACATTGTTATAGAGATCCACAGTGGAGGATTAAAGGGGTTTCCACAAAACAACCTGCATATTATACCTTTAAAGAGGACTAAAAGAAATGGTCTGTGTTGGTTTATTTTGAATAAATTCAGTACAATCACTAACATTGTATTTAAAGGGTAAAAAAAAACAATATAGAGTAAAACAACAAAAGACAAATTTTTCACACTTTTCACTAAAAACATCTCTCATATCTCACATGAATAACAGAGCAGCATGAGTTATGGGAGTAGGAGTTGCCTACATCCTCTAAAAATACCTTAATACAAACACAAAATTCTGCCTTCAAAGAAATTCTTAACTGACGTAAGCACATGGCAAACATAAACACTGCGCCACATCCGCACATATGATATGAATAAGTATGTAATTAAAATAACTCCCTACTAATTAACAATCCTGGTTAGCATGAGTCATGTGCTACAAAGTGTTCAGGTTGGGTCAGATGTAGGCGTCCGTGCTTCAAAAGTCCTTCTGGCATCATTTTACATGTGATTCACTCGGAGCACCTATCACTGCCGACAACCGGCCGCTTTCAAAAATAACCAGGTCTGGGCGCGCGTATGTGTGTGTGTGTGTGTGTGTGTGAGACTTGCATACTAAAAGGAAGAGAGTCAGTGTCGGTATGACGAACTGTTGCTAAGCAGTGGTTGCTAGGTGGCGGAGGGGGGGAGGGGAGACAGGTTTGCAGTTTGTCAGTGATGGAATCTGAAGGTTTACCTCTCAGACAGTCTGTTTGCTTTGTTAGATTTAAGAATAGGAATGTGCCACGGGATTTATTTTTAGCTGTTTTCTGACTTATATTTATTGGATTTGTGTTACCTGGGTATCACATCCTTTGGTTTTAGTACCTTTCAATGAGGTAATTTTTTCACTTTGGCTAGGAATAAAGAGTTTCTGATATACAAAGAAAATGTATTGTGTGTATATATTTTCAACAGCAGTAGTAACCTAAGATTTAGATAAGAGAACAACACACTTCCTAAAATAGGGACCAAATCAATCGCATCTGTCTGACTGACTCAATATCCTCTCATGTTCAATGACTAATTATCAAATTATCAAAGAGAAAAATTACATGTCTAAATGACTAAATGTTTTGAGGGAAGCTGCCGAATATCTTCAAAACACAACCAGCGCGTGCCGGCTTTCCCCAGGACGATTACTGTATTACATGCAGCAGGGGAAGCCTCACACAGGCATCCCTCTGCTATTTCACATCATTAACCGCTCAGTATTTGAACATTTAAAGCTGGTCTACAAAAATGTTTTACTACCACTGACCATATCGAGCATCTCTAGCGTGTGTTGCCGCTGTCAGATGTGGTCCGATCCAGGCGGCTGAAGGAGACGGTAGGGGGGTTGGCCGGGCGGGAAACAGGCAGCCATTTGTACTCGAGGTTCTGCGATGGGGGGTCCAAACACCAGTGGTAGTGCTTTAACAGGTACATGCACGCTTCCTGAAGAAAAAAAATGACACATATGCTCAAAATGCGATTCATACCAATGACCTGACATAAGACCGGATTTGTCACACCTAGAATATTGTCCAGTACTTTGCTAAAGATCTGCTCAGAAATATATCAAGAAATGTCAGGTGGTTCAAGACAGAGCATACAGAATAGCTTCTGTTCGTATGAATGAGCAAAGGATGCACCATTAACTATCCAGGAATGCAAGCTGTGAAGGCAAAACTAAAATCCATTCGTTAATTCTATTCTAGCACAGGTTCATGTTTGAAATAAATATTGCAATAAACGATTAGATAAGATTTGCCATGAGTAAAAATTTCTATTTACAAATTTTGGTTTGTTTTATTTAATGGGTTAGTCTATGTTTTTCTGTTTGTTTAGTTTTTCTGTTGCACTATGATTGTTCTCTTCAATCATTTGCATTATATCATTTTGTAATGAATGCATTGTCTTTGTTGATTTCTCCATGGAGCCCAGGAACACTACCAGTCGGTGCTCAATAGTGCTCCAAATAAAGAAATAAAGAATAAAGAGAATGCATTCATACGAGGGGGTATGTGCAGTTATAGTTTATAGAGAAAAACAAAGTAGAAAACACTTAGCATATTACACACCTCCTACAAAAGCTGCAGCCTTCATGATATTTTCTTTGAGTTATGTTTACCAAGGCCTCAAAATACCACTGCCCACACATCAACATTTACAACTTTTCAACCAGAACAATTTATCTCTCTATTTCACAACAAACCCGATACACTGTCCGCCATGATAGCTGCAGTTTAATGCTGGACCTGACCGATGACACATTTTCAGGTGGGAGTGTGCACTGTCCTAATTTTACAGCTCGGAAAAACAAAATGTTCGAGTGGAAGGTACTTGGCAGAGCTCACGCCTCCTCCAAAAAGTGCAAAGCTGCAGCCTCCGTGATACTTTTGTCTGTTTGTGTGTCTGTTTACCGGCGCTCGAAATAGCACAGCAACACTTTTAAGGAGCCAATCTGAACCAGAATATTCCATGCTTTCACAGGATAGCGACAATGACTCAAAATGTAAACAGCACAGAAATATTTGCTTTATTTGGTTGCTTTTTTACACTACCACATGAGAACCAATTTGTGGCACCATTTAGAAATAAAGATAATAATGTACTTTTGAATCTAGCCTACTGGTAGCCCCCAAAGCTGCACAGCTGCTGTCAAAGCCAGCGTTCCCTGATGGCAAACACTTGTGCTCAGCCAACCAACATTGCCTACAGTTAACACATGCAGTTCCCCAGCCTCCTTCACTTTATGAATGAGGGTTTTCTGATGGAGTGGGAGGAGCCGGATGAATGAATGGGGGAAGATCAGGAGGAAGGATAACGAGGAAGGAGGAAGAGAAAGAAGGGGAGGAGGGGTGAGGGCGATGAGTCACATCTCTGACCTAGATCCCTGCGGTCTACTTTACACCCTGATCACGCCCTGCTCGGTGCATGTGGAGGCATGTGCGTTTGGTCATCGCAGCGAGAGCCAATCGCAGGGCGCCTCGGACAGACGTATAGGAGAGGCATATACGTTCATCAGAGAGAGATGAGGTTCACGGAGTGCATGAGAAACCATTACAATGTGATAAAGTGAGGGGAATATCAAACAGTTGTGATGTCAATATAACCATATTGTAAAAAAGGATATGATTAGTATTATTAGTATGTGAAGTATGGTAAATGCTAAATTATATTATAAATCAATATTACAATTTACTCTGATTACAATTAATGATTCATTTTTATTTGTTTCCTTATATTTCACTGAGGTGTGTTTATAAATATTATCCCAATCATCACCAACCTTACAGCTCTTGTAAACATCATGAACCCTGCCATGAACAAAAAAGTCAAATTTGCATCCTACTCTATGGTAGAATACAATCTGGATTAAATTTTTGAAATGTATTTAAAAACAAAAGTCATCTAATTTGACCAATTATGCTCATTGCTTTGCATCTAATTGAAATCAGAAACAATATGTCAAAGTTTTTAATATAATGCTTAAAGAATCAGCATTTATTCAGAGACAAAGAAGTGCACCAGGAGTTTGTATTGTTCCAAATTTCTCACATTTTCCCCATTTCTGCCCACTGAAGCACTTATATAATAGCTTAATCTATCTCAATTGCAGCCCCTGTTGTCTGCATGTAATAGAAAGCATCTATATGACGAGTTCCCATTGTCCACTCAGAAACGGTGAGAAAGAGAGCGATGTTCAGTCCCTATTATCTTCTCATTGGCACCGGCTGAAGTCATAAAATTCAACCAGCCTCTGTATATCTGGAATCATTCATTCTTTTTTAAATAACGTGATATAATTGCCTGGTTGAACAATAACAGGCGCTGAATGGGATGAGAGCAGATCATTACACTGCTGTGAACACTTCACCTGAGCCGGACTAACATTTGCGATGACTCACAGGCTCAGTGCGTGTCTCGGAGTGGGACTGACTCATCCATCATATTTTATGTTTTCAACAGTTTCGCACCGACAAAAAGAAGTGCCAGCACATACGTTTACTTCAGGAGGATTCCCCCGCTCTCTTGTCGTCTGTATGCAGTGACAATGATGTATCTTTAATCTGAGAGCTAGTGACTACCACCATAGGTTAAATAACGTACTTTGAGCATTTTCATTAGTGGCTGACTCAACGGATGTAGACTGCTGGGATTAGCCTCTTATTGGCTGACTACAATCTGCTGGCCTGCTTCAGATCTTAGGTCTGGGATTTGGGGGTGCACTTAAGATGTGGCAACAACAAATTTAGCAGGAAATGACTCAACTAATGCAAATATACAGTACAAAAGTGAATCCGATATTGTTTACATAGGCAGACTTTCCCAATTAGTTACTTAGAAAATTATTGTTTAAGAGGTTCTGATTTACACTGACCAGCCATTACATTATGACCACTTAATAGTAATGACTGTGTATATCCTCTTTAGCTCGAGGGCTGTAGGCCATCATACTCTGAAGGACAGGACTGTGGCCTGGTCATCACCACGATATGGACAATTTTTTCGTTTAAGAGCACGTTTACTTCAGAGCCAAAATGTTCACTTGTTTATTTCATCAAACCCTATTTGTTTTATCACTGGTTATAATGGTCATAATGAAATGGCTGGTCGGTGCTCTTTACCTAAACTTTAACAGTATAAATGTAATGTCCAAAAATGTTTCCAAGTGTACTGTTGTGTCCAGAAATGTGTCCAAGTGTATTGTTGTGTCCAGAAATGTGTCCAAGTGTACTGTTGTGTCCAGAAATGTGTCCAAGTGTATTGTTGTGTCCAGAAATGTGTCCAAGTGTACTGTTGTGTCCAGAAATGTGTCCAAGTGTATTGTTGTGTCCAGAAATGTGTCCAAGTGTATTGTTGTGTCCAGAAATGTGTCCAAGTGCTCCTTATCCATATAGAGTTACATGGAGCAGTGGTGTCAGACTTTTTGCCTCTGTTGTAATACAATGTGTTTAGATTATACAGATAATAATATACACACAGATTTTCATTAGTTGTAACTTCCATTTTACATCTAGTGCTTCCATTTTAAATGAGCATTGGGAATTGTGAATGATGGATTATTCAACAATTATTTTTTTAAAATCTTTTTAAAATTATTTTCTTTTACTCAAGGTTCAATTTAAAGAAAATTATAAGTCTCATCTGCTTCATTAATTTGTATTAATATAATAATATTATATATATGTCAATGTAGAGCATTTGAGCCAAGCTAATATAGTTTCACATTAGGGTGTAGCCTTTATTTTGTAAATATTGCAGTCATTTCTTCTTTACTGGCTCCAATGAAATATTAAATTAGTGAGATTATTTCTGTAAAAAGACCTTGGAGGTGTTTTGTATTAGGTGTTATATATAATTGAAGAGGTATAATAATGTACTCAATACAGTGGTGCAAAGGAATTGTTTTCTCGTTTATATCACCTCTCACTTTTGAGCTTGTGGTGTATAGAAACCTGTTCCCGGGAGACCTCCCTCTTGGCATTTCATTAGTGCCCCCAGTCCCTGTGAGAGTAGTGACTATGGTGAGCTGCCTCTGGGACAACTCTATCTACTTTAGACGGGACAGTGAGTGCAGCTACTCTCCTGCTCTGTGTTACGAACACTCACATACAAACCTCCATGTGTTACATCATTCCCACAAGTGCTGCTCTATTTTTACTGAGCAGCTGGAGGACTCACTCTCTGTCCTTGTTGGAGTGGCATTCACTGTATCTGAAATATCTCATAGTGTAAGCAGTTTTATTCATTTTCATCATCTATGCACCATTGCAGCAATCCAAATTATTAGATTAGATTGTAATGTATGCATAAAGACATAAAGGCAATCAATTTTTGTGTAGTCATGCTACAAAAATACTTCTTCCAATTGTGCTTAAAGTAACTGCTTAGGATTTATTTACACACAATAATTAAAAAGGATTAATATTGGGATTTTTTGGGGGGATTTGTGTTGGAGATTCCTATATCTGGTTTACCTTATCAAATACCTAAACTGCCTTATACATGGGACATGCATGTAGAAAATTATTTTATATATTTTACAGCCTCAAATGTGGCATACTCAATTGTATTTTTATTTTTTTTATTTTTTATGGCCACGGTTGTAATAAAATGAATATTAAATGTAGTGTGCATTTATGTTTCCAGCTAAGTCACCTTGAGGAAAACATCTGTAAGCTTTGTTCCGATGCAGCTTCTGGGCCCATTTCCAAAAGAACAGAGGAGGTGTTCCTGGCCTGCATTCCTGTACAAATACACAAATAAATAAAAAGTTGCACAAAATATCTGCACTGTAACAAAACTGCTTTGTTTATGTTGTGCCTTTGTAGTTTCTGGTTTCAATGTTCACTTTTCCTCTCATATAAACTGCAGAAACATCCTTCTGTGTCCTCACAAGACCAGTCAATGTTTTGTTTTTTTTTATTTCCTCCTATTGCACCTGTACCTTTTTCATGACCTACTCTTCTTAATGCCAGGAATAAATCATTTCTTTCCATCCATCATAGCGCTGATGCAGACCGCCCTCTGCCTCTCTCCGCTAATGCATCCTGTCTTCCTGAAACCTGAACTCTGATTAAAGCGAAACAGGAAGCATTAGAAGTGAGTATAGCCCAGTTTTGGTGCATGTAAGGATGTGTATAAGAGCAGCAGATATTGAATATTCTCTGCAGCATTAGTCTAATGGTTTAATGTACTATCAGCATCCAGCCCAGTCTAGTAAGACAGCGAGTGAACAGTAAGTCCAGTAAATATAAGATGGAAGTGAGCACTGCTTAGGAATGTTGTGTAATAGACAGAACAGAGCAATACATTTTTCCACTTTCAGGTGCAAATGGAAAACGGGGAAAAGGAGTTTCAAATCAATGAGTTATGTAACAGAAAATGAAATAAGGGAGTGTTCCAGGATGGTCTAGAACGTTTTTTAGGCACATTTTTGTAGCTGTATATTATTAGTGTTTGAAAATAGGCAGGTTTTGTGTTAGTAGTGAATGTACATCAATCTGCATGAACTTATCAATTTGATGACTAACTGGACAAACCTATAGAACAAAATTCTGACTCCAAAAGACTGACACCAAAATCATATTGTGGCAAACTTTGTGACATCTGCAAACAACGAATCAATACCAATCCAATCATTATCCATGTGAAATCATATTATATTGTGAACTTATGATTTAAAGCTTTAGTTTTAATTTTTTTTCTTCCCATGTTTCCCATCCCAGCAACAAATCAAAGTATGCAGTTTACCTGCATTTATATTCATTTAGCCTTAGGAGCTAAGGAGATGGAGGAGACTTTAGTTTTAGTTATATTTCTGTAATACATTATTATTAAAGTCAGTATATATTTATATAACACTATTTTTGCATTATATGTGAACTATATGTAAATCTTATTGCTTTTCTATTTGTTGTCAGTAGTCTGTGAAATTTACCTCTGTGGAATAAAGTATGTCCTATCAACAATCCGTGCTAACAAAAATATATACCTATAAATCCAACCAAGAAAAGAAGATAGTAATCAATATATACAATGTTATCAAAAGTATCTATGTTTACAAGTCTATTTGTCCTGGATCAACCTGGATTTGGACAGGTTTTAAGTGGGTTAACAAGGATTTTCACTGGTTTTGAAATGTCTAAAGATGGTCATAACCAGATTTGGAGGAGTTTGTGTGGTTTGACTCAGACTTGAACCAGTTTCAAATGTATTTAATCTATTTTAACAAGATTTTAATCAGCCTCCAACTGGATTTGGATAGTAACTTGGACAACTTGGGCCTTAACTTAAAATAAAAAGCAATGATGCAATTATCTTGCAGTGAGAATGATGGAGCTGAAATGTTTGAGAAATACCCCACTGCTGTAATTTCCCTGATTTGATTTTCTGTGCACAAAGACTGTCTCAAGGAAAAATTTCCTATGACTCATTTCTTAACCTTTTCCTGCAGGGCAAAAACACAACCACACCGAAAGAAAAACACAAATAAATAAATAAATAAATAAATAAATCAGAAGGGAATCCCCATTGGTAAAAATGGGTGTGATGTGGCCAGTTACCATGGCAGCAGCTACCTGTCTGTTCATTCATACTGTTTCATATCGCATGCTCTTCATACTAACATTTACTTCAATTTATATTAATTTAAAAACCAAGAACACTGACAGTTTTATGTAACAATATTATTTAACCTCACTCCATCAGTTAGGTCTCATTATTTTGAACATGATAATTCTGCAGTAATTCTGCACACAGAAAACTCCCTTCTATTAGATTTATGTTAAACGAACTCAACCTGCAACAGTGGCTGGGATTTTTATCTCTGTTTGGTAGCGTTTCTGATTCATTTATCTGCGGCCAGAGAGCCTGCGTGGGCGTCTGCCCGATAGGACGGTAACTCGCCAGCTCGAATATTTGCTTCCAACTGGAAAAGCACACATACGCACCGGCCGACAATATGACACACACCCAACAGGCAATGCAAGCAGAAGACACAGTAATGGTGGTGTGTTGTTGTAGCCAGGCCGGTTATGTAACAAACCTGCAGTCATTAATTTAAACAGGCAGGTGGCAAGCAAAGAAACCAGGCAACTATCAAGGCAGACAGGAAAAAGAGTCCCCAGATGGACAATCAGAGAAAGAGGCAGGGAAGTGGAGACCGGAAAATAAATAGAAGACATATATTCAAAATACACACAGGTAGTTAGACTGTAAGGTGATTTGTTTATCTCCAGGGAAATTGACTTGTGATAGCAGCACTTCAACAGCAAATAGTGAAAAACAGGAGCTTGCCGAACAACAACCACTTACACTGCAGATCAATACATGGCCCAATTAACACGGTAAATGTGCAACCCGCAAACCATTAATAGCCGGAAACTGTGCGGTGAGAGCTGAAGCAGGATGTGTAGTTACAGCAAAGCCATGAGTGCACTGAATGTAACCTAGTGTTACAAAAGATACGTTTTCTTAAAGGTAAAAACTAACTATTTTTACACTTGTAGCCCTTGAAAGACCAATAATTAAATCCCAAAATGTTTTAAAAGTCTGACTTATGCAGTTAATAGTCTGGTTTATATACAGGTATGACATTTAATATTTCAAAGACAATGTAATATACCATTAAGTACTGCAAATGTCTCTGGTCTAAATTTATGTTACAATAGAAAATTGAAGGATTATGTGATGGGGTGAGAATTAAGAAGCTAAAATGTCAGACAAATACGCCACTGCTGTCATCTTTCACCTTTGATTTTGTGTGCACAAAGACAGGCTCAAAGAAAAATACATTTTCTATGACTCATTTCTTCAGCTCTTTCTGCAGAGCAAATACACAACAGCACCAAACTGAAAAAATAAAAAAAATGAAAAAAATAAAAAAATAATTTAAAAAAAATGAAGGGAATCCCCATTGGTAAAAATGGGTGTGATGTGGCCAGTTACCATGGCAGCAGCTACCTGTCTATTCATTCATATTGTTTCTTTCCTACCATTTACTTCAATTATTATGAAGACTAAAAGTTCCCAGCCATGTAAAACCTCCATTTACATATAGTCACTGACCTTGCTTCTAGCCACATACCCTTTTATATATGTTTTTGTATTTACTGTGCATACATACATGACATCCTCGTTATGAAATTATTTCATCATGATATTGTATGAAATTACGAAATTATTTGTTATGAATGTATTCCTCCATTTACCTCTTGTTTTCTTTATACTATTTAATGGCCTTGTGCTGCCTCTTGGGCAGGTTGTCATTGTAAATGAGAATTGGTTCTCGGTTGACTTTCTTAAAAAAGGTCAAATAAAAAACGTATTCTTGTATGATTTATGTAATGCAATGTTTTTAACCCAACTCACAGTTAATATATAAAGAAGACCCATGAATTTAATTTTACTCTTTCTCTTTTATTTACTTATAATATATATCTTTAAGCTTGTCTTGGTAATCGACTTTAAGCAAATTGCTGTCTGTATATAATACTATATTATTATATAGTTGTATAGATCAAATACAAATATATATTATGAGTATAATATGAGTATTGCTATTAGTGCTATCAATACATAATGATGAGTTCAATCACATAAAAACTATTACGACAAAAATATAGTACATCTAAAACAATAATAAAAATAAATGTTGGTAATGGTTTATTTTGCCAGTGATTAAAGGGTCAGTTGATCTTAAGGGTATCAAAACAGGAGTTAAAAGTGTTATTTCCTATTCAGAGGAATAACCTTCTGTTATCTGTCACAGACTGAGGATATGATCTTCAATGACTCATTTCTGTGTCCCCGCACACACCACAGGGCATCGTGGCAGAGGAAACGGCTTCTCCCCCACCCTGCACACACACAAACATGCTGAGAGATAAAGAGGGAATCCCCATTGGTAAAGACGCTGTCACGTGAGCGGTTGCCATGCCAGCGGCTACCTACGGACATTCATAGATTTTTTTCTCTCTCCTCCTTGTGAACGAACACTGCTGTCTGAATGAATGACTATGAATGAGTAAAAATATATGAATGGAAGGTAAAGAGCGGTTGTCAGTGAGAGATGTGATTTACGGCTCGTTTGGTTTTCAGAGATGACAGCAGATCAGAAAAATGACACTGTTGACTGATATTGCATTCGCCTGCCTTTATTTCATCTAAGACAGCGTAAATGAAAGTGATGGAGACAGATTTGTGCATTGAGGCATTGTTAATCTATCTGCATTGGTTTCTATGGCAACGGTGTAGGCGTGTGTATGAAACATAACTGGGGTGTGATTTCTCAATATAGAATCACAAACAAAGCTGTAGTCTAGACAAACAAGATATGCCTCTAAACTGCTGAATATAAAGAGACGTATATTGAATTACACATATCAGCAAATCAATGGTTACTGTAAAGCTTCAGAATAAAGACATAAAGACCTATTTTCACAAATAGGTGTAATAATTCATTTATTAATTTATTTACAGTATGCTAATTTAGTTGATAATATTACTGTTCATAAGTTGGTTTTGAATGGTTATAACCTAAATAAGGCTACTCGTTCAGAAGCAGACACACTAAGACCATTTAAAGTAATAAGGTTTACTCTACCAAGGACAGAGACAGTTTTCATTCAACAAAGCCAATTTGCCACGACTGTTTAACAATAACCTACAACAATATGAAAGGACTAAAGAAATATGACTACTAAAGCTTGGAGAAAATGCAAAGTACCAAGAAAGGTCAAAACCTATTAGGATCCACTGTAGTTTGTACTGTTTAAGACGGAATGGCACAATAAAATATACAGTTTTAAGATGGAATGTAAACGTAGCATCTCCTCAACTCTCATCGTAACTATAGCAGAAAATTAAAATAGCCTTTAGTATACTTTAGTATTGGCTTTGTGCCTTAAGTCTTTCTTGAAGTAAATGAGTAAAAGAGCTATTTTTAGCCTTAAGCAAGTGGGCCACTTTTTGTCGACCTGCTGAACCAGATGCTAGATAAAAGCTACAGAATGTGACATAAAATCAGAGAACATGGAGAAGGTTGGTGAAAACAGATTTGCAATTAATAGTCGGCAACTGCTGACTGCTAAATACTGCTGCCCCAACGTGATTTTTACAGATCCTGCTGCCTTTCAAGATAACAGACAGGACCCATTTCCTCTTTATTGCACTCCGATAGAGCTTGCAGTTACCTGTGCACTGTTTAAGAGTGCAGTCAAATTGTCCCTGAGTGCGCCTGTGATTTAATGTGGGGAACTGGTTACTGTGTCGTGATTACTAGCTTCCTTTGTGCCTGTGTCTGACTCATTTCACCCCAGAGACTCTTGGGCCGAGATTCACCTTTAATGGTCTTGTCAAGCGACATTAGGAAAAGGGGAGCTGTGATGTAGATTTAGTAAGAGCACAGAAATGTTCTACTTTTTATGTTGCCAATGATTTTTAAGTACTATCTTCCTGTGCGCACTTGTTCCTTCATTTATTAGCAGCAGGAGTGTTTCCATTGAGAGTTGGCCTTAAACATCTATTTTTTTCTCGTTTTGCTAAAGCGCTTCCTTCTAAAACGTATTTACCTCAATGCTAATATTCACACCTTTGTTTCCTATACTGGCAATATCACTACAACGTGAGGCTGTTTTCTGCAGGATGAATGTTATGCTTGCAGTACATTTGTCACAACTTCTCACCTCCCGCTCCATCTCTCTGGCAGGAAGCTGTCAGGCTGCTCAAACACCTCTGGGTCTCGATGCACCGCGTGGCTGATATAGATTGCACCGTAATCCTTAGGGACACCAAACCCTGCAATGGTGGAGTCCTACACGAATAGAAACAGGAAAAAAGTACTACAATAAAATGAGTTGACTGAATATAAACCTGTGCCTTTTTGTGAATCTGTGACAGATTAAAAAAAAAACCTTCTTTTTCAAATTTGATCGGACTACATACTTATAACTCACTCTTTGTCAACGAGTCATATTTGTCCAAACCTGATCTGTAATCTTGTCCTGGAAACCTAATATGATCTGATTTACGTGGATGGTTATAATGTAATAATAGTGTTACAAGGTTCTCACTCTTTTCAAGAAATCCTTCCAGGACAATTCAAGGACATTTTCATGGCTATTTCTTGAAAGCAATTTTATTTCTCTATCTTCAACTGTTCAGCAGCCTTCACCTGGAATTATCCTGACTTCCTCCTGTTTATCAAGGATGCCACTTTTACAAAGCTTCAACAAACAAACAAACACAAAATTACAAAGAATTTGAAGAGTTGAAGAGTTAAAGTCATCCTGTCCTGGAAACCTCAAGTGAGTCCGATTTAGAGGGACAATAATATTTGTTTTTTTAGTTGTTTTGTTTTTTTAATGATTTTTTGTGGTCAACTGAGCTACTATGGCAAAATAATTTCCCTTGTGGGTTAATTATGTTTCTCTAAGCGTAAGTGTATAAATGAGTTGATGATGAATGAGGCTATTTTGAATTTACCTCATCAGTATATATATATATATATATATATATATATATGATAATTATTAATTAATAAATTACATTTTTTGTAATATTTTTTCCCCCTGACTAGAAAACTACTTCTAGTATAAGAAATCTGCATCTATAGCTATTGAGTTGTTGATGTAATTTGGAAGGACTGTCATTGTGAAACATGGTAATCATCCATTTTGGTTTGTTCTTTTACTACCTTAACAAGATTTTTAGGATTAATTAAAGTCACCTGCATTTCAGTGATTTTACAACTGAGTGACTACCAGTAATTACCATGTGTAGTTTAGCATATGTTTTTACGCCAGATGCCCTTCCTGACCGTCACCATTTACCCGAGCTTGTGACCAGAACAGGGTGTGACGCTTATGTCTGGTGTGGTTCCTCTGGGGAATCGGACCCCCAATCTCCTGCACCAAAGGCAGGTGTACTAGCCACTTCACCATGGAGTAGCTGCACCAATTGTGTTTCACTAAATATAAACTATAATTCAGTTTGAAAGTGAATTCGTAATCTGTTTTTCACAAAGGCCTCTGTGGACAGAGCCACCTTGGGGCAAAAACAGCACTTACCCTGTTGCTGCCCTGTTTATTCACTCTTTCACTTCATCCATTAGGTGCTGCTCTAATGCACTGCCAGAGTACATGATTGCTGTTTCTCTTTCTTCTCTCCTCTTTCATTTTTCTTGCTGACTCTCTCTGCTGGAGTGGAAAATCTTTTTCACAAATCTGTTTTCTTCATGGCCCACACCGAAGGATGCCTTATGCCCTTGTGAGTTCATTCCCCCCAAACACTGCGAAAAGGACTGCATATCTTAGTTCCAAATGACAGAGCTTCAACTTTTTCCACCTGATAGTGAATACTAATAACCTGCCTCTACCTGCACATAAACATCTCCTCAGCTCTTGTCAACTGCTTCTTTCTTTGTTCTTCTTTGGTAATGTTTCATTAGAGGGTGATGAAAGAGACATGTCACCTCTCACCTCTGAATTAGCAAGCTCACATTAAAAACTGTTATATAGAGAATGTACACAACACTTTCTCACATGTAAAAATAATGATGATGTAGCTTCATAGCAAAATTCATCAAATTATAAGCCTTTAATAACTCCAAAACCTTTAAAAGCTAACAGTAGTATAGATCTGTTTTTCTCATATCATTATTTAAGCCTCCAGAAATGTGCTAAAGTCTGCTTGTGGTGAAACCCCAAAGGTCATCGGTAATAAAAAGTGTACCGGTGCATTTCCTAGAAGTGACAAATGACTTTCCACTTGGGTTAACAGTGTCACCATCACTCCCCTCCCCACCTCGCTTGCCTCTCACTCCACCACCGGCTGTGACTCCACTCCCTTCCGTTCCAGGAGTCCGGAGCCAATCAATCACAGGGACGGATCAATGCCCCTGATTGGTCTGTTACATAAGCCCATCTGATGAGGTCACACGGATCAAAGACAGCAGCGCTCGGGATAAGCAGGTCAACAATCAAAAGACAGACACAGGATTCATAAAAGCTTGCTACTGGTTGACTGTCTTGATGATATTTTATTTTAATGTCGTTGATAACTTGCTACAGGAATATAATAGAAGGAACATGAATTTGGTGTAATCGGATGTAGAGCACTGTGGGGATTTTCTCTGTCTCTCAACTGCTACATCACACACAGAGTAACAAACCAATGAATGGATAATGCTACAGCTATCTATCACCACCTAGAGGACAAATGTGCAACAAACAAAACTATAAACAATGACTGACTACTAATGATTTGAGTACTTTACTTTGGTAGTTTAAGTCTTTATTTTTCAAAATCATAAATAAAATATCTAATGTCTTCTTTAGTTAGTTAGTTATGTTTTAGGCTATACAATTATACCTGATTGGCTATTCGGCGTCCCCCAATGAAAGGAGGCCACAGTCTCTGGACCTCCAGCAAAACTGAGTGCAGGAAATCAGGGTCTGCCATGGCTCGTCTGCGGGTTTCTTCCTGTAAAAAATTGAGTGCTGGCTTACTAATAATGCTAATACTAGTAACGACTCAACACAAACTTAAAGTCTGTCTTAAAGTCACCAGTCTGTTACCCAGAATTTAACTGTTACCTGTTCATTGCCACTAAGTGCCAGTGTGAAGGAGGTGAGCAGTGATGCCAGAGCTTTGGGAATCAGAGCTGAGATAAAAAGCAGCAGATGTTGAGAGGCAGAATTGGAGTCAGGCAGAGGCAGGGATCCAAGAGTGCCAACAAAACTTAAAAAAAGAGCATAACAGTGATTAAACTGAAGATAATGAGGGAGGAGGGATTAATATAACATTTACAGCACTGTGGGTGAATGTTACCCTTGCTTGTCATTTTCTAGTTTATCTTTAATGATAGCCATGAGTTTTTCTCTGGCTTCAAGTGCAATGGAGAATCCTGATGACCACATAGGAATCTTTACGTTAACAGGAGCAGAGATGAGACCTGTAGGGACAAACACTAATGTTATAATAGGAAGTGAGGAGGAAGCAGAATGATTTGCAACACTGTATTGTAAAACGGTGCCTTTTCTGTTGCCCATGAGTGTTAAAACATTCATTTGGACACTAATGCAAAAAATGTTGAAATAGGCCCCTAAAGAATTGTCAGATTCAGAAGATATTTTCCTTCCCTCGGTGGAACTTGCTTTTTGTGTTAGTACAGTATTGTATCCCATACCATGCCAGTGCTGTGTGCAGAGCTGAGTAATTTCTTGGTAAAGTTCAGGCTGCTCCTCCGGTTGAACATTCAGAAAGAGACCCAACACCAACTCTGTCCCCAAAGACTTAAACATTGTGTATACACACTCTGGCTGCCCACTGCAAAGTTACAAAATATAGACTGTAAACAAAAAGATGTGTCCAAGATGATGTGTCCAAAACCATTGGATTAACGTCATATAAAATGTTTTTTTTTCCATTATTACTGATAACAATTTTCTGTCATTTTGTTTACCTAGGGGAAACATCCTTCAGACAACGCTCACATACCCTGAAGAGGAAAAGACATGGGCACAAACTTCAACAAAAGGCCATAAACAAAAGTAATGACTATTACTAAGTAATAGCGATAAATATCTCACAGAATTTACATTAGTAATACTATATGCTACATTTACTCAAAATATCTTGCAAGGTGACATGTAAGGTGAACAATTAACGCAATACAAAAACATAGCTGTGTAACAATAAAGTCCACCAGAACAAACTTTGTTTGCCACAGCTAATTGTGCCATTAAGAAAAAGTGCTAACTATTTTTACGTTTCTTACTTAGTGATATAATCCCTGGTCGATTCTAAAGACCTTCCTGTGAAAAGACTAGAAAAGGACAGACGCAGAAGACTGGCCTCTTCACCTGAAACAAGAAAGTGTCTCATCAGTTATAACAGCACAATTTTGTTGCATGTAGTTTGGATGATAAAATCTAAGCATCTAATTTATTATGCCTCTAAGTCAAACAATATTCATGTTTATAGAATTGAAGCAGAAGAGATGCTGTGTGCTTATATGCACAGTGATAAAAAGTATGTACCATTGGTGGTGACAATAGTGTCTCCATACATGTTCGTCATCAGATCAGTGGGGTCCTTGAGAAATATATTTGACTTCTCTGAAACACACCACAGCAGCATTATTTAAAACGTGTAACTATACTGTCATTACATGATAATATACAATGCCAACAATAGAGGGTCTCCACCTGTTTGAACTTCATTCATTACAAGGTAATATTATGTTTAAGACTTTATTATTTATTAATTTGTTTTATTTATTTATTATTTATATTGTGTCACAATGATGAGGCTCAATGCAGTCTACCTCCTAGTAACAAAAGTAATGATACACTTTATCCGTCTTCTGAAGCACAATCACGAGAAACTCCCATGATAGAGTGGGCTAATCCCGGGGGGCTTTTCACTGCATACAGGAAAAGAAATCGTTTTGTTTCAGAGTGTTAGAAGAATAGCATACAACAACTGAGCAACCTCTGCTTAATAGCCTACAACCTTTCACATAAAACTTATTGGATTTATACACCTAGTTTGACAAAGACACACAAAAACACATTAAAATCACAAAAACCTCTCTTAACTTATGTTTTATTCTTACCCTCTTTTCTACTTTACATTCCTATGCTACTTTTTTTTTTTTTTTTTTTACTTCTGTTTACACACACACGGCTATGAATAGACTACGCAGGTGCACGTGCAGTATTTACGACGTACGTACCGCAAAGCAGCTCTCGCGCGCCACGCACAGAGCACACGTACACAGTGGGCCGGTTGAGAAGGCGGCTCTGGAACACTCTGCCCCGGTGTTTGTCCATCCTCTGGCGGCAAAAACTCACCGGGTCCCGGTAAAACTCCAAAGACTTGTCCCCGAGCACCGTAACACCCGCATTTCCTGGTAGTTTAGACATTCAGCGAGTTAGTAAGTAGACAACGACTAGACTCAAAAATGAGGTGGTATGAAAAAGTTTGGTCCACTTTGAACTTATTAGGACTCAGTGTAGTGTGAGGTGCAGAGTTAACCCCGCTGTCATCGCCTGTTAATCAGTTTGCTGCTCCGCTGAGTCCAATTACTGCTGTATCATTGTTGCTACGCTTTTCTCTGAGGTCACTAGAGTACTGCACTGAGGCGTTCAGGGGCTATCGGAATACAACCTGCTTTTTTTAATCCGACCACTAAGAGGAAATAAGCATAACTACATTTAAGAAAGGCAATTAATGTGGCGATTTAAAAATGTCGAAATTGCATTTTTTCATTTATTCATTTTTGGTTAATTTGTCAATTAGCTGCACGAACAAATAAAGACATGTTTCTCTTAAACTTACTCTCACCTTGCACAACCTCATAGTCCTACCCCGGATCTTACAAATGTTGCACATATACAATAGCCTACTGTGCATAAGTTTTAGGCAGGTGTGGATATAAAAAGTGAAGTAAACTATAAAATAAGTTTATTTTTATTAAGTTTCAAAATGCAAAGTAAAAAAACAGTTTTTTCTAAATCACATCAATATTTGGTGTGACTGCCTCAAACCAGCAACAGTTCCAGAATGGATCGGAAAAGGTTCTGTTCAGACATTTGGAGAATCCCAGACATAACCAGGCCAAACTGGACTAAACCAGACCATCACATCACAGAAGGAACTTAGGTTTAATTTATGTAATCCCAGAGAGGACAAGTCCATAGTCCATGATGATGGGTTCACAGTTACATCATCATGTCAGGAGGACAGCTTGTTCCGGGATCACTCTAAAAAATTGGACGTTTTTGTCTCTTCATTCACTATTCCATTTTGTAAATTGATAAAAAAGAAAATTCAGTTGTATATTGTTGACAGCATCACTTGTCAACTGTCTGAGGAGTAAAGAGGAGTAATTCTTCCTTTTTCATGTCAGGAAACCATTAAAAATGTCTGATAAAGAAACTGAAATTGAATATTCTGGGAAAACAATGCCCTCCAGAGGTAGCCTACAATGCAGCAACTGTAACACTCAAGGAAGTATTACTATATACCTTTTATTTTTTTCTTTGGCACTTTGTAGTGTAGTTGTTTACGTTCATTTTTAATTTTTAATGACTGTGAACATGATTTTTGACTGTGGGCAAAGAAGTGGCCACACTGTCTGCTATAGACGTATAGACTAGGCAAATGTTTTATATAAAGTGTTAAACAGAAGGATTAAGCAGTGTGTGAGTTTTGGTGTGACCGACCTAGATTGCCAAAGGGCTTCACCACTAACACAGTCTAATGAAAAAAAGGGAATGTGAAAAGAAGAAGAATGTACCACCTGGGGCTAAATGCATATTAGATTATCTGCACAACAAACAGGTTTGTGCCTTGTATGAAATTAGAGCTAGAGCCTTTATTTGAGGCCAGACCTTCATTAAAAACCTGTATTCAAATATAACTCACCAACACACCTTCCCTTTGTATTATACCAGACAGAATAATATTGGCAGCATAACACTGAAGCATCACTACATAAAAAAAAGATCATTATGACATTTGTGCATACCTGTCTAGTGTGTTGATGTGTTTATTCTGTTGGATGAATGGGTCTCATGTTGGCCTATACAGGAATAACACCAGGCAAAGTGCAACAGGTTCAAATAATTAACTCTTGACAAAAACTGACAAGATAGGCCATAAGACATTGGTTGCCGTGGTACATAACAGTCAACATCAAGGACAAGGCATAACAAGATATGGCTGCAATATTAGATTACACCATTTTTAAATCTCAAAACTGTGACATGCAAATTCTTTGACAACGAGTAGACAGTTCTTTAACAAATTAAAAAAAAACCCAAATAAACAAGATCATGTCTCCTTAAATAAGAATGTAATATACAGCTCTATTGTCATTATACATCAGTATAATGAAATCAGTGCTGTGCTGCCACATCTGATCAGTGCCAATCTGAAAACTTAAAACTAGTCAATCATATTTACATACACTACCACGAACATACACAGTGTAAAAACTCACGTTATTGCATTATTCATTCGGAGATTTTATATTCAAGGAACAAATGTGCTGCAAACTACAGAGCGAACACATACAATTCATTTGAACTACTATAGTAACTAAACTTGTAATATATGTTAATCATAAAAACACTGGTAACACTGTCGATTTTGTGGTTTTATTTTTTTATAAAAGAGAAGCAGGAGAGGTCCCTAAATCACGCAGAGGAGCTTTAAGTTACAAAACCCTTTTTTATCGATTATTTGTGACATTTTGCACAAGGATTGGTCGAAACTAGGCCTTGTGTTTTACAGATATTTGTTGGGACATGGGACGAGGTGTTTCAAAACGAGTCTCCATTAAGACGTACGGACGCTTTAAGCAAGTTCGCTTCACTCTTTTCGTCTTGTGCCTAAACTGTCATGGCGTCCTGTGACCACGCGAGGCCAGCATCACTCTCTCCCTGCACTCGTTCTTGTCCCTCCTTCTTTCTGATTGCCTGATGACTCCTCTCTCTCCTGTGGCACGAGGCGGACTGTCGCCCGGTGTCACCCAGACACAGCTCGTGCCGCTCGGTCACTGTGAACGCGCGGCAGCAGCGTGCGTTTTGTCCCGGAACTGGAACATGAGCGCACGGATGAGTCTGTGGACCAGAGGAGCGGAGCAGAGCCCGCCACAGGTGAGTCCCCCACACCTCACCACTGAAGTTTAATCTGCAGAAATGAAGCTCTTACTCAGGAAAGTTTGTGTTAAAAGTTTTACTCCCTCGATTGAAAGATAGTTAGGTAGTTGAAATATTGATGCCTTTTCGAGTTTGCCTTTGGAATCATTTTATTTAGTGTTAATTAATTGTTTTTTCAATATTCAATAATAAATGTTTACAAATATATAATATAGTGAAATGACATCATATTTTAGGGAATATGAGCTTATTTTGTCTACGGTATAAATGCTAGATGATGTTAATTCTGCACTTATTGAGAGGTGTCAGTCCAATACTCTTAATTTAACATATTTATAATAACGCGTAATAAACGTTGAGGTTCTCTGTGATGCAGGTTGTCTAATAGAAAACTGTTTCCCTGACAATATGGTCATGTAGGTTCAATATCTGTATTCATGTCAGAGATGATTGAATTTCATACATCAGACAGCCATGATAGAGGTAGTGTGAGACATTGTATATGGATAATGAGACATACTGAGAACATGCTGTTTCACACTTTGTACTGGTTTTGGTATTCGATTGCAAATATGTATGAGTTTCTGGACTATTAAACCATGAAGTATTAAACCATACATTTCATTTTGCAGCAGTGACTGCAAAATCAATGTAGAGTGAGAATGGCAGCTTAAAACTAAAATCATCCTAGATCAGATAATTTTTTATATACTGTCAGAGAAGCATGTACAAAAGGAACTTGAACTTAAGCTGAACTTCTTTTAGTTTGGTTAGACCTCATTCCCACATGTTTTATGACAGTTTCGCCCAACTTCGATCATCTGAGGCGTGTCTCTGTCTCTGCCTGTTATAGATGGGTAAACATACAACCAAGGAGTGAACAGGAATCTTAAAGAACGAGGTTGGAAACAATGTCCACTAGATAATTTAATCCGGCTTTACTGGTTTAGACATCTCATAGTTTATTTCTTGACTGTCTGTACACATGGAAAGGTCAGCTGATGTTGAATTGCTGTGGAGACACTGGACACTGGAGTTTATTGCCAGCTTTCATCACAAATATAGCAGTAATGGTCAAGTCAACACAGGTGAATCTGGGGACAGTACAGTGCTGCGTGTATTTGAATGTGAAAAAATGTTGCATGGAAAAATGTTTACTCTTATATGATTGTAGGTGTTTATATGTTGCAAACATTTGCACAGCAATAACTGTAATTTATCAGTCAACATGATTAGAAGATGTAGATAAGACCATTGTGAGCACACTCTTACCGGATACAGTAGTGTTTGCACAGAGGTTTACACACACTTTATGGATATATGGAAAATGGAAAGTTACAGTAAACTGGTATAGAACATTTTTGTGTTCGTAAAGTATGAGCTGAATACACCTTTTGGTAACAGAAGTTAGGCTAATTGCAGTACATTTCCAATGGACAAAAGGGCATTAGCTCCAAAAATAACAAATTCCCCTTGAACAAGATGCAAATGGAAACTGACTGATTCTATGTGTGTGCTGTCAGTGCGTGAGTAGAGAACACCAGAAACATTATGGACCACAAAATTATACTGACATTTTAATATGGTTTTACTATCACTAGCATATATTTGCAATCTAAATTTAGTTAATACGCCTAGATTAAGCATGTATAAATGATTGTGTAAAATTTTTGCAGTAAATTATGACTGTCTAAGTAATCATACTTTGTGATCTCTTATAAAGGCAGTCAACATAGTTTTGTCAGTATACGTATTGTTATATAAAGCAGATCAGTTGACTTAAACCATACCTTTAGCGTCTTATTCATAAATATATATATATATATATATATATATATATATATATATATATATATATATATGCTATACTGTATATATGCTATACTGTATTTCTTCAAACTGGCCCATGTTTAAGCCATAGGTTAGTTAGAGCACCATGCAAAAGCAAGTCTCTTACATTGTATTTTGAAGGGGCCAAAATCAGGCTTAAAACGAGAAAAAGTGGCACAGATTGAGGTAAATTCACAAAATGAAAAATATATGAAAATGATGCATAAAAGGAGGAAATTAAAAACAAACTTAAATGAAGATGAGACCTTACAACAATTTAATAAAATCTAGTGTGTCTAAGGTGTCAGTCTTTGGCCCCAAAAGGATTCTTATTTACTATTGCGGCCCCTCACTACTTTGAGTTTGACTCAACTGGTTGATTAGAAAGCAATGATTTAGGTAAACAGGCACCAGTGAGATTTGAACCCAGATCAAGTCCTTATGTAGCCTGGCCAGCTGGACCCAGTCACTTTGAAGTGGGTATGGAACCATTCATTGATACCCGGCTTCCGCTGAGCTAAATACGACCAGACCAATCATAACCATTGCATGTTTTTAATTTTACTGCCCCCAACATTCTGATTGGTTGTATGTCTATCTATACAATGAGCCATCAAAGTTTCCAATTGAAATATAATCTACATTTCGAATTGCTAACAAACATAAAATCTGGGATTAACTCATTAGAGAAATATCCCCCAAATGCTGTTTTTTACTGACAAAAAAATAATTAATATGAGGTCAAAGTTTAAATAATTGTGATGAGTTTGAGGTCATATTGACTAGTACTAATTCCTTTCTATTTTGGAGGGATGACATGAGTTCTCCTCTATCCACAAAGCCCAACCATGACCAAGGCACAAGTCCAGCTCTGCCCAAACCTAGACTGATCGCCCTGGCCACTTTTCAGCCTTGAGCATCTGTAAGTGAATCAGCGGTGAGACAAACTGGTGCTGAGAGACTTTTCAGAGAGAGTCACCCAGGTAACCCTCCCTCTGGCACAGCAAACTAGAGCAGTGTATTAGTCACAGGAGATGATTTTGTTTGCTGCCTGCCGTGTGTGTGTGTGCCACCACCACAGATACTTCATTTCTAGTCTAATGCCTGTGATTAGGCACTCCCTGTGGACATTAAGGAGAGAGTCAACGCCTTCAGGTTAATTTTAGGTGGTCCGTGCCAACTCATTAGCCCAATTCCCAAACCAGCCGGAGCTCATTCATTAACAGTGTCAATCTAGATCGGAATAGTTCTACCTCATGTTGCTCTAAGCTTTTCAAAAATGCAAAATATATCATAGTACCTCTACTGAGTAACTCTTTACTAGGAAAAAACTAATTTGGCATGAAATTGTTAAAATATATAATGCTTAAACATAAAAAGAAAAAAACAATCTTTTTATCACTGCAGTGTGCTTAACTGACCACTCTTTCACCACATTGTGAGTTTGTGGGCTCATTACCATCTCAGGAGAAAACATATCTCGCCAGATCAAAACAACTCTTCACACACTGGATAAAGATGTAAAAGTCCCATGTGAGTTTGCAGTAGTACAGATGCAGCCATAGTCCTTGAGTGCCATTTAATAGTTTATTATAATAGCAATCATTTGTGAGAAAAAACAAGACCTTCAGATGCCATCTAGGTTTTATTATCAAGGATTATAACAGAATGTTCATTGCAGACAGTAAGCTTTGGCCAATCAGATCAACTAAAGACTGCTGAGAACATAGAAAAAGTGTCTCTTCCAGCACTGGCTATGTATTATATATATATATATATATATATATATATATATATATATATATATATATATATATATATATATATATATATATATATTGTCTGTTCCACAGTACCGTCTGGGAGGGCTTCCATAGAAAGCGTTTGCAATGGGCAGGTTCTTTAAATAAATACGTGGTTTGTGATTGGATTTATTATCTGTGACTAACCACAGTTTTATCCAATCAGAGCAACGCCATGTGTTTAACATAACGTAGTATGTAACGGTAAGACGGTCACTACATCTTCAAACCTAAAACATGCCACATTATTGGTCACAACTGGTTAGGCCATGGTTTAGCAATTAATTCTTCGCTTGGAGCAGTTCAAGACAGATTTTTGTGAGTTTGTAAACTCACAAATTTTGTGAGAATCCACCTGCAGCGCAAGGTAAGCGCCTCGCAGGGTCATATGCTCAATGTCATTCCTCTCTCTCTAACCCTGTTTCCTGTCTACAATTAAAGGCCTATAAATAAATAAATAATAAAGAGAAAGAAACTGCACAAAAAAGAGAAACATGAATTGAGAAAAGTAAAAAATAATCTCATTGCTTTCCTATCATGACACTAAACTCAGAGCTTGAAATTTAGGGTAAGATCCAGAATTCAGATACAATATGGAGTACTAGCTATAAAAAAATAAATCTACATTCAGCATGAACAGGAAAGTTGTTTGGACATGTAACCTGAAGTAAAGAGCAGGAAAAATAGTATGTTGTTGTTGTTGTTGTTGTTGTTGTTGTTGTTGTTTAAACGTGTGTCTTTTAATATGAACAAGGAAGTCATTTGGACGAACTATAACCTAAAGTGAAGTGAGACTGATTCTGAACTGAACAACCACAGGAAGGAAGCCACTGATCTATGTGCCTTTTTGTAGGTGCTCTGTGGTCTCTTGCTGCACATTGACTTTTAATCAACAGTTTGGTCCCTTTTCTCTAGAGAAAGCTGTACATTACAAGCACTAAACAGTTATTTAAAAAAATGCTAATAATATTCACAACCAACTTTACAAGGGTTGCCTGTGTTCTTACTCTATAATGTGCACGTGTCATGAGAGAAGGACAGACAAGGTATTCCAAAACTACATAATCCCTCCATAGTCTGCAGTGTTCAGCTACAGAAGTGACACAAAGACAAAAAAGGCGAATGAGGACGGGCCATTTGGAAAGCTAATGTCTTTTATGGAGGTTTCACTTTACAACTTGCAGGACTTAAATGATTTGATGCTAACATATTGGTGTATCTGGCTTGGTTTATGACTATTAGTTTGTCTTAATGTTATGCAGTGTAGTTCTTACATGTTGTAGGGCCTGACATAACTTATTTGTATAGCTTACTGTACATTTAGGATATAGGACATATTTTATTGCTGCCTTCATCAATATCTGTATAAAATCTTTATTGAAACGTACCATATTTTGCTCTGTGTAATTGGATAGCCAAATAGTCTTTTTCATTTTCCATATTTTAAGGATGATTTGCTGGCAAAGTGCGTTTAGAGGGACATTGGTGCAGACAGTGGTGCCATGAGAAGTGGAAAACCGATCAGTCCTAACTAAGTGGTACAGTACAGTGGGCGATGTTTACAAACTGTATTTCCACCAGCTGTCTTTTCTCTGTCCAGGCGACTGCTTATATGCGTGTGCTTAAATGTTTATTGAAGGTTTTTGCTCTTCAGTCAGTAGTCTTCTCCTTTTACCCCCTTCCACTCAGAGCCAGCAGTCTTATTGTGACGAGGCCAGCACGCTCAATTACCCGCTCACAAGCCATTACCCTCACCCACGCTTCGTGCGCTCACAGTTGCAACTTGTTCCAGTCAGCTGTGCAGCTGGCAGAAGTGTGGAAAAAGCTCTTCTGTGACAGAGAAAATGAGACAATAACAGGCTTTTGAACAATCAGTAATCAGAGATGCCATTATTGATCTACTTAATAATGCAGTCATACTGGATTTTGCAGATTGCAGTGTGTCATGGACTGAAGTGTTGTGGCACAGAGTGAGCCATGTATGTAATCTATTTTCTATTTTCTACCTTTATTAGATCCTGGTTTGAGATAATGAGTTAATTCCCTGCAGCACCAGTCCAACAGGACCTGTCATAAGCAGCTATTCTAGTAGAATGACCCAGTTGTCAACAGAAAGTTTAATAATCTCTAGTCTTTTACCTTTTTTGATTTAAAGTAATTAAGCAAAAAATCCTCAGTCTTTAGTCCTGAAAGTTACAATATTACAATATTGCATTTAAATCACAGAAAACTTTCATCCACATTCACCATGAGCAATTTTGAGTCACAAAATCACCTTGGCCTATATGTATCTTTGGACCATGGGATAAAGCTGGCGAGAACCCACAGTAGCATTAAGAGTGTGACCCTGTCTCATGCCCAAAGCAGCTTCAGTCAAAGATAAATTGACCTAGTATTTACAACAAAACAAACAAGTAAAAGTACTAATTCAGATTTTTTTTGCAGGAGACAGAATCACTGGATGCAGTTTGATTTGTCTTTAAAAGGCTGTTTACATGACAAAGCTTTTGACCCAAAAGATTTTGTTGCAGTTTAGCAGCTCATTTTCACATGTACAGTTTTCTCTCTTCAGAAAAACTCATAACTTTTAAAAACGGCTAAGGAGGTGTTTTTAATTTATTGCAGCACAAGATCCGCTGCCGTGTAAACTGTGGAGATGGGGTATTCAGTGAGAACAATCACTCAACAGCTGTGTCTTACACAGCTATTGGCTGCCAGCAACACACAGCAAGTAGAACAACAATGGCAAAATACTGTTTTTGTGCTTCAAAACTCATGTTTTGATAATATATTGTTTGTATTAGATAAATAAATCTATAAGCAGTGCTTCAAAAACTCCAGGTTTAAAGAGTTGATATATTTTCAAGGGGAACTCTATTGCCCTTACTTATTATATTAAATGCCTGTAGTGTTAGCAACCGCAGAGTTAACAGCGGCTCCACTTGCCTGACAGATATACTACAGCATTCTCAACAGCAGAGTGTATCAGTGTGAAAGCAGATTGTTTTGATTACACTACTGGCCAGCTTTTTGGTGTTTTGTAAACGGCCCCTGAATGCAGCTGACTAGAAAAGAACCCATTATAGAACTGAGGATAGTACCAACATACTTGGAATAAATTGTCTCTGTACTGGCACAATGTGAAAAACATTAAACCAATCAAATAAACAAAGTATTGCATAAAGCCTGTTCCATTTTTTTTTAGAGAAACCCTGACAAATGGTCCAACAGGATTGCTCGCCTATTCTTTTCAAGCTGATGTTTTACGGGGTAGATATATTTTACAAGACCTTCTGGCCATTTTTAGAACAAACATTACAATGTCAAAGTGATTTTTTTTTTTCTTCATGGCTCAAATTACAAATGACATTTGAAATTCAATTTTGTTTGTAGTCTTCAGAATTTACCTCATATAATGGCACAATGATTTGCTCTTATTCATAAGTAATCTGAGGGTAACAACCCCCATGGTCATACTGTGTCTGCTTTTGTAACATGTATTTAGACAGTAATTCACTTTGACCTAAATATCTGTTTGTAATAGTTTTCAGATGTAAGGCGTGCATATGCTTTTTTAGTCATGTAGCAGAGTAAAAGTGACATTTTGATCACATCATTCCCAGATGTGTCTTATTCAGGGTCTCTATGAAAACGAAAATGATGATTTACATGTTTTTGACTTATAAATAACACACAATGGCATTTGCAAAGTTTATTTTTGTCACAGTTTGGAGGCCTTTTAGCTGCTGCCTCACTGCTTGCATAAGTAGCTGGGTGGTATTTCCAAAGTACTGCAAGTAGCATTTAACATTTAACAATACTTTTTGACGGAGTTCGTCGCCATTTGTACTTGTGTTTAACAGTCACAGTGGCACAGGCAGAGAGAGCAATTTCACCTCTCACAATAGCTGTCAAAAAAGGACCCAGAATGCAATGCAGCCACTCGACCAGTTCGGGATTGCGAATGTTGTTGAGATGAAAAAGCCTCTCTGTGCTGTTGTTATCACTTTTCTCCAGCTGCTCACACTCACTCACAATATTGGACACATCTGCTGTCACTGAATACATTTTACAGGTTCAGGGAAGTAGGAAATATGAATCAATTGAAAGTCAGATTCGTAGTTTATGTTAGTAAATAGCAGTAGGAAGACAGACCTTGAAACTAAGACAATAATGAGTGGTCGTGGGGGGTACCTTAACTGTCTGATAGAGTTAGCCCAACATTTGAAATTGAATTTGTATAGACTGAAAGGCAATTTATTGCTCCATCACCGTGGAAACATAAGCAGCGACTCCTCCTCCACAAACAAATATACGTAATGTGCATGCAGCAGCGCACAAACAAACACAGACAGGGTCCGGCCTTCTCACAATCTGAGGTGTGAGATTATGTGAGAAGATCTTACTCCCACCTGACCAGAAAACAAGGCGGCAGTTAAAGAGCAGTTCATGTGATGTTCTCGTTCTCATGGAGACATATACCGGCCAAATAATGAAAATTATGTGTGCACATTCAATATGAAGGGGAGCCATTGTGAGATTTTATACTATAGGAGCCAAAGTCAAAATGTCATGACTGAGATGTGAGTGTTGAAACCTCTCACTCACTGTGTAATTTTCTTAATCTTATGCAGTCTGGAAATATTTGTGGAAATATTTCTTATTTGGAAAATGGAGGTAATATTAAGTCATGTTACTGGTGGTCTGGATGTCCTGTGAAAGGATAGCATTCATTCATTCATTCATTCATTCACTTATTTGTCTTCTAAAACTTGTCCCGTCAGAGGCTGTGGAGGGCTAGAGCCTATCCCAGCTGCTTTGGGCTTAAGGCTTGCATAAAGGAAGGTAGGTAGGGGTTATTAAGTGCTCTGAAAATGAGCAATGGCGCTCATTTCCTACATTTTCGTACAAATTATAATAGTAAGGATTTACCAAGCATTCTTAGAGGGATTTTTCGTCCCTGTGCTATATCGTCCTTGTAACCTCAGTGAACACACGTCCTCATTAAAATAGCCTCAACATAAAATTAACATGGAATTAAAATAGGTCTGTTTGCAGATGGACAAGCCAGACGGCTCATATGCACTGTAGAAGCAAACCAGGAAAGAGCGTCACTAAGCCAGCTGTAGCATTTCTGTAGTGCTTTGATCGCACATGTATAGGTTCAAAACTGTAAAAAAGTCTATTTCAAATACTTTATTTCTTCATTAATACTTCATTAATTTGATCTGAATTTAAAATCTTGCTCTGACTCTGCCTTCTACATCAAACACTAACCCTCCAAGAGTCAATGCTTCAACTGAACCTGGACTGTTCAGATTTCACTCATCTCATCTGTCCTCTGGTCGCTATGTCTCATACACTGGTCTTGACTCGGTCTTGTCATAGTTTGACGGTCTTGATCTGTAATAGTCTAGGTCTCGAAGATGACTTGGTCTCATTCAATATGGCCTTGAATTCAACTATTCATCATTAACTGTGTGCAGCAAAAATTTATTTGTAAGAAGCTCCATAAATGAGACCCAATGTTCTTAGTTCCATTTGTAAATGAAAGTTTTGCATCAATTACCAAAATAATATTGATTTCTGTACTGTACAAAATTAATTATCTTGGTTAGTTTAAAATGCCTATGTCAGAGTAACAATTACACAAGACAGAGCCCTTTATAAAGGGATCTTTAGACTGGTCTTGTGAACTACACCAGAATGCATAATCAGATCTTTGTATATGAACCAATTTAACATGATTATCAGCAATAAATACATAGCAAGGAAAAGCAATATAATGTCAACATCCAAAATGCAACGCAAGGAGGAGCTGGTTTGTGGAAAATGGTAGTTGACTGAATGAGCTGATTTAACTAGTGTCCTGCTATTTACCAATACGCAAAGACTTCTTGCGCTTAGTCTTTCTCCACTATTTGTTTTGAATTAGCTTCACACTGATATTGTTGTCCATCTCCTCAAGCTTTTCAGTTAACACTTTCTGATGAGAAGGGAACAAACAGATCATGCAAACAAAATCAAATCAAATGTCAAGTTGATTATGGATTAATTCATTGGAACAATAGCACGCAGATTGGACGAGGGCATCCGGTGTACAACAGAGCATGCACTGATTACAATCGGCCTCTTAAATGGCCCGTGGAGGAAATTGTAATCATCGCACACTGGAATCATCTGAACAACAAAGCCAAAGCAGCTCAGCCTCCTACTCACTGCATACTCAGTTACTCACACATCGGACTGCAAGGAATGAGAAAATATTTGCTTATCTGATTCAGCGGGAGGAAGAAAGAGAGGCCTAGAGGAGAGAGAGCAGTCCTGACAAGTTGCCACAGCTGTCCAGTGTGATGTGCTTCCAAGGAGGTGTGTTTTCACAGCTCACCGTGTTCAATTCACATCTGACCGACACTAAACTGAAAAGGATCCTGCACACTGGAGACAGATAGGGCTGGAGTTTTTGGTTGATTTGAATTTATTGCATTGATTCTTTTTGGACTGACATTGTGATCTTTTTCTATAATTCATTTTTTTTAAGCGAGGGCCGTTCTTTGTGTGATTATGCATAACCTTATTCTATCGAGGTTTCTTTCCAGGCACAAAATTCTGTGTATGCCTCTACGTGTTAGCCCTGCGATTAAATGGCAATTGTCTTGGATGTACCCAGCCTCTTGATCAAAGTAGCTGGGATATGCGCCAGTTTTCCATGACCCGGAACAGGATAAGTGGTATAAAAGAAAATATTTATCGAAAAGTTGTAATGTAAACACAATATAAAAGCACATGGATGAAAGCATATGCACTGGAGTGACATGGTGTGTCTGGTCTGATAAAGGTATAATGGCTTGAAGCTATTATGGAAGTAGCTATAATGGTTAGAAAGGTTAGTAAGAATAGTTAAAATAGGTTATAAAGATATACAGATTTTATTTGAGCATGCTTACCTTCCAGAGAACAGTAAATGTGCATAAAATCATTATTTAGGCACACTGATAACCAAGAAAATACTTCTTATTTAGCCAGGCCAGCCATCTTAATTTTTTTAATTTTGTACAGAGAATTGCTCTGGCCCCTCTCAATCCATTTTGGATTATCAGGAGGCGGGCCAGAGAAATTAACGACCTTGTTGGGCTTGGGTGAAGAGCTCAGTGGCTGGGGCTCCAGATCCACTAGACTTGGCTAAAAAGTTGTATATCTGGGAGGTCAGACTACTTAATACAAGGGCTGGGTTCAAACTAACCTTTGTTTCTTACTTTGAACAGCATCAAAAATAGCTCCTTCTAGCCTTCTACAATGCTGCTGTGATCTTCCAGAGCCATAGTGCCTTTACTTTAGATGCTACAAGCAACTAATAATTACCAGAGAAAGTCATTTTGTGTTGGCTTTGCCACTATGTAATATGTTGGTTTTGCAAAGTGGCAAAAAATTGACAGGATTAGCGTAGCTTCCATGTGTTCATGCATGGTGATTCCATGCAAATTAGCCAGAGAGTGTTTTTTGCATATTTTAGGACTTTCTGTAGCATGTATCATCATTCAAAACTAAAACTTCAAAAAAGTCAATAAACATGAACAGTGTTATTTTTTCAGTGTTTTTGTTTAGTGTTTGCATTGAAAATTGTTTGAACAAACAAACAACTACTACCGTATTTTCTGGACTATAAGCCGCTACTTTTTCCCCACGCTTTGAACCATGCGGCTTATACAGAGATGCAGCTTTTCTATGAATTTTTCTTCAGCCCTCAGGGGGGCGCTCTAGCAGGAAGTGCAAAAACGAGACAAACGAGGCAGCGGTAGTGCAAACAAGAAAGCGCCAGTTTTTATTCTTAGCACATGCAACCCAAGACGCACAACAGCAAAATACGGTAATATTTTTACACCCTCACCCCCTCATAATGGAAAACAAATGAAGTGACAGTGGTTTGGTGTTCAGTAGTTTCAATGCTCAGGAGGAAGATGAATAGTGACTTGTGGTTTCAGTGACGGGAGAATGAAGCGACTTTAATAGTTGCGCAGTTGCGCTTTAACAGTGCGCAGGAAGAAAAAGTGACAGTGGTTTGGTGTTCAGTGGTTTCAGTACGCAGGAGGAAGAAAAATAAAGCAACTTGGTTTTAGTGCACAGGAGGAAGATGAATAAAACCATCAATGACTTTTCTGTTTTGTTTGATCAGCGCTTTTACTGCCGTGTTACAGGCACTGTTCGGAAACAATCAGTTCAGGTATATGAATAAACACTTATGGTACAAAATCTTTCTATGTAAATATCTTATTTCTCAGCCTGGATATCGGCGGCTTATAGTCCGGTGCGGCTTATATGTGACAAAATATATATTTCTATTAAATTTTAGTGTGTGCGGCTTATATTTAGGTGCGCTCTATAGTCCGGAAAATACGGTATTTAATAGTAATCATAATGAAGATAAAGTCACTTGATAGACAGTAAAAGGGTGACCTCCTCATCTTACAAACCCTTGGAGCTGCTTTCCTTGCCCCTTTTATCATAGGTAGGTAGTTAATTACCTGTAGCAATCAAAAAGCACCTGTGGCTGGAGGTGGACAAGAAAAGTGAAAAGGCTTTAAAAAAAAAAAAAGTAAGCATTGATGTTTGTGGTCCTGTGGGTTCAAGTTTACTTTATTCTCAGTCAAAAGTCTGGAATATGTCAGACTCTGGATTAATAAGATACATTACAGATTTCCATGTGTCTTGGCGGAGAGTGTGAAAGCTGTATAAATCATTATCTTTTGATCTTGTGCATCATTTGGTTCAGTGTTCACCAAATATCTGCAAAAGCTACAAAGAGCCTCCAAAGCAGGATAATAAAATATGAAATGTGGTGAACATGCAAAGCCTTAATGACTGAGGAAAAACTTCATGATAGAGAACGGTGGCATAGTAGTATTAGCCTAATGTTAAACAAAATGCTATATTATACAAATAGAAGCGCACATCAAAACACATTCCGCTCATAAATGTCATTACACCAAAAGTACTTTCCAAAGGTCAAACATTATGCTATATTTTTAGTGTCCCTCTTTTGTCAGGTGCGCTCCAGTGATTGATGAGACTGATACTAACAAAAACAGGCACAACAAAAACAATGTAGTAGTCGCCTGTGTGCCATGTGCTTGGAAAGTCTGCCAATCTCTAAGACCCACATAACAGGCATACTCTAAGAGCTACTGTCAGTGTAACTCAAGCAGGAAATGATTTAACAATGCACTTGTGTTGTTTTATGTGTGCTGTATTCACACTCAGTTTCTTTCTATATATGAGTTCCATACTGAAAAATGTCAGTTCAAGTGAGGGAAATAGTTGAAAACAGGCAGACATAAGTTGGTTTTCTAGAGCTGTAGTTCTCACAGACTGGTTAAGGGACCAGAATGGGTCACAGGACACTTTATTTGGGCCCCCCCCCAAAAAAAACTTACCTAAACTTAACTCAAAAAATCTAGAAAATGAATGTCCACAGGTCTTTTGAAATTTGGTTCCCCCTGAACAAAAAGAATCTTAATGAAACAAATAATCTTCATAAAAATCCTACATTGTCTTCTGTGCATCGTGTAAAATCCTGTAGTCGATACTTGGGGGAAAAAAGTATGTCAGATTTGCATAATCACTTTAAAATATGCAAAGCTCCATCAAACCCAAGGGAAGAAGCCATTTTAGTTCTGTTATTTCCTGTTCCTACAACTGCCCAGAGTAGAGCTCTGAGCACTACTGGAGAAGCACACTCGTGGTTCTTTTTAGGCACACAGTCTTGTATGAGGGTTTTGAGCATTTATAAACTAAATAGAAATAATGATAGGAGCTTTTTCCACTGTGTTTGTTCATAGATTGCACTATGTCCCTGCAGGGCTACCAGAGATGATCAGTTGTTTTAAAAGGGACACCTCACCTTTAATTGACTTACTTTTAATGAAAACTAGAACAAAAACTCATCTAATTGGACCAGTCTAATCTTACTTAACATTCCTCTTTTAAATCATAGCTAGAATAGTAGTTAGAGGGAGTTGACACCACCAATCATTTTCGGTATGGTCTGTGTATAAGTTTCACAGTTCAGCTTGATGGACTGTGAAGTTAAGACTGATTCTTCATCTTAGCTTGACATAGCTTTATTGCAAGTAGTTAGTGCTACATTTGTATGTTCTGCCAGGATTCCCCGAGCTCAAAGACACACTGTCTGGGAAAACAGCAATCATGAATTACACACCCACATATCTAACTTTGGAAGATACCTGCTCGATTACAGCCAGAGATAACATTGTTGGACCTGGACGGAGGGATAACTTCGACTTAGATAAATCTTACAAAGCCTTGAGGCCATGTTAGTTGTAGTTTTTATCAATGTGTTTGGAGAAAGAACACAGCATCTCACTGGCGTTTGGATGTGCAGATGGCATGTGCTCTTCCCAGGCCAAGCCCTCAGAGGCTCCACGGTAATCTATCTGCCCCGTGTTATCTTTCTGTTTGTCTTAAGAAGCCGCCAATAGAAAAATCAAACACATTTCTGCCCTGTTCCTGTCACTTTATGTTTTGATTTCATTATGAGCTTGAATTTCAGTCGTGAGAAACCGCGGGGCTACGTTGAGGTCAAGTGTATAAAAAAGTGTCACATATTTTCACAACCTAGTGCACTAAGTTTGAACAGTTTGGACAAGTTGGAGAAGTGTTGACTCAATCTCAACATTTTTGGCTGCCTGTGCCGAAAAAAAAAAAATCAATTTAACATGCTGTATTCACAGGAAGGGTACAGAGACTGCTTTTGTTCATGAGCTGAGTTTAATTGCACTTGATCAACATTAAACCAGGTAAGTGTATGTGGCATCGAAATCCATGATAAGATAGTGCTTAGCCTGGATTGTTAGAAGACAGACATGCCACACTGAAAGTGGTACAAGACAAAGTGTAACAGGCAGGTTTTCCATCTGTCACACTCATAAAAAGACGATGACGCAGCAGATGTTGTAATTGGTGCTTAAGACTGATAAGGTTTCTATAAATATTCTTTATCTCCTGTTCCTTTCTCACACCTGCCATTTTTTGCCATTTCCTCGTCCTCTGTTTTGTTGTCGAAGATAGACACATCTCACATTTCATTTGTTCTGGCAATTCGCCTCTGGCTCCAAAAGCTATTGAGGCAGATAGACATGTTTGTAACGGGCCAATCACAACAGTTTATCTGATAAGGGGTTGGGTCCATAATGATGACTGACAAAGGAGCATTAACATCATTTTGTAAACAGGTGATAAGTACTGATGACATGGTTTGTTGCTGTGTAATCATACAACAAGCTTTTCAGTCTAAGAATGTGAAACTGTCATCTGTTTACATTTTTTCCTTGCTCAGTGTACGTCACTGAGCACTTGGGTTTTGAGCCTTTCGATAAATCCAATTAAATCAGCAATTTATTAAAGTTACTTGCATTCAATTGCACACTTTTTATTGATCAACAAAGCGGAATTTCAGGATCCTGTTCAAATCTCATCACATAACTCTACCATCAGCTGAGGTGTTGTGTAGCCTAGCAGGGGATGACTCCTGTGGTGCACCATCCTGAAACTTATGGATCTGAGGTGTCTATACTGGCAGCTCTTGGTTGCTTTGTTCCAGCATATATTGATGCAGCCTTTATAGCAGTACAATTATTGTATCAAATGACAAAGTTCCAAAAGGTAATTTACACAACACCCAAGTGTTAACAGAAAAGGATAATAGTTATTTATAGATATTTTACTTAAAATAAACCTAGAGTCATTATGCGTTGTTCAGTTTACATTACAATTACCTATCTTTGACCTACATTTACAGTTTTACCTTTTTCTCTCCAACCAAACAATGCTCGATATTATTTCAGTCTGCAGAGAATGTAACACACTGGTGCAATCGGGCAGAAATATTCACTGCCTGTTTGTGCTACAAATATAACACATTTTCAAGCTGTGATGCAGCTTCTTATTTCTGGTACAAATGCACATTTGGTGTCTTAATGTGTCTGCACAGACAAACAACACATGTTAACTCGGATAGAGATCCAAACCATTTGTGCATTTGGACTATTTCTGGAAACATGCAGATGCACTCCAACTCAGCCAAGGGGCCAGAACAATTACATAATTTGTTTCTGTTTCTGTGTTTATTTCTAGAGTAAACGGCCGGAGAATGGGGTGATGAGGACTCGCCTCTGTTGACCTCAATGCAGACAACCAGTGATGGCAACAGCATCCCCTCGAAAGTGAGTTCACAATAGTTCCTTCAACAACAAACAAAAAGCAAATCTATAGTCTCTAAAAAAATATAAATAGGGCATGTTCTCGAACTCTATATATGTTCTTAAACTACATTTTGGGAAAGTCACATGATTGAAAACAATAACACATTTGTCAATCAAATACAGCTTCTCCAGAGGCTGCTATCTAATAAGGAAGGACATGATTAGGATACTACAAGCTCAGACAATTAGGATTACACAACACTGCATAAATTTCAGTGTAGAATGGACTACAGTACGGTGCTGAAAAAACCTGAGAATGTATCTTGAAAGAGTTTTACACTAGACAATGTGAATATGTGAAAACATGAATCTGTTCGCTAACCACAAGCTTTTTGCAGTTTGTTGGATGACATATTAGAGACAGAAGAACAAGGGGGCCAGCAGGAGTTCCTGAGATCTGTGGAGAAGATTGTTCTCACTGTCTTTCTGTCAATCATCATTATAATGACAGTGTTTGGAAACCTGCTGGTAATGGTCGCTCTCTGCAAAGACAGGCATCTACGGTGAGCCCTTCAAATATTAATACAACTGTTGAAATTGCAATTATTATCAGAAAACAATTTGTCTGTTTCCTATTTATTGGAAACCATACATATTTTTGTTTACTGTACACTGAGTGTTTTATGAGACACACCTCTGTAGTGCTCTTATAGAACCTTTGTAAAGCTCGCTCCACGCAATACAATACAATTTACTATGTTTGCTTTGAAAAGAAGTTGACTTAGCTTATATAATGTCAGGTCATAGTGACACAAGGCTAGGTTTGAAGTGTTTTATTTACACTGCCAACACATATCTTCCTGTGAGTCATTCTAGGAAAGGACCACAATAAAAAGACAGTATTGTTTCAGACTGTAAAACTGTCATGAGTCAGCACATGTGCAGCTTATGTGCAGCTGGTTGAGTGTGATATAAAGTCTCACTCCATTGTTCCACTGCAATTCAGGAACATGTTAAACTTTGAAGCACAATGCTGTTAATAAATAATCACTGACAACAATAGCAGATGTAGTGTAGTAAGGGGAAGACAGATGAAATGTGAAACTAATGATTAAATGTCTAAGCACTCATATTACAGAACATGCTCTCTGACCAAACATTTGTCAACATGTTTTTTGGTTTTTTTTATCAGCACCATAAAGAAGTAATCCCGACTCATAATATTCACAGATTTCACAGATTATTTCTTCTTTCAGAAAAAAGAAGACCAACTACTTCATAGTGTCGCTGGCATTCGCTGACCTGCTGGTTGCACTAGTCGTGATGCCCTTTGCTGCGATTGAGCTAACCACTGGCGAGTGGCACTATGGAGAGATCTTCTGCCTGGTCCGGACATCCTTGGACGTCCTGTTAACTACAGCATCTATCCTGCACCTCTGCTGCATAGCATTAGACAGGTCGGTGTGTACTTAAAAGAGCAAAATGTTGTAATATATAGTAATCCATAATGACACCAAAATAGCATTCGTTGCATTTATGTGTCCTGGGAAATTAGACCTTTAAAGCTCTTTAGAACATAGTAGAAGTTCCTTTACTTCCTTCTGCGACCTCCCTGTGCAGACAGACAGAAATTGTAACACACTCATGTTTCTTTTTAAGCATAGATTTACACTTTTTTAACAAGTAAATGCATGCTCTGGTTCCCAAACCTAGATACAGAAAAATAACTTAAACTAAAATTGGTTCCCATTCCAAAACAAATAATTGTTGTTTTCTAGCCTTATTAAACTGTTGTTTTTACCAAACTTTGCTAAAAATGGCATTATGGCCCTCATACTGAATATTTAGAACAGACCATTGTCTTCTTCGATAAACCGTCCTTTTATCATCCGCAGTCAACAGTTACACGATCTGACACAAATAAAACTTATACTATAGCCCACAAATAGTCTATGGGCTGTGCCATGCTGCCGGATGTTGTTTACATCCACAGTGTGTTGATCAGCTCCTTCCGTTGATGACGTAAAGCTGTGAAATGTTACCCAGTTTGGAATGGAAACCAGCCAATGCCAGAACCATAACCGATGTGAAATGTTTACTTCTTGCATGAAAGCATGGAACATTTATGAACTAAATCGATTTAATTTGTGAGGATCAGACCTATTTCTACTGTACTAATATTTGGTTCACAGACAATAGCATGTCCCTGCGGGGCTACCGTAGATCGTATAATCTTAAAAGGAGTTAGGCGTGGAACTGCAATTTTGAATTTGCAATTTGGATGCTGTTAGATGCCACTAACCCTTGATACAAAGTCTGTTTTTTTTTTCAGTCAGATCTCATTGTCAATTCTATGGATTCGGATGGATATTAAGATCTATTAAATATAATTATGAATAATTGATACAAAATTGTAACACTACTTGAATCAGTTTAGAAAGAGATGTTTTTGATTCAGCCCTTGTGCAATATGAGATGAACTGAGTAAAAGAACTGGTTTGCATTATGAGAAATTAACAATTTAATAAGTCAGATCAGTATTTAAAACATGTATAAATGTAATAAGTACATTAGACATTACAAGGTAGTAAGCTATCCCTTTTGAATAGTTCCAAAGGTAATTTTCATGTCTTTGTGTGTACATATGTTTATTGTTCCAGGTATTATGCCATCTGCTGCCAGCCACTGGTCTACAGACACAAGATGACCCCTGTCCGAGTGGCTGTGATGCTTAGCGGCTGCTGGCTCATTCCCACTTTCATCTCCTTCCTACCCATCATGCAAAGCTGGAACGCCATTGGCATTGAGGACATAGTGAGTAACTCAACCAGTAATCCAAAGTGGGTGCCACTTAAATGAACACACAAAAGACAATTATTAAAATGTCCCTGATACACATCAACAGGAAAACATAATGCATCAGAGAAGGGATTTGATGTACCTCTTTTAAAGTCCCCAAGACAGAGATGTACTGTTTGCCTAGACCAAAGCCACATAGACCTTTCCAGTCTAATATTGTCTGCTTTTAATAACATTTCCAATCCTTCAACAATGACACAGTAATGCAGTGATCACAAAACAATTTCAGTCCCAGTGGAGGCTCTCTAGCTTCAAGCAACGACGGCACTTGAACAAGAATTTTCGTCTGCTTTGAATGCGTTTCGGCGTCGTGTTATTTCAGAGGGTAAGACACCCAGGGGCAGACGAGGACAGACAAATTTATTTGGCCAGACTCAATGAAATTCAAAAACGCTGCCCAAAAACAATATTATTTGAAAAGGATGTTGTTACCTAACACAGGTGAGTGGTAAGAAAAACAATAAGATGCCATTCATGTATCATGTATGCATTCTATTTTATACCTCTATAGAAACATGGCACTGGTGGCGTACGATGAACACAATTAAGAGCTATGGTGTCCTCTATGAATTACTGTAATATGTCTGGGGCATGACTCTAAGCTAACCTTATTATAATGCCATAGACTCCATTAATCACATGGAGACAATATAAGCATCACAGACAGAGGCTTCAGAAGCTTCCTGTGCGTCAAGCCTTTTCACTAAAGAGCATGCTGCGTTTTATCAAACACCATCATGGAAACTACAGCGATCTCTGTCCAATCACTGTTAGAGACAAACCTTTAATTTATTTAATCATTATAACTATATTTCAGAATTACAAAATGTTTTCATATTTAATGACATTTAGTAACAGAAAAAATGGCACAAAAAGCATAACATAAAAAATTCTGTTACTTTAGTATACACTGACAAACAGGCCTCAGTTGCATGACACAAAGCACCAGTTGTATTGACCTTTGTTTGTCTTGGAAGTAGGAGTATTATCTTAGATCTGGCTCACACTACAGGAATTAAACATTTTACCTGATTTTCAAGTTTGGTTGCTGTGTCTCCATGCACAGACTACTTGATATTAAACACTACACTGCACAGACTACAAAAGTTTTATACGACTTTTGAGATGACAGTGGCCGACAGAATAACTACCTCTTGTGCTTTTTTGTTGTTGTTCAAACAGCAGCAGTGTAGTGGGGCAAAGTGCCATTTTAGAGCGCTTTTATGCTCACTATTTGGTGCTGACTTTGGGATAAGAGAGGATTTTACTGTGGAGAACTAGGAACATTAAATAAGAATCAAATAGTCCCTGCCTCTTCTCCTTAATGATCAGTATCAGATCTTTGGGATAACTTTATAAAGTCACTTGTATATTAAACATAAATCCACCGCCTTTTAGTTCTCAAGCACTGGACAAGTCTCTGTGTCTCGCCAGGTCCCTCTCTGCATCTAGCCACATGTCATTTCTTTTGTTTCTTTTGTTAAGATAATAAATTGGGATGGGCCAACACATTAAAACCATATGTTCTCCGAGGACAAAGTGCTATTGTTTAAAGAGATTTATGGATAACTCATGTCTATCGTTCCAGTTGAGTAATATTGTTTTTTAGCAATTGTTAATTATATTAGTGTGACTGGGTATGTTGACTGTGGAGATGACACCACGGAGTGCATTATAGGGCAAACTGGGAGGCTGAGGCCGAGCATCTCAGATAGCCAGCTCATGACCTCTGACCTAAAGTTGTGCATGTAGGGACAGTGCCAGAGTGCATTGTAGTAATCATATTTAGAATTGTGACAGTTTGACCATGTGTTGTTTTGGATAAGGCCCATACAGAAGATCATCAGGGTTCTATTGTAGCTGTAGTTAAAGTACTGCATTGAAACAGTTACAAATACATATACAAGGTCAAGTGTTTTTGGTGTGCTCTTGCTTTCAGTCTTTAGATAAACCATCATCTCTATTACTGCTTTTCACCACAGATGCCAGTCAAAGTGCTTGTGTTGTTTTTCTAGATTGCAGAGCGGCGCGCATTAGCCGGCGGCTCTAATGACACCAGCTGTGTGTTTCTGGTGAACCGGCCATACGCTCTGATCTGCTCTGCAGTGGCCTTCTACGTCCCGCTGGCTCTCATGATCCTGGCCTACCAGCGCATTTATGTCACCGCCATGACCCATGTGCGACAGATCGAGACACTGCACCGCGCCGGCTCTGCTCCTGTTACCGGGACGACTCCTGTCCTCACTGTAAGATCCTCCACCTCCTCAGATCCAGTGGACCACTACAGACTGAGGACGACACAAGGCACTCCCTCCTCAGAGCACGTCCCCATGGCGAATAGCCGCATGAGAATAGAAACTAAAGCGGCCAAGACATTAGCCGTGATTATGGGCTGCTTCTGCTTGTGCTGGGCGCCGTTTTTCATCACCAACATCGTAGACCCTTTCATTCACTACTCGGTGCCCTGGCAGCTCTGGACAGCATGGCTCTGGCTAGGCTACATTAACTCAGGGCTCAACCCTTTCCTGTATGCCTTCCTCAACAGAGCTTTCCGGAGGGCTTTTCTTGTTATTCTCTGCTGTGGGGACGAGCGCTATGCACGGCAGGGCAGCTACTCCTACGGACATACCAACAGGCCATGCTCAGCAGCTTCAGTCAATGGGACGTCCATGGCACTCAGGTAAAGTCACAATCATATCTCAGATATATGTTCATCAATGGTTTCATTTGTTGTTGACATTGCTTGAGGGGAACTGGAAGTCTGTACTGATCTAAACTGATCTGTTTTTAAGGCACTGACTAAAGAGATTTGTGAAGAAAAATCAGTGACAAAGCTACAGCCATTACATTTCTGCGTCTAATATTGTGGTCAAAAATGAAGGACCGCAGCAGAGTTCTCCTAAAATCACTTTTTCTCTGTAACAGGAAGCATCATTTCTGCCTCAATATTCATATAGCCTACAGTCTGAAGAAAGATGTTTATTTTCACTCACTTCCACCTGAGGTAATACCATAGTTGACAAGATACTGTAGCCTTGTTATCTTGTCAACTGTCAGTAGGTTAAACTTTAAATCATTTGTCTTTGCTATTTGTAAATGGTTTTTGCATTTACTCACAGTCAGTAAGAGCATACATTTCATTTGTATTTATTTTGAGACCGTGTCTGATCCTAGCAACATGTGAGTCTAATTGGTGACAATGATTTTGTGCAGATACCTAAAGACTAGAAAGCCATGTGGTATATGACCTAGTAGGTGTGTGAACATAAGTAACACAGGACAAAATGATGAGGTGAATGAAGAAATCAGCCAGAACATGTAAATAATGAACTGTGATAACTTTTCAAGGGAATGGCCTGATCAAAGCTCAGAGGAAATGCAGGGATTTAGTCCAAGTCCTCTGTTGCCTTGGCTTTTCAGTTCACCATCATTAGACTACTTGGCTTCACTGTGCATGCTGACTTCATAAATGAAGTTAGAAAATTTTTATTGGAACAAAACGGAGAAAATGACTTTATTAGCATTGTCACATGCTCAATAGGCTACAAACTCATAATATTAGCTTGAAATGATGCGTTTTTTGGCCTTTTGCCTTTATTAGATAGATGCAGTGCAGACAGACAGGAGATAGAGAAGGGAATGACATAGAGCGTCTGACCCAAGCGAGAATTGAACCCAGGTCGCCCAGGTATGCGCCCTACCAGGTGAACCAACAAGGCGCCCCCTACTGGCATGTACAGTGATAAGTTTTAACGGCTGGAGATAGCTTTGTAGCATGTTAGCACTTTTTTATTGTCTATCTTTGTCACATCTTTCCATCCCAGCGTGGCCATGAAAGTATGCCTTCCTTCTTCTTTTCTAAAAGTATTTTTGGTGAAATAATGGACCACCACAAGAACAGATTTTTCAACAATTTTTCCCTCCAAATTTGTCTCTATTAGTACATAACTGCTTTAATTAATTGGATAATCAGGCTAACCCATAGTTTATGATCATATAATGTGTTGGAATGCTTCTGTGTTACGTTAATGTGATTTAGTGAGGTCTATGTTTGTTAGGTCTATGTTTGTTAGGTCACTGTGGCTGCCTTAAGTTGGAGGAGGCAACCGGCTTGTGGGCTATGTTTATCTTTAACAGAAGCCATTCAACACCCAAGAAACAGATCACATGGGGCCTTGCACACATGCCACATATACATCTATTCATAACAAGGCTGCATTTCTTCTTTTTGTATGTAGGTAGGTCTAACAGATAAAGTGTGTCACTATGAGTGCCTTTTCTAATTCTTTGGGCCTGTGTAGGAAACAAAAGGCAAGCAGTGTTAAATCCAATCTGATGTCCTTTCTTACAATCTGTTGTGACACAAAACATATTCATGTAATAGATTTTGATCAGCAGAGACTTCAAAACTCACTGGAAATATGTGAGACCAAAATGTTTGATTTTCTGTTTATGTTAGTATTGTATCTACAGTCCATTATCGCTTGATTTTAAGTGGACTCAACTCCTCAAAATATAGAATATACATGCATTGTGTGTAGAGTCATAACAAGTTATGGTTGCCAGGGTGTAAAAAGTCAAGTCAACATGTGGCCTACCATGTGAATGGGCTTAACACATTATGTTGAGTAAATACTACCACAACACTGTCCACCTTTCCCTTTTGTTGAAAACAAGATTGAACTTTACTTTTTGGAGTGGCTCAGGTGTACTTGTGTACAATAGCAAGTGACCTGTCAGGGATGTTGTCAGTGAGAGGCCCTTTTTTCAGGGTGTCATTACTTGTTTTAAAGCAACTAGGTGGAAGACAAAATTCAGTTTATTCATTTCTCAGCACTTCTCAGTCAAACATCTTATCTCACTTTCATCTTCGTCAAAGCAGCTGACATTAGAACCTAGGACAGCGTGGGCTGAATGTGTGAAGCTTAAACTTTAAGTAAGTCAAACAGTGACAGGTGGTGGTTGGCGTAATTCTCCATCGGCTCTAAAATTACCTGACTGAACTAATATGAAATATGAATGATGTGCATGTATAATGATGCAGGATTGGTACCACAATATTACAACTATAATAAGGATTTTCATTACAGTGCGTATCCCTTTTATTCCAGTTCTATGCTCCACCATGTTGTGAATGTTTTTGTTCACTATCAGCCCTGTATTTCACTGTTTGCATCCTGTTTTCATATGTTCCACAAAGAAAAGCTGGCAGTGAGTCCAAACAACAGGTAAACAAATCTCTTAATTAAACCTGGAATTTACCGACAAGCACAAAAGAACAAACAGTAAGAATGTCTTTCTATTCTTGGTGAGCACTGTAAAGAGTTCAGGAAGTAGGCTACTTTTTACTGCTGCCAAGTGTTATCAATAGGAATGTAAATTGCTCCTTTTTCTCTTGGATGAAGATGCAATTTATCATTAGTTTTAAATATAATCCAGGTATTTATTGTTTGCCTCGTGCTCTTTTTTAAATACGGACAAACCCCAGGCCAGACAGCAGTTGATGTAACTAATGGAGATGTCCCTTTTGTGGGTAAAATAATATTTGAAAAAGTTTAGATTCAGATCTCGTTCTAAGTTTGTAATGAGTATTCTGCAGGAGGACATGAGTATTCTGCAGGAGGACATGAGTATTCTGCAGGAGGACATGAGTATTCTGCAGGAGGACAGAGAAAAATAAAGTTAAGCGTAACCCTGGTAGCATTCCTAGAAGAAGGAGGTGGAGTGATAAATCCCACATAGGCCTATTGCATCTCAAAGTGATATTTTGAGTTTTGTTTAACTAGGGTTGTAGGTGGTACTTGTCTATAGTGAGGGTTTTTGATTACTCCTGTATTGACGCAATCTGTAAAAAATCCATACAAAAAAAGTACAAAGCTGCTTTTCTGGTCCAGCAGCCCCGGCATTTATTTGTGCAGCCATTAAAAGAAAACTAAGGCCATTTTTTATTGTCCTACCATCTTAAACAATTTGACTCAAAGTGATGAGCTTCTGCCACAAGGTGTGTGTGTACCAACAGCACTATAGTGTCTTATGACAGTGTGACTCACAATTATTTTCTATCTTTTTTTTTATCTGGTCATGATTAGTTTCTTGCAGCAAATGAAACATTTAGCTGTAATCACACTTGTGTTCATATAAGAGCTACTAACACAACCTAAAAGCGTCTCCGCAGAATAAGGATTTGGGCAAAAGTGTTTACAGTTTTTTTAAATCTGTTTTATGAGACACTAGGGCCCACAGTTCAGAGGGTTCAACGTTACTTTTTGAATCCAATTGCAGATGTGATGTTTGTGTCTCGGTGCACAGTGAGAGAGCCAAATGTGGGGCACACTTCTTGTTCATGACTGTTTTATGACTTGTTGCTGTATGCATGATGTTGACAAAATAGTTTTTTTATCACCTGAAATATTTTACCCGTTTCATTGTGGGTGATATGATCTGGCACAGTGCTAAGTTACATAGAGATTTTTTACAGTTAGTTTTCCATGAAACTGGCATCCGCGGTTTTGGGTCTACAAAAAACACTGCCTATAGTATCAAAATATCCTTAGCAAAAAATAAGAATGTACCGTAGGAGCTCTTTGTGGTTTACTTTGTGGATATTTAATAGTTTAGAGAAGACTTTGTTTTTGCTTTAAATGTGCTTTTTACCCTGACATCCTGCTAACTGTATGGCCACTTTTCTAGAGTGTATGCACAGAGGCTACAGGCACAGGCTATACTTTGTTTCATCCCCTGCCACATCTTAGAAGCATCTGTCTATCCTCAGCTCACCTTGACATCTACCTCTGGACTATAAAAAACCTGCTGAATTCCACAATACATCCAAGACACTGTAAACAATCAAAGCAAATAGTTAAACCATTCAAATACCTGGCAGCTGTATGTGAAAATGCAGAATTTGAAATCTCTCAGGAATGAGGGTCATCTGGGAAACGCGTGATGTCTCTTTTGCTGCCACGGTCGATCAGTGTGAACCTGCTCTGTTTTTCCATCTCAAATGTGCCTCTCCTTTGATTATGAAGATAAATGGAACCATTCGCACCATATAGGGACATTACTGTAGGTCTACACAGGAGGCTTCAGCACAGAAGACGGATATCCATGAGGGAAAAATGCAATGCATAACAAAACCATAAAGTGTCAGGAAAGTAAAATAAGGGAAACTCAAAAAAGCCCTGACACACTACGATGCTACTGACACATTTAGCCCATGTATGGCTTTGAGGCCACGCTTTGACCTAAAATGTGTGGTCTCTCAGTTGTTCTTTTGGAATAAAATGGGGTTGAACTGCGTCACAATCGAGACATGTCCTTTTTGTTTACAGTAGAAAGGAACACAAATATCCGCCTCTTTTTTAATGTTTCCAAAATTTATACAGCCACCTATAATTCTTCCAGTCATAACAGCTTTGATGTAAATAGAGCAATAAATTGATGACTTGACCTGACCCCAAACACTGACCTCCTGGGACTTTTGGGTTTTGCATGGAGGCAAAAACTCCTATAGCTCGCAACGGTTCTATTAGAGAATAAAAATATATGCAACTTATTTTTGTCCAGGTCTGTTTTATGCTGAGTAGAGGACTGATTCACCATAGGAACCTCCTGTGCTCTCATAGGCCCTTTTTCTGCATTTTATGACTGATCCTATATGTCCAATAGAAGGGCATTACATCCACTACACGCACAACATTTGTGTTTGCTATAATTTTACATAGCTTTTCTTTGAAGGTCCCCTTCAGACCTCACATTTCAACCACATTTGACATTTACTAGCATCGTCTATGTTGCGTCACCTTTCACTTTCCCTCTTTTTAATCAAAACTACAGTGACTTTTGATTTGTTACTACTGTTCAGCCTTAATAGCCTTCAGTACACTTTCTCTCTGTTTTCTTCCTGATGACTCTCTCTGAGGTAAAACGGTCTGTAAATGAGCACACATTATGTGCAAACACTGCAGTCTCACTCACTAAAATGTATTATGTAATACAGTAGTCCCCCACTATAACGCCTATAATCGCCTTTCGCGGCCTCGCTGTTTCGTGGATTTTTTTTAGTGCAATTTTGCATGCTTTTTTTTTTTTTTTACAGCGTATGAACGTGCATTGTGTTCTGCGTCCTGATTGGCTAAGGGACTGTAGACCATTGTCAATCAATCTCCTCCGTGCCGTGTCTCCTGTACAGTACAGAATGTGTTCGGCCAAATTTACATAAATGTTCGATCGCTAGCAGTGTGACTCTGAAGTGCTGTATGTTTGCAAGTTTTCTCCCGACAAAACCCACAATGTCGACGAAACGTTCTGCACCGACAAAGGCACCTGCGGTCGCACCCAAAAGACAGAGGAAGATACTAAGGTTTGAACTTTGAGAGTGTTTAAACAAGAGAGAAATGTGAGAAAATGTTAATGCCTGTCTGAGAAAAGTGTATAAAGTGTGTGGTGAGGGGTTTTACAGCCTTAAAACATATAGAATAATTGTAAAAAATAAAGCTGACTACTTAGCGGATTTTGCCTATTGCGGGTTATTTTTAGAACGTAACCCCCGCGATAAACGAGGGACCACTGTATAGGCTTAAACATAATAGTGCGGTATTCCTTCAAGTGGCGTTTTGGCTCAAAATTACAATATCACAGTTGCAGGAAGTACTTACTCTTCTGTGCAAGCCAGGTCACTTCAAAATGTGTCCTCAGAGCCGCTCTCTCAGGGTGTATCAAGGGTGCATCCAGGACAAATTTAGCACACTTAATGTTTTGCATTAAAGCAGAAATCTTATGACTCTGTCCTTATTGAAATGCGGGGTTTATAGGGAGGCTCAGATTTGTACTTGATCAGTACTTATTTGCATTGACAATCAACACGCTAAAAAATCATGTAAAAGAAGTTGCATGCATTTCCTGTCACACATCTGCTCTCATGTGCAAAGTAAGATGCTGGCAGCCTTTTATGAGATATCTAACCTATAAAACGCAGTAAATTGCCTTGTTTGAATGCATTATACACATATTTCTTGCCCAGAGCGGCAATAGCTAGGGTCATATGTGGTCTCTGGGTTTGACATTGTGTCGGTCTTCCTACAGAGGTGCACTGCTTCAGACCCTTAAGAGTTTGACCTCAGGTGTAACATCTGCAACTGAAATAGAAGAAGGGCTTTAGAGAAAGGGAAATCATTTTGGGGCCCAAGACATTCAGTTTAGACAGAGCAGAGAAGTGTAAACACTCGGGTCCGTGAATTATTTTCCAACTGCTGTGATTTATTATTGTTTGATTGAAACATATAATCCCTCAGCTGCTCCTCTTCATATTTTACACTTATTGGTCTCCCTAAGATTTTATCTCCTACGTCAGTTCTTCTTTCTATAATTAGCATTGCACCTCTCTCATTCCTAGACAGTTCCTCGACATCTTAGCCTCCACTAATGTTACATTATTATTTTACTAAAAAAAAAGTTGATGCATGTGATAGAGGTGCACAGGTTTTTTTTTCCATTTGTAGTTTCTGATAGGAGATGGGAAAAAGGGTTGAAATATTTTGAAAGAACACTGACACATCTTTATCCGTGTTGTTTTCGACACCAGCTTTTAAGTACTCTCTTCAGTTTTGGACTCGGATTTGGGTTCCCTGAAATGCATCTGTGATTGTGAATGAAACTCATCTGTCCTTCATTCTCGACACCGCTTTCCTCAAAAGCCACGAGTGCAGTTTCCTTGGCGACAAATTTGACCGCAGAGTGGACCCACCTGGCCAAATCAGCTCTTTGAAATTCAATTAGGCCATTCTATTTTCTGAGGGACAAAAGGCCTGCTTTGTTTGTTTTGGGTAAATATGATTTTGATCAACAACGAGCTTCCTCTAGGTAGTGTTTACTGGGTTGAACTCAGCCCTGTAGTTACACTCGGAAACCACAAATTAGATCCAATCCTACAGCGCTGTGTGTAACTAATAAATATATCTGTACAGAAACAGAATGATGGAGTCGATTCCTAAAGAACATATTGTAAATGTTAAATGTAAAGCAGAACTGAATTCAGTTTGAATTTTTTATTCAAACACTAATTATGGGCATTATAATTTGTAGACATTTTTGTTTTCAAATAGTGTACATCCACATGAGATGTAAGCTGACTTAAAAGAACCGGTGCTTTCACCTGGTAGGTGAACCAGCTTCCAGTAATTACCCATCACACGGTCATATTACCCAATTAGACCAGTGCAATGATGTTTACATTTCAATTGGTAAAACTGACACTTTGTTGTCAAACCTAAAACACAACCATAACTGCCAGTACTTCCACTAATACCTCCAATAATAAACGTTGATAGCTACATTTGCATCTGTTAATGCTGGATTTTAAACGTATGCAAATATAAATATATTCAGATCTGATTTACAGACCAGGACCAGGACAAGACCCACACCAGGTCTAGGACCAGACCCAGACTCAGACCCAGACCCAGACCAGAACACAACCAGTGTATATTGTCATGAAAACACAGTATTTATTGAGATTTATTGAGATTGTTAATGAAATTTTATAAATACAGCAACAACACATAAACCTGTTATATATATATTTGTAGACATTATTTTGCATCATAAACTAATGTAATTACAGCATATACTAATGCAGTGCCCCTCCTGTAATGGACTTCAAAAGGTGATCATTTGTTTACAGTATAACAAGGTCATAAAAAGCGACTACTAATGCCTTGTCTACACAGAGGCAGGTATCTTGGAAAATGTAGCTTTTTGTGTGCATTGTGGCCTTCTCTTCACTCAGTTGATGATTTACATCATGGTAAATACACACCTTTGAAAATTCCTGCCACTCTCAGCAGCTCCATATACAGCGTTAACATGTATTTGCTGACTGTGAGAGCGTAAAATGTTCTTGGAAAAATACCCATGTGCGTGTGGACATAGCCTTAATGTACAGTTTTTAGTAGGGTTAAAGGTGCTGTGTGTAGAATTGAGTGCCATCTACTGGTGATTTTTTACTCTCTATCCTTTGATGTAAAATGCTCTTTCTTATAAATGCATATGCAGTTAGCAGAACCATTGGTTTGTTTGTTTTTTAAATAGAGACACTTATATGGTGTAGCTTAAAACAGAAAAAGAACATTGTCTAATTTGTCCTACTTTTTGAGCATGACCACCACTATCAACACTCATTTTTATTGCCGTTCAGATTTACAGCAGTGTAATTGAGTTCAGTAGCCGGCACTGTGGTGAATATTTAACCGCCGACCTCGTTTGACTTCAGGTAGCAGCACATACTTTACATTTATCTGCCTCTGAAACAAGATAGGAGTGTCGGAGCCACATCTGATGCTCATGATATTAAGGCTCAGTGTAAATCTGATAGAAGTGAGGATGCTCAGTGAGGATGGGCATTGTGCTGCGTTGATATTAAATTTGTTTTAGGTATTGGTGGGATTTGTTCATTCATTTATTGTTCCGATCACGTGTTTTTTGTTTGCCGTCGAAACAGCAAATTACTCTCAAAGCACTGATGACAATATCACCTAGTTCAGTTCAGCCCAGTTCAGATGAGTTTAATTGTTTTTAGTGTTGGTACATTATGCCATGGAGTGTCAGTGGCCTTCCCCTCGAAGCTAAACACTCTTTATTGGCTGGTGCACCATTTGCCGGCTGCTCTAAGTATCTTATATTGGACCTAATAAAATGTACACTTTATAAACGGAAGTGGAAAATATCCCTGGAAAGAGGCACAGTCTTTAATGGAAGGAAACAAAAATACACAAATGTAACAAATAAACAGCCAAGGATTCAAAACAGAGATAGTGGTGTAAACAGTCCACTGTTTGTATTTTTAAACTCTGCATGTTCTCCCCATGTTATTGTGGTTTCTCTCCAGGTAAAGGTGAAGGGGTAAATCTAAAATAGCCCGTTGTGATTTGTTGTCTGTTGTCTGTATTTGCTAGTGTTAGCATTGTTATTATTAACTGGTGATTGTCCAGGGTGCACACTATTACTCACCCCTAGTATCTGAGATAGGCTCTAGCACCCAGTTTACTCTAACAATCACAAATGTAGGCTAAGGGTGCTTTCCAACCTGACGCCTTTGGTCCGATTCGAACAATCTCAAGTCTGATTGGTTGTTGTCTTCTATACGGTTCGTTTGATGTAGAAATGACTCTAGAAATGTTTTGAAAAGATGGAACGAAAAATTTTAAAAAATCCATAGAATGAATGGAGAGGATACCTGAGGGCACGAACTGACCACGTTCTGGCACAACTGTGTGGAAAACAGGCTCCTGCAGCAAGCTTGATAAACCGCTCTCAAACATCTTGAGAAGTTCTTCTCCTGTGGCTGTGTGTCATTAATTATCATATAAATTTAGAGAGGTGTAGCAACTCTATGTAGAGAAAGAAAATTGATCTGCAATAGAAAGTTACAAAGAGAGCATTTGGTCAGGGGGTTTAAAGGAGAAGATGTTTTGTCCCTCATTCAAGGGACAGAGTGGTTCAACCTGTTGTCTGCCATGATTGGTCAGAATTTAATGAGTCTATTTTCAGGGTCGTTTGCCGTTGGATGGCCTGTGTAGGTATTGATGGGGGGGTCATTTATCACCTGTGGGCATTTAGCCTAAAATTCCCCTTCAAGTGTTGTTGACCTTGAGTGAAAACGTTGCCTTCTTTGCAACCTTTTATTGGATTATGACCTGATTGTGCTTCCTCTGTTTTCATTGGCTCAAATCAGCTCATTTATATTTTACCCAGTTTTAAGTTAGTGGTTGTTCTGCTTAGTTTGGTGCATTTAGTGTCATCTAAATTATGGAATCTATTCACACTTCTGTCTGTTTTCTTTTAACTGTGACATTTAAGTACTTGGTGCAGTATGTCACAGTACCAGTCTTGTTGTTGCAAAGCATTATGGGGTGCAGAGTATCACATTAATAGCTTACCTTGTAAATGATTGATTATTTCGCTTCAATAACTAAACCACTTTTTCATCCAGGTGTTTTATAACTGCAGTGTTTTTCATTTGTCCAATTTTTGCATGAATTCTAAACAGACTGCACAGTGTTATTAGTTACATTTACTTAGATGATCCAAACTCCTCTTATGAGCGAAAACAGACGGATACATTTTAATGTTCCGTAAAATTAGTTATGGCCTGTTGATATTGCATCGGGCATTCCTCTAACTCCCTCTCTGTCAAATTTGTCATAATCCATTAACGCCCATGTTTTTTTCTGCTGCTTTCAAGATAGCTTTCAAGATTTTGGCCACGGACGACCCCCATCTGCTTTAGCTTTACCGGACGATAGTATCAGGACGGGCTTGTTTGCGGACATAGTTGTGGTGACAGATATGACCTATTTAATTACGACAAATATGACCTATTTAATTACAGTGAAGCTGAAAACATTGGATGCAAACACTCAGACAAGAGCAAGCTGTTTTAATTGATGTGTTTTATATCATTAACATATATTTACAAATTTCCTGATTTATTGAAAGCCTCCCTCTAATGTAGGATGTACCTAGTTGGTCTGGAATATAAGCGTCTCACTATCAGTGGTCCATCGCCAAGTGTTGGGAGTCCAGGAAGTCAGGAGGTTTAGCTTCAGTGAAAGCAGAGGGATCAGGGCCAACACGAAGTCTGATGAAATCATTTTCATTCTTCTTTGGCAGAACAAGCTGTTTGGGGGGAAAAAAAAGATGATGTTTGATTTAGTCAAGTTATGTATTGTTATGTTATATACAGTGACCTGAAAATACACCCCGCTACAGCTTAATGAACTGAAAGGAAATATACTTTTACTCATCACATTACATTTAACATATGTAACACTTAAAAGAGTTTGACTGAATGCAGGCAGGGTTTGTTAAAAGGACTATTTGTAATATGTTTGTGAGAGACCCGGGTTTGATTCCCCCTTGGATCCATTAGCTCCCTGTCCTCCCCCTTGTTTCTACATTGTCTCTCTTTCAAATAAAGGCTAAAAAGACCCCAAACTATACGTTAAAAGACTCTTAATGGCTTTCTTAATCTGTTAGTCCAGTATCAAGATGCTCAGAAAGTACTGTCCGTTTATCACTAAATCAAATCATAAGCTACTGCTGCACTCAGTCTGGAACAAACAGGAAGTTCCTCCAACTAAACCCCCTTTTGACCAAGTGATTACCTAGTCCTGGGCGTAACTGCTCGTTGTGGCTCTATGGTCATTAGTTTACAGTGTGATAAGCTCAAGGAAGACGCGTCTCACCGGTGTACAACCAAAAATCAGGGCAACTTAGGATAATAATAGAAATTGCTGTTTTGATCATACACTCTGTAGTATTATATCCTTTCATAGTGGTTAGTTAGATGACTATTAGAAACAAACAAGTGCTAATGATAACGTGACTTAGCCAAATTTCCTTTTGTTCTGACCAGAGTTGTCCTTGTATCCAAACCAAAAACTTCCAGTCCAGATTCTATTGTTCTTTTCTAACTCTGTTTTTGAGTAAATGAACTTCACTCAACAGGAACTCTTTAATGCTGCCTGTTGTTGACCAGAAATGAATCATAGCTTCAGACACATTCTTTTGATTGCACAGTATGGCATGTATTGCACTGCAAGTTGTAGCCAGTTCAAGTTGCAAATTAATTAAACAATTGTAAGTAATTACACAGTATGACGGGGCTTGAGAGTCAATTCGACTGTCGTGACACTGTTAAGTTTATGGTTCATTGATGTGGATGTGGTAGCTTCCTGGACACATATTTCTGCACAATACAGTCATCTAATGCTAGTGAATGGAGTATTATTAATGCCAGAGTGACACAGTTAATAACACCAATAATGACAGTGCCTGGAATGATCTGCCCTCTTTATTAGTATTGTCAAACTGTGGGCACACCTGTTAAGTGGTATTTCTGTCCTAGAAACCCAGATCTTTTTCTTTGGTACAGTATAGATGTGTGTCAGGCAGACACTGGGGAAGTTTGGTTTTAAATATGTTCAAAGAAAGAGTTGGGGTTAAGGATAATTCAAAGTGTTGGCTGTGGTTGATTTTCTGAGACACCCTAATAAACGACCGGATATCCAAACATGTTTTTCTGTATGTTTTTTTTAATAACACAAGAGGAAAACATTCATATGTATTGTTCACCTTAATGAATCCTACAATGTTAGTTGGTCTAGTGTGAGCATAGTCAGTTCCTAGACATAATTCTTTTACCAATGGTGGCCCATCATCTGCTATTTAGTAATTTGTCATGTTGTAGGCTGTTTGATCCTCTCAGGAGACTCTTCTTTTAGGAATAATAAAATATTTTGAAAGAAAACACAGGTCTGCTTTATGTTTTACCTTAGTCCTGGATTGGAGAGGCAGACAGTATGTCCATCGAATGCTGCAGTGCATTTCAGACCTGTGTAAGCAGGTAATAAAGTGTTTGGTTGAATTCTATTAAATAGATAATATAAAAAAGAAAAAAGAAAATATAAAACTAAATGCTTACCACATCATGTCTTTAGAGCATAATTCATCCATGATAATAGAATCTGAAACTGAATGACAAACCAAATAAAAGTCAATAAAATGGTTGTAAAAATGTGAAAATTCATTCCTTCTTTTTTCCCTAGTTATCCTTTTTGTGACCCAGAGCTACCATTTTAAGTTATTGCAGCATTTTCCAGCTTTTATTAGACGGAGACAGATCTGGCTGGGAGTCAAACCCTTGTAATTCCGCTTATGTAGTACGTGCTGTTGCACATGAGCCAATTGGGCAACGATGAGAGAAACATTTTTAAACCTGTACTGAATCTAAAGTTTGCGAACGCCTTGCAGACAATGCAGTGGTTGACACCACTGCATTCTCGCTGTCAGTAATTAGACATGTGCAAAAGTTCTTTTTTCAGTGACACAAACATACCATGGTCATGTTTAGGCCATTTTTAAAGAAGGCACTTCAGGTAAACCCCCACCAGACACTTATGCTCTATTTTATAAAAACTAGATCACTGTGACAAAGGCATATTTTAGTCTTCCCAGTTGCACTGGCCAATATATAGTATTTGTTGTTGAGAAAACACTGCAGCCTCTGGCCCAGATTCCACAGTATCAACATGAATCCACATTGGCAATTAGCCTCACAAATCCTCCCAGGGACTGAAGCGTCCAAACTGGGCCTCAGCTTGTGAGTCTCTTTCCCTGTTTTTGTGCTTCAAACGAGACACAAAAAAATCCTTTAGTTTTATTTACTAAAGAAAAACACATAAATAATAGCAAACAAGCTGGATATGTTAGCATTTTAGTCTGTTTTGTCTTTTGTCCAATGCCCTCAAGGCTGAAATTCTCATCTTCTCTCTATTGTAAACATCCATAGATAAATATTGAAACAGAGCACTATATATACTGTAATTACTGGTCCCCTATAGTCCAGGGGGCTGAACCTGTGACCAGTCAGTGTCCAGTCCACCGTCCTGCTCCACCCCCTGCGTTCCTGTGGGAAAACTTCTTCTATCCTTTTCCTCATCTACACCACTTCCCTCTCAACTGCAGCGCAAAGAGATAAGACTCAAATTAGATTATTTAAATGTCCCTGCCAGATATTAATGGAAAATGAAAGAAACACAAATCTCCTCTTTATCTCTGCTAAAGGTCAGGTTGCGGATCAGGTGATGTTTTGACGACCACTGACTCCTGTCATTTATGCAGGCACTGGCCTGAAATGGGGATTTTGTTCATACACGTTACTCTTCTGTCAAATAATATCTCTTCATCCCAATCTAAACAAGGAGGCCCTGCAGAGTGGAGCCCATTTTTAGGTCGAAAACACATGGATATAATTTTGAGCCTAGTCAAAATTGAACTGTGGTGAACCTGGGAGGTGTACAGTGTTTATGCTGTTCAAAACATCAGTTCATTATTATCATTAAAATACATAACTGTTACCAATGACGCCAGTGTTTCTAATTGATTCAGGTAGCTTAGAAAGTGCTGTCCAACATGGGCCTGTTACTGTGTACCACTAGATGGAGTCATGAGCTTGTGTTGTGCTCAGCTCTGTAACCCTTAGTCCAGAACAAACAAGAAGATGACTTCAGGTCATGTCACACTATAAGACTGTGATTATTAAGTTCAAGATTATTATATGTCACACTGTGCCTACATTTGGCCAAGACCGGCAGTCAGACATATGTCGTACTTGGCAGTTAACTGAGTTTCAAAACAGGCAGCGTCAGTGAGTCCCAACTTAAGAGGCTTCATGTGATTAAATAAGGATGTTTCAAAAAGGACTGGATGAGTTTGTTGACTAAGCTCCTGTAGCCAGTGCAAGAGAGCGCTGCATAACTCACATTAGCATACATTTGTTTTCATAGCCATTAAGCTTGGTTGTTACACTATGCAGCAGGATTGTCGCAGCAGGATTCTCTTTAAAGATGCAATGCCCAATGTTTTTTTCTGTCACAGTTACTTACCACACTTCTCAACCATCAGCAACAGCATAGCGACCTTTCCTGCCTTTTCTTTGATTAAAAAATGTCAAACTGGACCATTTTGCCAATGCACAATACTAATATATTACACCAGCCCAAAGTTTAGAGTTTATCGATCCTGCAATTATCTCCGCCTTGTTAAACATCTGATAAATGTATTGTCAATAATTATCTGTGTTTCACTTTCACTGTGCATCCCTTTCTCTATTTATGATTTCCTATTTTGTGCTGTTTCTCTGTGTAAGCATACATATCCAGCACTGGAATAGACACTTTCTCTGTATTATCGTTTTCCATTACTTCCTTGTTGACCATTGTTGATCAATGTCAACCAAGGCAGTATCCCTAATTCAAGACTGTGCATGTGATTGGCCAAAGCTTCTGGTTTGTGTTTAGTTATTCTAAATTTATAATACTGGGATATTTAATGAGAATTATTGACATTAAGTCTACAGTACATGTGACTTTTACACTGTCTCCACTTTAATTGAGCACAGAAGGAGTTAATTTCCTCTGGATTTAATAAAATCAAGTCTTTTTTAAATGTCAGATGTCAAAAAAATCTGCATAGGAGTCAATCTACAGGCTACTACAGAAAATTGGAAGTGTTCATTTTCAAGGTACATTATGAAGCTTTTACAGGGTTAAGGAATGAGAATGTTGCGCATACCAAATCTAACTCTGGGTTTACTGTCAAGAGACACGAGAATTTAGCCAAAATCATGGCTAATTGAAAAAGTAACATTAAGATGTCCAGAAACAGACCTGTGCCTCTGAAGGTTGTGTTGCAAATCCAACGCTCTTTTCTACACCACTGATGTAAAACAGATGTGTTGTATGTCTTAAAATGACTAGTGTGTTTGAAACAGAACGGGGATACTGACATAACATCAAATACAAATGTGATTGTGAAATGTATAAAATTAAAAACCATATATAAAGCTGCCAGTAACAGCCCGCCTTCAGATACATCCACCTCAGCACAGATCGTTCTGGAGAGCTCTTCTGATTTACGCTTGCTATTTGTGTGACTTTCCAACACAGATCACAGACTGACTGACAGCGCCTACAGTAAAGATGCCAGATGAGCCGCTTGAATACGTGACCAGGCCTGCACTCCCTTTGATTCACTTTCCATACAAACTTGAAGATGCAGCTCACACACAATCAGTTCCCACAGAAGCTCAGGCTGTACTGTCTCACTTTCAATCACAAAGACATCGCTCCAGTTGATGGGATTAGGAAATTGAAATAATCTGATTTTTGATTTACCTTGTACCGACGGCCATTTTAACATCTTTATTTAAACCCATCTTAAGTCAAGCGTGTGTTAAGGCTTTGAAATGGTCTTTTTTCCATCCTATTAATATTTATGGACCATATATCAACCCTTTAGCCATTTGCACATGATCAGATCTGTCCCTTTGTGAAAAACATTGAACAGCCCTGTCATGAGCTAACACATATGTCCTGAAACACATTACAGCGAACATGACTTCACCTCAGCAGTTCACGTCTTGTGCTGTTTATTAAAATCGAAACAGACATTTCCCCCATATTTGACCGTTCTCATGGGACAAATTTGTAAAAACACCACAAGACATTCTGGCTGCAGCCCCAGTGCTTCCCTTCAGGCTCATCTTCTCACCAAGCCTTTCAAAGTGCCGCTGGATTTCAAACACAATGCAGGAAAATAAGCTGAGACTTGATGATAACTGATTAGTTTTATTACCATCATTGGTTTGATTAATTGTTGCCTCATTAATAATCATTATTAATCATTTAAAGGCATGAATCATCACTGTTTTAAATACACATTACTCAACACCTATGGCCCTCTAGAACAATGAGGAGTTATTACTTCTTAAATCTTTTTATCAACAGCATATTGTAGAATCATGATATGTGAAAAACAAATAATAAAACCTCTTCTAGATTTTATTATCAGTGATTTAAAAAAAGAAAATTCAGCCTGTGATGCCAAGCTTTGGCCAATCACATGCCCACATGAAAGTGGGATTGCTCAAATATGGGGTGCACTATTGGCTGGTTAGGTCTAAGTCAACATTGAACAAGAAGGAAGGCTATGTGTCTGCAATGCATTTACCTGAGAATAAAGATGTAAAGGAAGATAATTGCAGGATAACATCGATATACAGTTAAACTCAGAGCTAGAAGTTTAAAGCCAGCTCTAAACTTCATTTTTTTAGTTTCATTATATTATTTTATGAAATAATATGCGGCAGGTTTCTGTGTTGTTGTGGAAAGGTGGCGGTTGGGAATATGACAAACTTTGAACACATTAGCCTTTAGTTATAATTATCACACAGCTTGTAAAATAATATAGTAGTCTTCCACATTATGAGTCAGCAAAGTCTTTAATACACTGATGTGCCACATTACAATTAAAACTAATGAAAATGAGTTTCTATTGGATGCTGCATAGTTCCCAAACAATTTAAGGTAAAGCTAAAATAAAACTAGCATATCATGAATCCTTATCAACAGTGCATTATTAATGGTCATAAATAGCACTGTTCAGGCATGGGATGTGAATAATTGTTAGGTCTAATAGATGAGACAAAAGTCATCCAGTTATTTTTTCATTTCAGATGGCCATCCCAAAATAACTACCTATGTAACATTACCTCCGCATTACCTTTCCTTGCAGGGAAAACAGCACAAAGACAGATTGGAGTAGACACAGGCGGAGAGGCTGTTGTGGGAGTCCAAGCTAAAACATATCTGGACAAAGCTTTGCGGTTTCTCCGTGATACTGAAGTTATAAGATTTGATTTTTTTTCTTATGGGAAAGATTCAGCTCTCCCTCGACTCTAACCCCCTTTTTAAGCTCTGGGAATGTTCTGAAATAGTTTGTTGCAGCCACTGAGGCATCGTGCCAAACTGCAGCCACTCTGGGTCTGATGCTGTGTTACATTCTGCTTCACTAAATGCCCATAGTTTGATATGTGTTTTGGACTCATTTAACCACCGTGTGTCATCAGTCATCCAGTATGAACTAGTCAAAACATCTGCAGAGGCCTGATGGGTAAGATTTACTGATAACACTCCGGCTTACAAAACGATACCATATACAGTATGTACCGAGCCATGTCCGCTGAACCAAACTGATTAAGTATTTGAGGTGATAAGAAGTCTAAACATCATCTCGTCTGTCGATGTTTTGGTCAAGCTGCACACTCTCATTTAAATGCTCATGCTTCTCTGGAAAAAGTAAACTGCCTCGGGACAGTCAGGAAAGAATTGCTGTAACGATGCTAAATGTAAGCAGTGGTCACATTAATTTTGATCTTTTATCCCTTAACAATTTGGCTTGGAGATTTGACATGATAGTTTCCAGGTTGTTAGATCCATGGGATAAGCTGGAGCTGGTTTAGTCTCATAAAGTAAGTCTATTTAAGGATTTGTGCGTGAAAATTCAATTAAAAATAAACTCAATATAAAGTCTTCCTG